>CM031242.1:826527769-826922769 GCA_018340775.1 Taxus wallichiana var. yunnanensis | reverse complement strand
ATTTTACTCATGTGACTTTAAAGTGGCTTAATTTCAACTAGAAAGGGTCCATATAATGTAGTGACCGATAAAATATTTACAAAATTAGAGGTTGTGATTGCTTGAAATAATGTTGATCATAGTTCATGCTTATGTGTATTTTATGGTTTTGAGACTTATTCATAGAAACTATTCATTATTTTTGTTGATTCGGTGAGAAAAATTTGGCATGAATAGTTTGGACACTTGAACTACAAGTAATTATAGAAAACAAGTTCATTAAACATAGTTTTTAATCCACCTAAGGTGTGTTGTGTATATCATATTTGTAGAGGTTGTGCTCTTGGAGAAAATCATCAAGATTATTTTCCAAAAGGTAAGGTTTCATGAGTTATGAATCCCCTTGATTTTTGCATAGTGACCTCATGTCCTTTCGGACTCTTTCTTTTTCTATGGCCAACTATGTTATCGCATTCATTGATGACTTCTCATGTCAAACTTGGGTGTACTTTCTGAAGTACAAGAGTGAAGTTTTGAACATTTCAAATCATTGAAGGCATTTATTGAGAAACAATCCACACTTCCTACCAAGAAGTTACACACGATAATTGGGGGACTATGTAAGTAACGATTTTTAGAAGTTTCTTTATAGAGCATGGTATTTAGAATTAGTGTAAAGTTCCCTATACTCCTCGACAAAATGGTGTTGCTCACAACAAAAATATGAATTTAAGGGAAATGGAAATTTTCATGATCCATTCCAAGAGCATGACGCCTATATTTCAAGATGAATCAATTAATTATACCATGTATAATCATAACCATAAGCACCATAAGAAAATGAATGTGTAGATTTGGTAAGAGCTTCACATAAAAATAATATACTATAAACTCTATGATCATTCATTCATGTAGGATATTCCACTTAGATAGCTTTTCAATCTCGTATTAATAATGAGGTATCCATAACCACTAAACAACATACAATCCCTATAATCTCTCCATTCCTATGTATGTGAGTTGTTCATAAACAACCTCACATACAAACATAAACTAACAATAAAAATGTATCTATCATATATATTTCACCCATTTTATCACTTGAATTATTATTTACAATAAACATAACAATCTTGCATTATTAAGTAATGGATCACTAATAATATTTTCCTAACATTCTCCCTTTAGTATGCACACAAGGAAACAACACATCACAAGAACTGAAAACAAAATCATATGTCAACACATACTTTTAGGTTTGTATACCACTACTATGGATATTTGTTGCACATGATCACCTACATACGAAAACTCAATAGTTTTCACTTTCACTTCTAATGAATGATCCTTCACAAAGCTAACAACACTTACATCAAGTCACCTACATATAAGAACAAAACAATTCTCACTTTCACTTCTAGTGATTTTCCAACTGGCCGATCCATGAAGAAGTACGAAAATCAAATGATCTTTGTAGTCATTTTTTTCCTATACAACGGTTTACAATATCTATTTTTCACTCATTTTCCCTTGTTTTATCTTAGTTGGGGAATGATTACAATGTTTTATTTTTGCACACACCATACAACACTAACATCTAAAAAAGAGATGCCACCAAAACATAATGTGACATCGTCGTTAGTGGCTGATGAGAGGTGCTTATTAGTATCCTTCCTTTGATTGATATGTTACTTACTCAATGGACTGGAACTTGAAGATCATTGGATTTTACTTTGTAATTTATTTTTATTTCCCCTAATGATGTGAAACACTTTATTTTATAGGACGTTAGGTTACACGATAATGCGTCCATTAAAACGCAAGCAATTTTTTTAATTTTTCATCTCTTTTACAATGACTCTTTGAATGTTGACATATACAACTTTTGAGTTGCAATAGGCTCACAAATTTGACATTTTTGGCATGGACATTACACAATATGACACAATTACTTCATCATAAACAAGACATTTTTACACTAACAATGTATCATGACTTTTTAATTTTGTTGACTTAGAATTGATTTAACATAATGATAACAATAATTAAAAAATAAGTAATATTAATTTTCAACTATATAAATATTTAGACTTTTGACTCTTACAATATAATAACACTAAACACAAACTTAAGATATCAACTAAAAAAATACTTGTAAAACACAAACTTTCCAACATTAACAATAATAAAATAAACTTGTTTATCTTATATGCAAAATTTGTTTTAAAAAATTTATGTATTTTTCACAACATTTTTTTCACATTTGCATCCCAAATCTGAAGATTGTATAAATAAAAAAGTTGTGTGTGTTTTTCTAATCTTTCCAAAGACAAAATGAATCACCTCAATCCAATATCCTACGAAGAAGATATGTTTGTTTTACTAAAATGTATTTGTTGGAATTTTTTTGACGTGATTTATATAACCTTTTTCTTTGCTATTGCAATTGCACAAGCTTCGATTCTACGCCACTTAGAAATATTTACACTTCTATCGATGTATATTCCATATTCTCCCATAATCATAAAATTAATTATTTATTTTCTCGATCTAATCGAGGCCTTTCCAAAGTAATGTACATGTAAAAACTAAATTCCTTTAAGACTTTCATAACCCGAGACAAAATAACATAGATATGCCCATGTATTAATCTCACAACTCCATTCTTTTGAGAAAATTCCTACTCGTACCAAATGTAAATTTGTTAAGATATTACACACATGTAGCTTTTCAATTTCCTATTAACAAGGATGGAGTTATAACCAATAAACAACATACAATCCCTATAGTCTCTCCATTCATATTTACATGAGTTATTTATAAACAACCTCACATACAAACATAATTAATAAAATACATTTATCTATCATATATGCTTCACTTATTTTATCACATGAATTGTTATTTACAACAAACATTACAATATCCCATTATTAATTAATGAAGCACTAATAATATTTTCCTAATAGATTATAATGAAGCTAGAGGAGGCATGGTCCCTGTGGACACTAGAAAATGTACCTTACGCATAAGGTCCCTTATCCAAAAATAAAAAAACATTATAAAACACAAAAGACCCATAAAATCAAATAAAAATCATAAAACCCCACAAAAATGGAAATGAAAGACACCTCGCAGATCATTTATTAACCCTCACCCACTCACACCTAATTTTTTCCATCACACCTACCCATTTGCATGCCCAATGCACTATGGACCCTATTTTTACACATCATGTGTGTCCCACTCCCATCTGCACTCCAAATCTATAAAACTACCTTCACCCACATCATTTCATCTCTCCTAATAACTCTTGGGCCCGACTCTTGTTGTAATAATACTATGATTTAGTTTTCTTGTTCTTTTGCTTACATATCTTGTTCTTGCAGGTTTTGAATAAGTAAAGGAAAATCACAAAGGATAGATCTAATTTTCTACAAAATTGTTCTAGTAAAAATCAATACATGAAGGAAACACAACGGTGATTGGCTTGCGATCTTCGTGTGATTCTTGAAGAAACACAACCGATCTTGTCATGCAATATGAGTCGTGTATATTTGTCATTTTAATCAATAAAATGTATTTTATCTCCTTAAAAGAGTTAGGGATCTGACTGAGGTAGGTCCCTTAACCACCAAAAACAACTAACATGTGTTAATTATTTTTGTGTGCAGGTTTAGATTTAGTATGAAAGAGTTTTACCCACTTTATTCAATGAAATAAACCATAATCTCTCTTAACAATGGCATCATTAGCCCATTTTATTTTACTAGCATTGATTTGAGGTTTTCATATTAACTAATCCATCTTGTAGGTGATTCAAATCTAGGCATACAATCCCATACCAAACCTAATGTTTCCACGTGCAAAGTTTTAGGTGGTGAGGTTTAGTAATCTATTCCCAACGAGAAACATAAAGCCATATAGAAGAAGAGTGAACCGCTCATTTTTGTTGGCTATTGTGAGGATGTTAAGTCTTATCAATTGTTTGAACATATCACTCATGATGTTCCTTTTCAACGGGATGTCCGGTTTGATGAGAATTTCATGCCTCTAAAGTCTTCACTTTTATTTTCTTCATCAAATACTTTTCCTTTTTTGAATCTTGAGGATTCCACACTTCTTGATGATGATAATGTTACTAATGTTAATCCTCTATCGTTAGTGGAAAAACACATTCAAAATGCACCTACACAACAACCACAAATATACACAGAAAATAGGTCTATATAGTGCATATTGAAGCTAGTGACATGGAAGGGGATCCAAGAGATCTAAACAAGATGAGATCTCAAGATCTATATGGTGTTGCACATTTGATACGAGATGGTGGTGGTACCAGATCTAGATACTTGTGACCAATATTCTAAGCATATTGAATGGTAAGAAACTATTGCAAAAAGAGCAACAAATAATCAATGAAAAATAACAACACATGAGATTCAGTTCCTCTTCCAAAAGGTAGAAAAATGTTGAGGTGTAAATGGGTACACCACACTAAGTATGCAATGCACGTTACCATGAAAAGGTAAAAATCTCGGCTTATAGAAAAGAATTTTCATAGATTGGAGTAGTTAATTACTATGAAACCTCTCCTCTAGTCTGCTAAGATGAATTCCATCTAGATAGTACTCTCATATGACTACAACACAATGATGGGAAATCCATCAAGTCTTATTTCATGGAGAATTGTAGGAAGAAATCTAAATGTCCCAACCTTCACGGTTTTTTGTAGTGATAAATCTAGGTATGTGTGTATATTGAAAAAGTCCTTGTATGGCTTGAAATAAGATCCTTAAAATTTGTATAAATATGTTGGCATATTTCTAATCAATTTTAACTTTACATAGAGTACCGTTGACCTTGTAGTCTAGACCAAGAAAGTAGACAGTAAACTTATGATATTGGTCCTCTATGTCAACGAATTTATCATCATAGGAGATTTCACATAATAAATTCAAATTTTGAAAGCGTAATTAACAAAGTAGTTTAAGATAACTGACGTAGGTTTGTTACATTTTTTTCCTTGATCTACAAATTTCAAATTATAAGAAAGGTATTTTTTTACATTAATGAAAATATACTTAAGATATTCTGTGTCACTTGACCATGGAAAACTACAAGTTTGTAATGACTCCTTTTCAATTTGGGTTCAAAATTTATGTCAAGTGTTCTTCTCCTCCCGTTGATGCTAAAATTTATAGACAATTGGTGGGAAGTCTATTATACCTAACTCATACACATCCTTATATATCTTTTATAGTGAATCTCGTATCATGGTATATTTAAGACCCCCATAAAATTCATTGACAAGTTGTTAAATGTATTCTTTATTTTCTTCATGGTACTACTAACTATTGGATTAGTTACAAGTCCAGTGGAAAAGACTCAATTGTTAGTTACAATTAAGGGTGGAAATAGCCAAAAAAAAATCCTTCTAACGAGAAAGTAATGTATAACTATCAAACTGGGAATCCAAATTATTGTAAGTCAATTGTAGGATACATCTTCCATCTTGGGAAGGTCCCATGACTTACTCTTGCACAAATCAAACTACCATTACTTTTTCTACTACACAAGTTGAGTTTAATGGAGCTATTGTTTTATAATATGATTCATTATGGATTTGACACATGTTCTTTGAGTTTGGATTTCCACATACCCAACCCAAAAAAAAATGGTATGATAATTAGAATGTTATCCATATCTCTTGTAACATAATGGATCATTAGTGCACAAAATGCATTAAAATTCATGTGTTATATTTAGAAATTGATACGTGAAAATGTCTTTGATCTTAAGTTTTGTCAAACTAATGACCATGTTGCAAACATCTTCACAAAACCCTTGTTTGAGTCATGATTTGTTTAGCTTCAACCGCTTTTGGCATAAAGGAAGGTGTTGTTTAGGGGCGATAGTTCGATGATTCCTCCATCCTTCTCTTCATTGAATTACATCTTAAGGTGATATGTTAGTATATTTAACTAAGCATGTACTATTATATGTGATTAAGATGCACTTTTACCATTTAAATTGTAACATAATTTGTGGATAATGTTTATATTATTTATAAAGAAGAGTGTCAATCAATTTATTGTCTTAATAGACTTCCTTTAGTGATATATTAAAGAAAAATTGTTCTATAGAACTATTATTCAAACCCTAACAATAACATATTATTGTCTTTATAAAAGCATAGAGAGATTATGTTTGAGGTATTCGTTTTAGAAGAAATTTATGGGTATCTTGGAAAATTCAATCTAGAGCCTTTAACAAAAGAGGTAGAAATGTTAGTAGAATTATAAATATGTGTGATGTTTTCATTTTAAGATTTTATGTATTTATATTATATGCATGAATGTGGGTGAATTCATGGGTGAATGTATTATGGTTTTAAACAACGAATCTAGAGAATATTCAAAATCTAATATTTAATACCCTAAATTTGGTTAAATACTATTGACAATTAAAATAAAAACAACTTGTTATACATTTGGACTTGCATGACCTAATTTGAATCCTTTTCATACATTTTCACATTCTCATTAGTCTCATTTTCACTATGTTAGCCCTTTTTCCCCATCTCCATCCTCATAATCACTCACACTATATACAGGAATCTACTAAACACCTTTGAGACTTCTCTCCATCCTCTATTTTTTAGTTTGCATCTCCCAAGATAACATCATATCTATGTGGAAAATTCCATACATGATATTGTCTCTTGGACCATGTCATTCATGATATCATCCATCTTATCATGATAGTGTCATCTAGCCTTCTAATGGCTAGTTTTTCAATTTGGGTATCTTCATAGGTTGGATTAGCGGTGAGTTTTAAGTTTCTATTTGGACAATAAATATGTAGTTTCCCCTTCACTCGTAGAAATTTACCTCGCTCTAGCCTTGACGGTTTGCGTGGATTATTGAAAAACACTCGTGTCAGGTTATCGTGTTGGTCTCGTTCGAATGATCATGAAATTAAAGATAAAAATAAAATAAATTAAACATTTGAGATGATAAAATAACTAGGATAAGTTTGAACTTGTCCTTACACGTGCTAACCTTTTTAACCCTTGGTGTGTCTTCGTGTGTGGTAATGTCATTATTCTTGTGATTCATTCAACTCGAGAGCATTTTCGATGCTTGAGTTTGAAATATGTATATATCTTTTATAACTTTAACGTTGATCTAACTAAATCGTATTATGATATCAATAAAGGTAATCCACATAATTTTTAAATGAAGATATTTATGGGGATAAGTGACTCGCCTTAACAGGGGCTGTCGAGGTTCGGGAAAATCCAATTTAAAATAATAAAATAAATCTTAAAGTAAACATAATAGAAGGGAGTGCAAATAAAGTTAAATTAAACATAAGATATTCCTAAATTGCTCTAATTGTTTGGGGCTTGTGCCAACCCCATTTCAAGGAATGAAATAATGGGATTTTTTATTAATGTGAGGATCTTTTAATGAAATTTCTGGGCATGCATGAGAGGATTTTGGGAAACTTGGTTTTTGGGGATTTTGTCAATTTCCAGAGAATGTTCTCTCATAATCCTTGGCTTGGTGTGGAAACATTGGCATGGTTTGTTTAATTTGTTTTATTTCTATTTTGATGGTGGAAATATTTCTTTAACAGGCCATAGAATCTTTTTAGCATTGTTTGTGTCTGGTACAAATCCTAACTCTACAACCTTTGTACTATCCCCCTTACATGTACCAAGTTGAAGCCTTAATTTTGGGTATTGGCGTTTGCTAGCAGTCTGTCTAGGTATGGAAGAGGATGCATTGGAATTTTATATTTTTGTTCCTTTTGTTTGTAGATGGGAAAACACACGATTGGTGGGTAAATTGTTTGACAAATGCCTTGAACAAATGTGGCTTCATTGTCCTACTTTGATTGTTGCGTGTGCAAAATTGGTTTGTTGAAAAGGCTTTGGAAACTTCAAAGTAAATTCATTTTGGAAGACTTTCATGGCACGCGTGACACCCAAAATGGATTCATTGAAAAGGATTGGAAGATGTTTTTTGTTGCTAAGGTTTTAATGTGTAGTGTTGAGGCTTGTGCGTGGATGCCATGTATTGGTGCGTGGACTGTTGGTTGGGCCTGGTGGCCATGAAAAGTTAGCATATGACAGTCTTTGGGCACCATAGAGAAGATTAGCATGGTCCTTGTATAAGGCATGCAAACTATTTGATATAACGCTTGCAAGGATGACGGTCTCATGAACACCAATGATTGTTGGATGCGCCCAAAATGGGATGTTCAAAATGCATGGCTTGGAGGAAAACAAGCACTTTTGACCCAGATTACCCCCTTTTATCTGATCACTGGTAGGTAGATTAATTCTATATAAGGAATGATGGTGACACTATATTTAAACCTCACGGTGAATCTAATTTTTAGTTCAGTGCTGGAATAAAACCAAAAAATAAGGTCAATTACTCTTGTTATTCATTATCTCTGTCTCAACAATCATGTGAAGGGGTAGAGCTTGTTGCTTTGTTTACAATAATAGAATTTAATTATTTAGTATGAAATTGTGGCATTTCTGTTGGCATTTGGTTGGCTTTGTTATGGTGAAGTTGCTCCCTTCAACCTTGCCCACATACTTTTGAGACCCAGCCCGTGTCAAATTTGGAGCTTAGGGTAGGCCATAGATAGTCCGAAAAGCATCATGGGTAGCATATTTTGTTGATTAATTTCTTGTGACCGAGAAGCTATGTATGTAAAATATGGAGATATACATAATGTGCGTGAACTATTTGTTGAAATGTGTCATTGGAACGTAATGACATGGAATGTTGTGATTATTGGAATTACACAAAATGATCATGTTGAAAAAATGTTTTGAGATCTTTTAAACAAATGCAATCGATGAGTATGAAGCCAACCTCCACAACCTTTTTCATCGTTCTCGCATTGTGTGGCAAAATAAGAGCTTTGGAACAATTACGGACAACCATCAAACTATGAATGAAAGTAGTTTTTTATTAGATGCAAGAATGGGGAAAACTACGTTATGCATGTAAACCGGTTAACAGATGCTCTGGTGGTGGACTCGTATCTTGTGTACGTGTAATTGAATTGGAGTCCCTCATACCACTTCGATTCTCACACAAGCATGGTCATCTTACTTTATCCTTGCATGATTTTAACATTCTAGTTTTCCTAATTTTTAATGGATTTGTTAATCAACTAAAGAAGAATAATTTGTTTAGGTGAATTAAACAAGACATGTATCTATTAGAACACTTTGCCTCTATTTTGTATGCAACTAGATAAATAACCATGAATGTAAACACTACACTCATTTATCTCATGGGATGGTTGGATACACTATGATATTAGTGTTATCCCAAATTTACCGCCCCTAGTTAATTTGGATAAATCAACATAAATAGACTTAACCATTCATAATTTTTGGATGTGCGAACGACCGTCAAAGTTCAACCCCATTAGAAGAGAAAGGCAGCCCGTGTTTTGGCTCGGTCGAAAGCTTGCCGTGGTGAATGTTTGAATTCAAAGTTGAGCACGTTGTGAAATTAGAAAAGTGCAACGGGTTGGTCGGCATGGTTGGTCGGGTGACAGGTTGGTCGGTCAAGTTGGTCGATTAAGATGGTTGATTTGGGTTGGTCGGTCGGGTGGGATAGATGGGTTAGACAGGTGAAGCATCGTACGGATGAAGGATGGATGGTCATGTTGGTCGGGTAGCTCATTATAGGGATAGAAATAGACGGTTGTCCAACCCCCCTCGGGTTAGACAACCCACAATGTAGAGATGGCGACCGGGGTTGGTCAACGACCACAGTAATGTACGACCCGCATAGTTGGACGGCGTCCAACCCCCGTGTGGTTGGACAAATCGGGTCAGTGAGGCATGGATGGATGGGTCACATGGTTGGGTGGCTCACAAGTCCCAGCAGTGAAGGTAGGCCGAAGGAATGACAACCCAACAACCATATTTAATGCGGTATGACACCCATGTCTTTTCTGATAGAAGTACCCTCAGGAAGTGAAATTGTATGGGTGCCCATACCTCTTTAATGAGGGTGGGTGAAAATGGCAATAAAATGTAATCAAACCCCTCATTTTTAAGGAGACATTCTCGAGTGGGAAACTCTTGAAAAAAATCCCTCAACTTCATTTGAGTTGTGTAACATCCCCATTTTAAGATACTAGAACAAGGGAAAAAAAAAAAAAAAAAAAAATTTATACAACGTTCCCTGTTATGAATTATATAATTCAAACACACATTCAAGTTTTAATAATTGTTCTCTGTCCAACTAATGCAATTTGGATCACACAATTTCCTTTTAAAACCAATGTTCTCTGTTCACATACTTGCAATATGGAACACACATTCAATGCCATTCAATCATATAACAGTTACCATATGCTGTTGTAAATGACTCGAAGAACTACCGATCTCCCATTTTATGGCTCGAGTTTCAGTGATCTCTCATTTCATGACTCGGCGACTTACCGATCCTTCATGTTAATCCGTGCATTGTATAATGAATATACAGGGTTCTCTTACCATTTCCGGTTATCGAAGTGATCCATTTTTGAAGCCTATCTCGAATATCTCATTACCGATATTCGTCGACATCTTGCATCTTAAACTAGGTGATTAGGACAACGCAACCAAGACTTTGTGATACTTTGGCCAAAGATTTTCACATGGATCATATTCCTAGATTTGGTACACATCATTGGAATACATCCTTCACTCACTTCGTCTCTGTTATCTAGAATGGTCTTTCTGGTCTCTTCCAGGTCCTTCCGTTTAAGGTCAAGCTCTAACCCCAACTAGCAATATGAACGGGTATAGGAAGTTACTCATGGTAGCTAAAGATACGCAGACATACGGTGTCGTCCCTAGACGACTCCGTGTGTCTAGTTACCTTTAGTCCTCCGGATTCACTCCATATACGTGATCACATTCCTATCCCCAGCCAAGAACTTAGTATTCAACTTATGTAAACTTGATGAATTAATTCGGGAGGGCATTGTAATATGTCAGCTATAACATTGTGTCGTCATGAAGGTCCCGCCTTCATGAAGACACCATATTGTAGCTGGCGTATGTCAATGTCCTACGGAATCCTCTCATCGAGAGTACACATCCAACTCAGTGTGATTTGGTTATAATCTTAATATTTAAGATCTACTTTCAGCAGCCATGCTGATCCTTAAACCTCGTTCTCGTTACAGTTGTATGTAGCTAAGAGAGACTTAATCTGTCTTCTAGCTTAATACGCATCTCCTCCTTCATACCGAAGGGTTGCATATTCTCTTCTTGGTTCCTTTCTTAATCTTTAGACTAATCAGTCCATTATCGATAAACTTAATAAGTTTAACCTATTAAACTTAACCAAGTTTTTCCACAACTGTAAACAAATTCAGAATTCCATCTTATTAGACGTCATTTAAATGAGGTCTAATTTTTAAATGAACTTATTCATTTGTTCTTCTTAACCCTACTTCAGTTAAGGTCTGCTAACAATAGATATGTTTTCCCATATCTATATTTTCTGAATTTAAACATTCGAGGCTATTAACGGAGTCCGAATACAAGGTTCGGCTGTTCTCAAGTTATTTGATATTCCTTAGCTTTCAAGCTAATCCCGAATACCTTTCAATTAAGAGATCATGTTTACCTAAATCCTTTTTAATGTCAATTTAAAATTCATCTTAACCCAAGTATGAACTAATTGCACATTTCAACGTAAAAGTTGCATTCAGGTAAAGAATAGATGTTATTTCCTTTTAAATTCATCCATCAACATTGGATAATTCCAAATCAAGGAATAATGTTATATTCTCAAACTTATTCAACAATATCAAACTGATACAGTCATTAAAATATCACACTTTTACTTGTATTCATCCACCGGTCTTACAATCTATACATTTGCCAGTCCAAACGACTGGACTTGTTTATATCAAACAACATTACAACTCATAAAGATAGAAGAATGTAATTTCTTCCTTTCTCATTTCCTCGTAGAGGAGTAATAGCTATCAATACAATCCATCTTCAGTTAATCAAAAGAAGTATCAGAAAACAACCATGTCTTCATTTATAACCAAGTTCCATCTGCAAAATTACTTGCACGGGTCAGTTCGTTGAACTGAGCATATTAAGCACTTGTCATTAAAATGAGGTGCTTTTAATTAACTGTCTCAATAAAAGAACCCTGCTTTTATGAAACGTTAAAATGAACATCATCCAAGAATTAAGTACCGAAAAGGATGAACAACATAACAACTCAATCATCTAATTACCATCCCAATCAGACAAAGGATTACTGCCCTCTTTCCCGAATAATTATTACAAGAAGTAATTTCCTTCTAACATTTCCAAATTACAAACATCTGTAAGAACTGAAAATACAATTATGCAAACTCATTGTTCTAATCATAAATGCTGTAATTTCCATTCCCTTACATTAGTTAGAGAAAGATTCACAATTAGATTTTTAAATAAGACTTCCAGCAGAACCATTCCCTTTCCTTTCATGCTACTCGTCTAATTTCAACAATCAAACGCTGAAGGAAAAGTAAACAACAATTAAATGCAGATGTTTAAAGCAAGGCAGTACAAAATTCATTTCATAACAGTTACAGATTTACCAACGGTATGAAAGAAGAAATGAACACCAATTCAAATTATCCATCCACACTCTTTTTCTTTTCTCTTAGTTGTACTGAGAATTTAATCCAGACGTGATACCAATCAATGGTAACAATTCAAAGGGAAATAAATAAAATCGTTAATCGAATACAAGGAAGAAGAATCATATTACCTCTTTGCACTGTTTAACCAAATATCCGCTTATTTAGCACAGACATGATCCAACAATATGATTCATTCCGCATAATATAATTCCCTTTAAAATAATTCACTCTACAGACATTTACGTCTTTATAACATGTAGAGTGTACAACAACCACAACAAGTCACATTTTCATCCTAATAATGAGAGAATTCACTTTCCAACAATGCAAGGAATAAATCCATTCATATTCTGTTTTAATGAAAACAATGAAGAATTTATCATCCGTATATATATATATATATATATATATATATATATATATATTGAGTTCAACAAGATGCATATAACTTGCATGTTCTACCCAGTCCATTCTATAGACTGGCTATCCTATTCCCATCCATATCAAAACTTCCTTTCAATCAGGCACATACGAATACCAAGAACAAGTAGGTAGAACATCGTATCCATCATAGAGCAAACAATGTAAAGATGCTACTATGCTCTTACTGTTACTAGAAGAATTCATACCTCTTACACTGTATTATAACCAGAGGAACAGTTATACAGCCGCCTTGTCAAATATTTTCACGGCTTTCTATATCCATTAACGCACACAATTCATAAATAACAATTTGCACTTTGTTGTTACCTACAGCAAGTTCAACCCGTAATGCACAGTGAAGCTCTATTGCCATTATTTCCGAATTCAAACAACAGGAAGAGAAAAATTGTTCCATTAATTATTTCAATAAGAAAACACTCATTTTCTTCAAAACACAACAAGAATACTCAAGTCGAGTTCGTTTTATAATGACAGCTCAAACCAGAGATCATACGAATCATTTCATCCTTCCATTTTTACAAAAAAAAGCACAACACTCAGAAATAATGCACGCATAGCTAATACATTCCACCACTCAAACCCATATTGGCAATAGAACGAATGTCCAACACTGTCAAAACAAACTCACACAGCATGAACAATTTCATTCAATTTACCCATTGCAAAGAAATACCCAATTTGAATTCTTTCCCAACAGACATTTCAACCCGAAAATCACATTAACTAATCAACCATTCCATTCAAAACAACAACATCAGTAAATTAAATCACCCCTCAAGAACAGACTTATTTCATTCACCTATTTCACAAAAGAATTATCCAAGTCGTACTCAGCAAGGAAAAACGACTCAACCAAAATCGCTTCAACATAACAATCAAATCAAATAGCCAAAACCCCCATCATAAGAGCAGGGTTGTTTTAATGAGACTATTAAGCAAAAGCAAAGCGGTTTAAGGAGAAGGGCTTAACATGCCTTTTTTTTTTTTTTTTGCGATTTGAAGAAAACCGTGCCCACTGGAGTTGTTTCTCTCCACGGCGTCCTCGGCTAGGCTTTCCAACCAGTCCCCTAACTTCCACAGGCTCCAAAAATAGCCTCGCTTCTCCAAGAATAGAGATAATAACCAAAATACAGCAGGTTCGACAGAACCATGGAGGAACAAATGCAGAGCAACTAAAAACCCAATGCACACAACAACAAACAAACTTCCTTCCCAATCCTCTTTCCAAGGCGAGCTGGTCGCTAAGACCAATGCCATTGAATGCATTGAATGCATTCCTTTTTCCTTTTTCCTCACGCCACCACCGACTCAAGTTGGCGAGTTTCTAATTTCAAATTTTTGCATGCAATCATGGTTTAGTTTCACAACTAGTTGGACGCCTCCAACTTTCCCCATGTTCTGTTAGTGCAAATCACAAGACACCCACAAGGACGCACATCGGGCTTCTAGGTTGATGTTCGAGCATCCAGTGTGATTGCACAACATGGAAACCTCTCTCCAAGCGTGGGACTTGTAAAACCGAGAGAGGAATCTCCGAGAGAAAGGTGGTTCTCTGCTCCTAAACTACCCGCCACAAGCTATTCCAGTGCAGGCAAGCTAATCTAATCCTAATCTAACCATGCCAAGGAGACAGAGAGAGAGAGAGAAAGGAAAAACAGCAAAAGCCTACACTAAAACGGTGATACACCAGAGAAGGAGAATGTTGGACATCTATCAAAACTGCCATGGGACAAAGAGAGGTGAGCAATGGGAAGGATGGACAGATGCATCACAGGCCCAAGGATAGATTTCACACAGAAAATGTCCCAAAACTCCATGAACACAGCTCCAGACCTGCAATGAACATTCAAACATGCACAAATACCTGCAATGAAGAGAGGCAAGAAGAGAACAAGCAAAAACGAGGAAGGATGGACAGATGCATCACAAAACACGTTTTGTTGCTCCAGAAGTTTGCACAGAACATCATTCCATTAGTAAAAGGCAAAAACGCCATTACAGAGCAGGGAGGAGGTTCGAACTCCATTTTCAACCCTAGAGAAGAAAAGAAGGGAGGGCAGAGCAGAAAGAAAGAACAACCTTTTATTTTGCCACTCCTTACAATATATAGGAAGAATGAGAGAAGGAAGAAAGAGGAAAGTCAGATCTACTCCAACCACCCCCAGGTCGTATTTTAAATCATCTCATTATGGTATAAGCGGCGGATCCTGGCAAAACGGCGGGCTGTCTGCTGCATTAAAGCTGGTTGTTGAAGCGTCACTTCTGTTGTATCACGCGTCAGAGCCGTTTCTTGATTTTCTCTCTCCAAACTGCACCAAAACTCGATATTAACCCCAGAATCATGTAGAGAATTTCATGAGCTTTCCGTTGATATAAAGAACGTGGAAATCTGAGCTCTGGATCAAAAGATATGGCGATCTGAAGATTTAGGGCACGGAGCAGACCAAGACAGATTTTAAAATGTTTTCCCGCTCTTCACCGTCTGGACGACACGTGGCACGTGCTGATTGGACGAGCAATTCTCTGTCCTCCGTCTTTCGCGGGCTTTCCTTTTGAAATTGCTTGTGGGCCCCTTAAACTTGGACACGTGGCGCCATTTCATTGGTTCGGTTCAGCGCTCGATAACTCGCCCCTTTGACCTTTTGACTTTTTCTCCTGTGAGGACACGTGGCAGCTTCTGATTGGTCCTCGGCTCCTTCGGCTCCTTCGCGTACTTCGCCTCCATTTGTCCCAGATGTCCCATTTGATTTTGGGCCCTTCGTGCTCATTTCGGCCGATTCGGGCATTTCGCGTCCATTTGTCCCAGATGTCCCATTTGATTTTGGGCCCTTCGTGCTCATTTCGGCCGATCCGGCCGGTTCGGGTCTTTTTTTCCCAAACGTCCCGAGCAACGCCTAGCCAATTTTTCTTCCTCCTTCGGCCGGATCGGCTTTTCGCGTCCTCCGCGTACTTCTGGCCCGATTGTCCCAAATGCAATTTGGGCCGCCTGGAGGCTTTTCGGCCGATCCGCGCCTTGACGTCCCAAATGTCCCAATTGCTCCCTTGAGTAGGACTTAGCCAATTTTCACACTTTTTCCTGGGTCAACCTATTTGCCTTTCTGCAACTTTTTTGCATTTTCTCAGAGCTTGCTCCCTGTTTCTTCGGCCAGGGGAGTTAGAAAAATACCCAAGGGACCACGGAAACATGAATTTTGGCCCCGAATCAATCAATTTTCCTGGGATTTGGATATTCTGATGCATGTTATCAAAATTACCTGGGGGAATTTTGGATAACGCCTTCCGCCAAACTTGGCCGCAACCCGTAAAGATGCCATTCATTGTCCTAATAAATTTCCAACCTTCCCTCCTTATCCTTTCCTTCCACATGGGTCCATGCGTCCCCTTCCTTAGGTTAGGATTAGTTTAGGATTTTAATAGTCCATATCTAGGTCATTCGCCTAGTTCGTAGGTTAATAGAATTTATATCTATTTTCACCCTTATAAAATCTAAAATCCATATAGGATAGTAGTTAGGGTATAAGATAAAACTTAGGGGTAGGTTAGGGTTTAATCTCCTAATATTTAATTAATTAGTTTCCAATCAAGTCTTTCCGCCTGACAGTCGTATTCAACACAATGCAGGATGTTTCGTCCTATGTTCCACATACCTATGCCACTTGCATCTAGGCCCTTATCGTCTTACGCTGTCTAGCGTTACAACGGTGTGTGGTTCGAGAATCAAACCTTTTTCATTGGCATCTATGTACCGGATATTCGTACTGTAATTAGGTGCTTTGCTGAGCTTTATATCAACCTTCATGTCTGGGTTTAGAAGTAAATCGACAAAGCGATCACAAGAAAGCCACATACCTTGGATCAATGGAATTGATTCAAGGTGTGTCTTTAATCAAAGAAATAGAGTTCATCAAGCATACGATAAGTCTGTTTGTCTCATCAAAGCAATCACAAAAGCAATAATAACTTCGTCCCAAGTAAACAAATTACAGCAAACAAGGGTCCAGATTAGCAACACATTCCTCTAAGATCAAAAGATGTATCTTAACATATTTATCTTCATTTCAGCAGTCAACATTATGAAAAGTAATTACCATGATAACTTACAAAAAAAAGCAAGGCGTTACATTCCTCCCTTCTTAAAGAATCATCTTCCCGATGATCAAATTAACCAATTCAAGGAGTTTCTAGGACAAAATTCAATTATTGTCCTTCCATTCATAAGTTCATACCAAAAACGGATTCACTCTTTAAAACAGTGTTTTAAGATAACTGTAAAATAGACCAATAATTGTCTAAATTTGGTAGAATTATCGTTTTTTGAATTTCAATTTTGATCAAACAAGTATGGAAAAGCAAATCTCATTTCTTCAAGATTTTCCCAAGTTGCACTTTCTTCGCTAAACTGGTCCCACTGGACCTTACTTTGATTCACTTCGCGATTTCTTAAGTACAACTGGCGAGTTCCCAGCACTCGAATGGGCTTAACCACGATTATTCCCGGGGTCTTGGACCTTCAAGGAATTCCAATTCAGCACATGTGATAAACTCATTACGTATTTCTTAAGCAAAGAAATATGAAAAATATCATGCATTTAAGATAAAGCGGAGGTAATGCTAGACGATAAGCTACGGGGTTGATTATTTCAACAATTTCAAAAGGTCCCACGTAACGTGGCGATAACTTGCACCTTGCCAAAGTTATTGAGCTCTTTTTCGGCTTAACCCGAAGAAAGACCTTCTCACCCGTTTATAATTCCTATCAACCCGCTTTAAGTCTCGCATAACTTTTTTGCCTATTGGCATCCTCCTTTAGATGTTCCCAATCATTTTGATTTGTTGTTCCATTTCTATGAGGATTTCTCGGCCCAATTACCTCTCTATCCTCCACGTTGTCCCAAATAACTGTGGGTTTTGCATCTTCTTCCATACAATGCTTCAAAAGGTGCCATTTTTAAAGAGGCGTGGTATGTATTATTGTAGACAAATTCAACCAAATGGCGGTATTCCTCCCATTTATACTGCTGGCCCATGCAAAGACATTCTTAACATATCCTCTAAAACTTGATTGACTCTCTCGATCTCATCCCATCCATCTCCTGATGATATGCAGAGCTGAAGTTTAATTTAGTTCCCAAGGCCGCATTAAGCGTTTGCCAAAACCTTGATGTCATCCTTGATCTCTCGTCCAATATGATCAATTCGGGTATTCCATGCAATCTGAAAATTTCATGTACAAATCTTCTTGCTAACACTGGTGCATCGTCTTTCAAATTACCAGCAATGAAGTGTGCCACCTTGGTTAATTTGTCAACGACAACCAGGATGATATCATGCTTATTCCTTGACATAGGCAATCCTTGTATGAAATCCATCGTTATCACTTGCCATTTGTACTGTGGAACGCTGTGGGGATACAATAATCCAGCGGGATGCATATGTTCCGCCTTAACACGCTGACATTCCAAGAAGTGTGTTACAAATTCCACCACATCCTTTTTCATTCCCTTCCAGAAGTATTGCTGCTTAAGATCAGCAAGCATTTTCGTAATGCCAGGGTGTCCAGAAAAAGGTGAATTATGAAATTCAGTTAACAATTTCCTTCTTAAATCATTTGCCAAGGGTATATATACCCTGTTTTCGAACCTCAAAATTCCTTCGCTATCAAAACGAAATCCTTTATACCTCACATCCTTTGGATCTGTAGCAAGTGCTGTTTTGACTTGCTGGAAATAAGGATCTGATTCCAAGGCATCTTTCACCTCATCCTTAAACTGAGTTCTTAACGTTATAAGAGCAGAGATGTGCTTCCTTCGACTC
The DNA here is from genome assembly GCA_018340775.1 of Taxus wallichiana var. yunnanensis. Classification (NCBI taxonomy): domain Eukaryota; kingdom Viridiplantae; phylum Streptophyta; class Pinopsida; order Cupressales; family Taxaceae; genus Taxus; species Taxus wallichiana. The sequence goes on along the minus strand of CM031242.1, from coordinate 826,903,842 downwards.
AGAGCATCTGCCACTCTATTTTCCTTGCCCTTGATGTAGCTTATATCAAAATCATACTGAGACAGAAATTCTAACCATCGTCATTGTCTTGCATTCAGATTGGGCTGAGTAAAAATATACTTCAACCCCAGATGGTCAGTTTTTAACTCAAAAGGTTTTCCTAAAAGGTAATGCCTCCACATTTGAAGTGCATGTACAATGGCAGCAAGCTCTAGGTCGTGTGGAGCATAATTGTTCATGTAACTTAAGCTTTCTGCTTTCATAAGCTATGACATGGTTATTCTGTAACAGAATGCCTCCAAGGCCTTCTCCCGACGCATCCGTTACAACCATAAAATTTCCATTTGGATCTGGTACAGTTAAAATAGGTGTTGTAGTTAATTGTTCCTTTAAATTTTTAAAGGCAGATTCACATTTGTCAGTCCAGACAAATTTCTTATCCTTCTTTTGTAGTGAAGTGATTGGGGCAGCAATTTTTGAAAAATCCTTAACGAACTTTCTATAATATCCTGCCAAGCCCATGAAGCTTCTTACTTCATGCATGTTCTTAGGCGTAGGCCACTCGGTTATAGCTGTGATCTTTGAAGGGTCTACAACTATTCCATTCTTGCTTATAACGTGTCCCAAATAATGCACCTCTGCATCATAAAAGGAACATTTTGACAGTTTACCATACAACTTCATCTTTCTTAAAACTTCCAAACTATCCTTAAATGTTCTTGGTGCTCTTTGACATTTTTAGAGTATATAAGAATGTCTTCTAAGAATACAAGCACAAACTTGTCTAGGTATTCTTGAAAAATATTATTCATCAAATTCATGAAGGCGGCAGGTGCATTTGTCAACCCAAAAGGTAACACCGTGAATTCATAATGCCCGTACCTTGTCCTAAAAGTTGTTTTATGAATATCTTCTTCCTTTATTCTCAGCTGATGATACCCAGATCGAAGATCTATTTTTGAATAGACTGATGCTCCACGCATCTAGTCGAACAGATCATCAATCCTAGGAAGTGGGTATCGATTCTTAATAGTTGCCTTGTTCAACATTCTGTAATCAATGCACAGTCTCAATGTGCCATCCTTTTTCTTTACAAAAATTACCGGCGCTCCCCATGGTGAGACGCTCGGTCTTATCAGCCCCTTAGTCAAAAGTTCCTGTAATTGAGCCTTTAGCTCTACCAACTCGAGGGTGGTCATTCTATAAGGTGCCTTAGATATGGGTTCAGTTCCTGGCTTGATCTCTATTGCAAAGTCAAACTCTCGTTTGGGTGGAAGACCTGGTAATTCCTCCGGAAATACATCTCTAAAATCCCTTAATAATGGATATCTTTCCATGAAATCATTATCTTCCTCAACATTTTCTGTCATTTTTACTGCATACAAGGTGCAGCCTCTGTTTTTAGCCCTTTTTAGTTGCATAGTTGTTAGCTTTCTAACTATGACCTCATGCCTTACACCTTGAATGACTCATTGTTTTTCGCAGTCATCAAAACAACAACAAAAAATTTCATAACATCGACCTTTGCCTTATTTTTGCCAACCAGCTAACTCCAATAATGATGTCATATGATCCTAAAGGAGTGAAATATAGGTCAACTTCGGCGGACAAACTGGGCAAGTCAAGAATTGCCCCAAAAAGGCACATTTACTGTATGGACAACATTATTCCCATAATGCAATTTATCCATGTCTTATCCATCCGTTTAGCTTTCCTTTTTAATTTCATTGCAATTTTAGTAGAAATAAAGCATTCAGTAGCTCCAGTATCAAAAATTATGACTACAGGTGTACCGAATAACTTACCCGGAACTTCTATAGGCGTAACTTGCTTTTCAGCTTGTCTGTTAGCCACCGCAACATGTATCCTATGCTGCTGATCGCGATCATCCTTTTTCAGAGGACAGTGACTCGCATAATGGTCCTTTCCACAGTTGAAGCATCCTCCAACTGGCCCTTTCCTAGGCTCAAATTTGTTACCAGCTTTGAAGTTATCATTCTAGCTTCCATAGGACTTTTGTCCATTGCCACTAACTTTTGCGAAGCTATTCCGCACACTATTTACAGGTTTGTTCATTACAGATTTCTTGTTGTTATCTACAACAATTTTGTTTTTCACACCAAACCTTTTCCAAGGCCCCCTTTTGGGTGCGAGAGATGAAGAAGAGTTGGGAATCTTCTTCCTTATCTCTTCCCTATGAGCAGAAATTGCTCTCAATTTCTGTTCCTGTCTTATTACCTTTTCGACAACTCCTTCCATAGTGGTTGGACCGTGGACATCCACTTCGCCACCAATGATGGGATTTAGTCCCATTATGAACTTTCGTATTCTCGAACTTCTTGTCGGCAATGCACTGCAAAGCACATACTTGAGGAGTTTAGTGAAGCCTTCCCAAATGTTACATCACTGTCATCCTTCCTTGCGACCGGTTGAAATTCAATCATTTTCCTATCAAAATAGAGTTGAGGCAGCCACCATTGCCTAAAGTAACCCTTAAATTGATCCCAAGTTATGTCTATTCGACAATATTCAACTCAACCTTACGGTTTTCCCACCATGATGATGCTTCATGAGAAAGCTGATATGCTCCCCATATCGCTTTGGTCTCCTCGGAGATGTTTCTTATTGCAAAGTACTTCTCCATTTCACTGAGCCAATTTTCAGCTCCATCCCCAAGGGTTGTTCCATCTTTATGTCATTTGTAAGTTCAGCTGCTAATCTTGCCCTTTTATTTTCAGGATGATTAGGAGCATTCACATTACTATTATCAACACCCGATTCCCTCCATTGGTGTTGTCCACATGAGGTGGCTGATCATTTATATCAGCTTCTTCTTCCTCCTCTTCATTGCCCATTGACTGATGTTCCAAAACAGTCAAACAATCTCTCGTATCTAGTAGGGTAGCAAGGATTTCATCCAGCTTTTGAGCAGTAGTTGCTTCTCCACCCGGTAATGAGGTTGTTCGCAGCATTTCCTCTTGTTCTGACCATTTTTTGTTCAATAAGAAAATATAAACCTATTAAATTGTGGACTCATTAGGTCTAAGAGCTGCAACCTTCAGCTCTGATACCAAGATGTAACATCCCCATTTTAAGATACTAGAACAAGGGAATTTTTTTATTTTTTTTTATACAACGTTCCCTATTATGAATTATATAATTCAAACACACGTTCAAGTTTTAATAATTGTTCTCTGTCCAACTAATGCAATTTGGATCACACAATTTCCTTTTAAAACCAATGTTCTCTGTTCACATACTTGCAATATGGAACACACATTCAATGCCATTCAATCATATAACAGATTACCATATGTTGTTGTAAATGACTCGAAGAACTACCGATCTCCCATTTTATGGCTCGAGTTTCAGCGATCTCTCATTTCATGACTCGGCGACTTACCGATCCTTCATGTTAATCCGTGCATTGTATAATGAATATACAGGGTTCTCTTACCGTTTCCAATTATTGAAGTGATCCATTTAAGAAGCCTATCTGAATATCTCATACCGATATTAAATCGACATCCTGCATCTTAAACTAGGTGATTAGGACAACACAACCAACACTTGCGATACTTTGGCCAAATATTTTCACATGCTTTGCATGATCATATTCCTAGATGTGGTACACATCATTGGAATACATCCTTCACCTCACTTCGTTTGTTATCTAGAATGGTCTTTCCTGGTCTCTTCCAAATCCTTCCATTTAAGGTCAAGCTCTAACCTCAACTACCAATATGAACAAGTATAGGAAGTTACTCATGGTAACTACTGAGATGCAGACATACGGTGTCGTCCTAGATGACTCCGTCTGTCTAGTTACCTTTAGTCCTCCGGAGTCACTCCGTATACGTGATCACATTCCTATCCCCAGCCAAGAACTTAGTATTCAGCTTATGTAAACTTGATGAATTAATTCGGGAGGGCATTATAATATGTCAGCTATAACATTGTGTCGTCATGAAGGTCTTGCCTTCATGAAGACACCATATTGTAGTGGCGTATCTCAATGACTAACAGAATCCTCTCATCGAGAGTACACATCCAACTCAATGTGACTTGGTTATAATCTTAATATTTAAGATCTACTTTCAGCAGCCATGCTGATCCTTAAACCTCATTCTCGTTACAGTTGTATGTAGCTAAGAGAGACTTAATCTGTCTTCTAGCTTAATACGCATCTCCTCCTTCATACCGAAGGGTTGCATATTCTATTCTTGGTTCCTTTCTTAATCTTCAGACTAATCAGTCCATTATCGATAAACTTAATAAGTTTAACCTATTAAACTTAACCAAGTTTTTCCACAACTGTAAACAAATTCAGAATTCCATCTTATTAGACGTCATTTAAACGAGGTCTAATTTTTAAATGAACTTATTCATTTGTTCTACTTAACCCTACTTAGTTAAGGTCCGTTACAATAGATATGTTTTCCCATATCTATATTTTCTGAATTTAAACATTCGAGGCTATTAACGGAGTCCGAATACAAGGTTTGGTTGTTATCAAATTATTTGATATTCCTTAGCTTTCAAGCTAATCCCGAATACCTTTCAATTAAGAGATCATGTTACCTAAATCCTTTTTAATGTCAATTTAAAATTCATCTTAGCCCAAGTATGAACTAATTGCACATTTCAACGTAAAAGTTGCAATCGGGTAAGAATAGATGTTATTTCCTTTTAAATTCATCCATCAACATTGGATAAATCCAAATCAAGGAATAATGTTATATTCTCAAACTTATTCAACAATATCAAACCGATACAGTCATTAAAATAACACACTATTACTTGTATTCATCCATCGCTCTTACAATCTATACATTTGCGCTCTAAACGAATGGACTTGTTTATATCAACAACATTACAAATCATAAAGATAGAAGAATGTAATTTCTTCCTTTCTCATTTCCTCATAGAGGAGTAATAGCTATCAATACAATCCATCTTCAGTTAATCAAAAGAAGTATCAGAAAACAACCATGTCTTCATTTATAACCAAGTTTCATCTGCAAAATTACTTGCAGTCAGTTCGTTGAACTGAGCATATTAAGCACTTGCCATTAAAATGAGGTGATTTTAATTAAGCTGTCTCAATAAAAGAACCACCGCTTTTATGAAACGTTAAAATGAACATCATCCAAGAATTAAGTACCGAAAAGGATGAACAGCATAACAACTCAATCATCTAATTACCATCCCAATCAGACAAAGGATTACTGCCCTCTTTCCCGAATAATTATTACAAGAAGTAATTTCCTTCTAACATTTCCAAATTACAAACATCTGTAAGAACTGAAAATACAATTATGCAAACTGTTGTTCTAATCATAAATGTTGTAATTTCCATTCCCTTACATTAGTTAGAGAAAGATTCACAATTAGATTTTTAAATAAGACTTCCAGTAGAACCATTCCCTTTCCTTTCATGCTACTCGTCTAATTTCAACAATCAAACGCTGAAGGGAAAAGTAAACAGCAATTAAATGCAGATGTTTAAAGCAAGGCAGTACAAAATTCATTTCATAACAGTTACAGATTTACCAACGGTATGAAAGAAGAATTGAACACTAATTCAAATTATCCATCCACACTCTTTTTCTTTTCTCTTAGCTACACTGAGTATTTAATCCAGGCGTGATACCAATCAATGGTAACAATTCAAGTGAAATATATAAAATCATTAATCGGATACAAGGAAGAAGGATCATATTACCTCTTTGCACTGTTTAACCAAATATCCGCTATTTAGCACAGACATGATCCAACAATATGATTCTTTCCGCATAATATATTTCCCTTTAAAATAATTCACTCATCAGACATTTACGTCTTTATAACATGTAGATTGTACAACAATCACAACAAGTCACACTTTCATCCTAATAATGAGAGAATTCACTTTCCAGCAGCAAGGAATAAATCCATTCATATTCTACTTTTAATGAAAACAATAAAGAATTTATCATCTGTATATTATATATATAAATATATATATTGAGTTCAGCAAGACGCAGCATATAACTTGCATGTTCTACCCAGTCCATTCTATAGACTGGCTATCCTATTCCCATCCATATCAAAACTTCCTTTCAATCAGGCACATACGAATACCAAGAACAAGTAGGTAGAACATCGTATCCATCATAGAGCAAACAATGTAAAGATACTACTATGCTCTTCTTTTATTCTTAGAAGAATTCATACCTCTTACACTGTATTATAACCAGAGGAACAGTTATACAGCCGCCTTGTCAAATATTTTCACGGCTTTCTATATCCATTAACGCACACAATTCATAAATAACAATTTGCACTTTGTTGTTACCTACAACAAGTTCAACCCGTAATGCACAGTGAAGCTCTATTGCCATTATTTCCAGAATTCAAACAGCAGGAAGAGAAAAATTCGTTCCATTAATTATTTCAATAAGAAAAACACTCATTTTCTTCAAAACACAACAAGAATACTCAAGTCGAGTTTGTTTTATAATGACAGCTCAAACCAGAGATCATACGAATCATTTCATCCTTCCATTTTTACAAAAAAAAGCACAACACTCAGAAATATTACACGCATAGCTAATACATTCCACCACTCAAACCCATATTGGCAATAGAATGAATGTCCAACACTGTCAAAACAAACTCACACAGCATGTACAATTTCATTCAATTTACCCATTTGCAAAGAAATACCCAATTCGAATTCTTTCTCAACAGACATTTCAACCCGAAAATCACATTAACTAAATCAACCATTCCATTCAAAACAACAACATCAGTAAATTAAATCGCCCCTCAAGAGCAGACTTATTTCATTCACCTATTTCACAAAAGAATTATCCAAGTCGTACTCAGCAAGGAAAAAATGACTCAACCAAAATCGCTTCAACATAACAATCGAATCAAATAGCCAAAACCCCCATCATAAGAGCAGGGTTGTTTTAATGAGACTATTAAGCAAAAGCAAACGGTTTAAGGAGAAGGGCTTAACATGCCTGTTTTTTTTTTGCGATTTGAAGAAAACCGTGCCCACTGGAGTTGTTTCTCTCCACGGCATCCTCGGCTAGGCTTTCCAACCAGTCCCCTAACTTCCACAAGCTCCAAAAATATCCTCACTTCTCCAAGAAGCAGAGATAATGACCAATATACAAAGCAGTTCAATGAACCATGGAGGAACAAATGCAGAGCAACTAAAAACCCAATGCACACAACAACAAACAAACTTCCTTCCCAATCCTCTTTCCAAGGCGAGCTGGTCGCTAAGACCAATGCCATTGAATGCATTGAATGCATTCCTTTTTCCTTTTTCCTCACGCCACCGCCGACTCAAGTTGGCGAGTTACTAATTTCAAATTTTTGCATGCAATCATGGTTTAGTTTCACAACTAGTTGGACGCCTCCAACTTTCCCCATGTTCCCGCCAAACTTGGCGCTGCAACCTGTAAGGATGCCATTCATTGTCCTAATAAATTTCCAACCTTCCCTCCTTATCCTTTCCTTCCACATGGGTCCATGCGTCCCCTTCCTTAGGTTAGGATTAGTTTAGGATTTTAATAGTCCATATCTAGGTCATTCGCCTAGTTCGTAGGTTAATAGAATTTATATCTATTTTCACCCTTATAAAATCTAAAATCCATATAGGATAGTAGTTAGGGTATAAGATAAAACTTAGGGGTAGGTTAGGGTTTAATCCCCTAATATTTAATTAATTAGTTTCCAATCAAGTCTTTCCGCCTGACAGTCGTATTCAACACAATGCAGGACGTTTCGTCCTATGTTCCACATACCTGTGCCACTTGCATCCAGGCCCTTATCATCTTACGTTGTCTAGCGTTACAATGGTGTGTGGTTCGAGAATCAAACCTTTTTCATTGGCATCTATGTACCAGATATTCATACCTGTAATCAGGTGCTGCAACCTTTATATCAACCTTCAGTCTGGTTTAGAAGTAAATCGACAAAGCGATCACAAGAAAGCCACAACATACCTTGGATCAATGGAATTGATTCAAGGTGTGTTGTCAATCAGCAAATAGAGTTCATCAAGCATACGATAAGTCTGTTGTCTCATCAGCAATCACACAAGCAATAATAACTTTTGTCCCAAGTAAACAAATTACAGCAAACAAGGGTCCAGATTAGCAACACATTCCTTTAAGATCAAAGATATATCTTAACATATTTATCTTCATTTCAGCAGTTACAATATTATGAAAAGTAATTACCATGATAACTTACAAAAAAAATCAAGGCATTACAAGTTATAAGCCTTCTCTTGTGCTCGACATGTGTATTTATGCCTCTAAGCATCAATGTAATGTCATGTGCACCTTATAGAGCAAAAAAATTGCATTTTTTTGTGTTTTCAACCCTTCTCAAGATTTTTGTTTCTTTCCGCCTCTCCATTTCATGTTTGTTTCATGTGCGTGTATTTTACATTTTCATGTATAAGATGTTGTGTTTCATGGAGTGCAGATGACAGATGGAATTTGGGTCTATGTCACTACTATTATGACCTCGCCTAGCTCTATTTTTCCTCTTCTTCCTCCCTCAGCAAAGTATCTCACCCCCCTCTTTTATGGTGATATCACCCCGTTAGTGTAGGATTTCCCATTTCATGCACTTTCTCTCTCTTTGTCTCCTTGGCATTGTTAGGATAGGTGTAGTTAGGCATATTTTCTGTATTAGGAGTATTTTAGCATTAGGATTAGGTAGAGGAAGTCGGCCTTCTCTGGAGGTCCATCTCAAGTTCGCAAGTCCCACAACTTGAGAGATGGACCCATGTTATGCAAATTACACTAGATGCCCCATTCACACTCGGGCCATTCGGGGTGTTGTAATTTTGCATTAACAGTTTTGGAAATCTTGGTGGGACAAACATGTGGAATCTCTACATTTCACAAGTGTTCCACTGTAAATCTTTATCAGAATATATTTTACAGGTGTGCAGTTCAACATGGAGTAGACTTCATTTTGGCAAGTTGGTGTGTTCTTGTCAAAATTTCAGCCTTTGGAGGTGCATGCTTAAACACATATGGCGACTCCATCTGATCAAATAACCCCTTCTATGAGTTTCGACCTTCCTCCATTCCATCCATTTCCATTTTCTTTCCATCCCTCTCATTTTCTTCCATTCCATGAAGTTGTGCAATCATGACTTCATTCCCCTCATGGAATTCACACTTACAACAACAACAATGCAATCCACCTCCAATGTATTTCTCAACTCCTCCAGATTAGCATTATGAGAAAATCATTAATCACTATGTCCGCACCTATGAGCAAGTATCCAAAAATGGGTATGGAACTGTCAAGAGGGATATGCATGCATGTAGTGAAATCAATTACATGGAGAATGTTGATTTGCAGGAGAAGATTCAAAAGATGGAGGTAGGTATGGTGCAATCAAGGGCCACAAATCTCGATGAAAGTGTTCAAAATTGGCTATAGGGAACCTTGTCCATGGTTTGGCCCTATGCCAAGACATTTCAGCCCACAGCAGAAGCTTGATTTCATGGTTGAGATACTGCCTCAGCTTGCATAGTGGATGAGGAGATAGAGGCCTATGAACTTGGTGTCGGGAGCCTTGTCAATGGGTAAGTCCTACACCATCATCTAGTAATTTTCTCTCCATTCCCAAGCAACACCATCTCAACCTAAGCTTCAATTTCCAAGCTTCCCATCCATTGCTTCTATTATGGAATCCTTTTCTCCATCTTCTACTCTCCCATCCCATCTTAATTTCTCTACCCTTCTCCCTTCCAAACCCAATTCCCCTCCACAAGAACAAAATGAAATACCTTCCCTCCCACCACCTCAAGCAATGAAAGCACCGTTTTGATCCAAACCACCCCTCCTCATGCATTCCCAAGCCCATGTTGGGAAGCGACCCAAAAGACTAGTCAAGAAGAACAACAAAGAAAAGAGGAACCCAACAAAGAAGAAATGATAGAAAATCTAAATATTAGGGTTACCAAGTTCGAAATAAAAATATCCCCTTGATGGTCAAGCCTTTGGAGGAGGTTAGGGTTGAAGTACCAAGAAGTGGAAGCTGATGCTACAGCAGAAGAAGAGAAACATGAAGAAGATGATCAGCAATCGGTATATTTCGAGTTCGAGTCTATATATGCATTAGGGCCCTATTTCCAAAGGTTGTTGACTCATCACTAGCATTCTGCAACACAATGAGGGAAGAAACAACTACTCCAAATCCAAAAGGAGAGAAGCACATTCTAGTGTGGAGGAAAACCACACAATTTTAGAGGCTATAAGCACAAAACAGGTCATAGAAGAACCTTTGGTTCTTCCTCCTACTTCATCCCCTTCGAGCTCTAATGTCAAATAAAAGTTTGAGCCTTCAAACTACATTATCATGGATGAGGGGAACCATGGTGATAAATTTGTAGATTTGGATGAGGCCAAGCCAATGCAGCAAGACAACGAGGAGATAGACTATATGTCTAACTTGGAAGATTTCTTTGATGAGAGGAGCCCATGGAGATCACATCATTTACTTCTCCATCATCTTCCTTCTAAGCACAAGGGCCCACTGCCATGGGGGAGAGCATTCAATTACAACAGCTTGCACTTCATAACAGCCCTCTGGAACAAAGGTTGGAGGATCCAAATCTTCCATGTTCTTCACAGGAGGAGGAAGGAAATAGTGATGACACCATTTCTACACCGGTCATTAAGGTAGAGGATCGGTTGTTTGCGAAGAAACAATGCAAAGTAAAAATCAACATACGAAGCCTCTTTTTTAGAAGGTCACGTAGGAAGACTCCATTTTTGGAGTTGAATTTTAAAGCAATGGGCACATCCATCGGATCAGACCATGCCCAATCAGGTACTTGGCTTCATTGGAGCTAAGGGAGAATCCAAAACCAGTCATGTCCACTTCAGGGCATGAGGATGACTATTAAAGTACCAAGGGTCACCATGAACACCTCCAAGAGTCTAATGCCAATCAGCTTGAGGAGGTATTTTTTATTGATGTTGGTACTTTGGTGATTTAGGTGGAGGATCGGCCTCTTGTCGGTTTTTCACTCATAATAATAGCCATGTTCAACGCCAAATCATATACATGGCTGAATATTTTGAGAAAGGAAAATTACTTCTCCATGCCATTGCAGGATTTGTTTGAGTTTCCTTTTCCTTTGGATAGTGTAGAGTAGGTAGGTTTTCTTTCAACATAAGAAGTACTTTTGCACACTCTGCATGCTCCACTTGGAGTGTGTATGATTTTAAGTTTTGTACATAGTTTGTGTTATGGTGTGTGGTTGCTCTTGTACAATCCATTTGTTGGAATCAGCAATGCTCATGGCATAAACCAGATTTTGGGGCAGTTTTTGAGTGCATCTATAAGCCCCAATAGAAGCGATTCTGGGGTCTACAGAGTTCTCCATGCCCTTGCCTTGGTCAAATTTTCAATTTTGGGTAGTTTACGAGTTTTATCTAAAATCCCAAAATCAACTTTAAGAGCAGGCCAAGGTAGTTTCAGCTCAATGCTAAGTTCATGTGGATCTAGGGAGAGTTTTTTTCAAAAGGATCAGTTTTCAAGGTTAGGCTTGACTCCATGCCCAATGGATACTTCAAGGCAACTGGTCACACATCTAGCTAGTAGATGTCCTTGAGAGGTCACCATTGTTATCCCAATTTACCCCCCAGGTTAATTTGGATAAATCATCATAAATGGACTTAGCCATTCATAATTCTTGGATGTGTGGATGACTATCAAAGTTCAACCCCATTAGAAGAGAAAGGAAGCCCGTGTTTTGGCTCGCCACGAATTCACCGCGGAAATTTTTTGAGTTGTTGGTCATGCACATTGTGAAATTAGAAAATTTCAACGGGTTGGTTGGCATAGTTATTCGGGTGACAAGTTGGTCGGCATGGTTGGTCGGGTGACAGGTTGGTCGGCTAAGTTCGGTCGATTAAGATGGTCGGTTGGATCGATTGACAGGGTTGGTCGATCGGGTTAGACAAATGGGTCGATGGGTGAAGCATCATACAAACGAAGGATGGACAACTAGGTTGGTCGGATGGGTTGGTCAATTGAGATGTTCGGTTGGGTTAGTCGGGTCACCCAATTGGATGTGTGAAGCATACGGGTGGCAAACGCTAGGTTGGATGGTATACCAGGTTGGATAGGTCACTAGGTTAGACGGGTATCAAGGTTAGTTGGCCTAGTAGGTGAAAAACCATCAGGTTGGTTGGGTAGCTCATTGTATGGACATAAATAGATGGTCGTCCAACCCCCTTCGGGTGGATGACCCACGATGTAGAGATTTTGACCGGGGTTGATCGGTGACCACAATAATGTACGACTCGCATAGTTGGATGGCGTCCAACCCCCTAGGGTTGGACAAAGCAAAGTCAAGCGATGCATGGATGGACGGGTCACATGGTTAGGCAGCTCACGAGTCCCAGGAAGGTGAAAGTAGGTGAACGAATGACAACCCAACAACTATATTTAATGTAATGTGAAACCCATGTCGTTTTCTGAAAAAGTACCCTCGGGAAGCAAAATTGTATGGGTGCCCATACCTCTTTAATGAGGGTGGGTGAAAATGGCTATATAATGCAATCAAACCCCTCATTTTTAAGGAGACATTCAGGAGCTGGGGAAACTCTTACAAAAATTTCCCTCAACTTCATTTGAGTTGTAAGCCTTCTCCTATGCCTGACAAGCGTATTTATGCCTCTGAGCATCAATGTAATGGTCTGTGTACCTTATAGAGAAATAAAATCACATTTTTGTTGTTTTCAACCCTTCTCATGATTTTTGTTTCTTTGTGCCTCTCCATTTCGTGTTTGTTTCATGTGCATGTATTTTACATTTGCAGGTGTAAGATGTTGTGTTTCATGGATGCGAGATGATAGATGGAACTTGGAGTCTGTGTCACTCACTTACGACCTCACCTAGCTCTATTTTTCCTCTTCTTCCTCCCTCAGTAGAGTATCTCGCCCCCCTCTTTTCTGGTGTTATCACCCCATTAGTGTATAATTTCCCATTTCATGCAATTTCTCGATGTCTCCTTGGCATTGTTAGGATAGGTGTAGTTAGGTGTATTTTTTGCATTAGGAGTAGTTTAGCATTAGGATTAGGTAGAGGAATCCGGCCTTCTCCGGAGGTCCATCTTAGATTCGTAAGTCCCATAACTTAAGAGATGGACCCATGTTATGCGAGATTACACCGATGCCCCATTCACACTCGGACCATTCGGGCGTTGTAATTTTACATTAAAAAATATTTTGACTGTGGAAACCATGTGGTTGGTGGGTTAAACATGAAACTTAGTGAGAACCACAATTGATGAACTTGTGAGATCTTAATAAAACTTGTTTTCAATTTGGCGCAAAACATCCTTATAAACCTTGAAATGAGAAAATCAAGCTTTGGCCGTGTACCTTATCACATGGAGTGTTCAATTTGAACATTGGGTTATTCCTCATATGTTCATTTGACTTTGTTTCGTCACATGTTTAGGATCCCAACAAGATAGTTTGTAGCTTTAAACAATTGTTGAAAGTTAAAAATGCAGTTTGGTTTTGACCCACAGTTTTGGCCCTGAGAGTAGAAATGGTTTTGGCTTCCACATATCTCTATTATTTCTCTCATGTCAATCACTTTGCCAACCCTAAATTCAAACAAAATCACTTTGCAAGTTAGTTTTCTAGGTGGTAGGCCTCTGGTCATTGGGCGATGAGGTCATTCGGTGCATTTTCAATCGTTGGCTCTGAAAAAAAGAGTGCCAATTTAATCATGTTCATCGGTTAGGGGTTTTGTTAAGCTTAGAGTGTTTCCTATATATAGGGGAGTAGGTAGGATTTTGTTCCCTTGTGTGTTTGAGTCTCGAAGATGGTTTTTGAATGCGGATTGTTGAGATACTTGTCTAAATTTGACATTTTTAGAAACTTGTAACTAACTGGAGAAAATTGTCATATGACCTTATCCAAGAAAAATAGTGATCGAAACCTTGTAAACACAAAAAATTTACTGTAGGAAACCATCTTGACGTTTGTTTGAAAAGATATTGAATGTGAAAAGAAATGGTGTTTTCTCTCTCCTCTCTCTAGCTCTATCTTTAGCTTTGAAAATGAAATGAAATGACATTTATATTTCTTACTCTCCCTAAAAGTATGTTAAGTATTATTTCATTATTATTGGAAAACTGTGAAATCGTAAATCGTGTTAGATTGTAGTTAGATGTCATGCCAACAATTGTGTTGACCATGTGGTGGTTGCAGGTACGCAGGACATGAAGAAAATTGTAGTGTTCTATATGCTTTTGTAATAACGGGTTATCCTTGAAATACATGTAATATTAAATGGATGTATATCAACACTATGTTTATAAACATGAATGTTATTTATGGATTTTTGTGATGTGTAAGATATTGTAGCACATTGGTGTATTGGGGAAAACGGGCATTCTATTTTGGGTGTGACTTTGATTATGAGTTTGTATGTTGCTCTTATAGTTTAGATGTTTTGAAACAATATTCTATAATGTTAATTATTGGTCTCTCTCTTAATGCTTGCATTGTTGGTAGAAACTTTCATTCCTAAACTATCAAAATGAACCATATTATTAACCCTTGTCATACTTCTCTCTTGTAATCAAGTCTTGTTCAGTTTTTCTTTACCCCTACCATTTTAAGAAAGGACACAAACCTATAATATGTCATTTCTTGTCTTACACTTTGAATGATATCATTTAGAGATCTAAGAGACGTAAGTGGAGTTGTTTACCACTTTTCCTATGCATTAAACCTCATGTTTGACTCCATTAACCCCCTCTCATGTTTAATTGATCTTAGAGAGGTTGGATTGTTCTAATACTAACTTGTATCAAAATGTAGATCCCTTGAATTCTAAAGGGAAATAAGTAAACCTAGTACCCCTTTTTAGAGAAGTAATTGGAAAACAAAACCCATGTTGATTTTTGTCTATCGAATTGTGTCCCTTGAATGTTGAGCTTAGGAACAAAGTAAATCATGGAAACCACCTCCTTTCAACTCATGAGCAATCCCTTCCTTGTTCTAAATTATAAGTTGAGTTGTCCCTTATGGGAACACATAATTTGATAATGAGACCTTCTTTCTCAAACATGGGATTCATATGACCCATGTGTACCTCAAAATGCATCCTATCATTTATGGAATTTAGTATTTTAACTTCACAAGAGGAGATAGATCTCAAACCCATGTTACCATAGGAACATGTTTGCTTAGTATCTTAATATGCGAAACCACCTTTGGGATTTGAAACGGATCAATTCTTAGCTTCTTTCGTAGTCCTAAAGTCTTGGGAAATGTAAGAGTTTGTGTGTTCCTCCCTAGGAACCTAGTAGAAAGTTTTCTCGTGGGTATGAAAGTGTGTAAGATGCTTAGGTGTTAGGCATAATGTCACTTTTGGGACATTCAGGATGAAATATCTTTTTGTAACCATATGGTTGTCCTAGAAACTAAACTCCATTAGAAGGGAAATTAATGTAAAGTGCATGGGATCTCAGGGATAATTAGGATGTGCATTAATACACCTTTAAGTTTCTAATTGTAAAGGAAAAGTTGTATCTTTCTCTTAGCTTTGAGAATGCACCCTTATGGTGTCGGTCTAAGAATTTAAGTACCATAGAGTCTTCTAGTAACTTAATAAATTTTTCTTATGATGTAAAAGTAGGCATGTCTTGATCCACATGAAAATGACTAATGGAGAAACACATAGATTCTAATTTTGGAATCTAATCTTGTGTTGTGCAATGTTAAGTTACTTCTAATTAACAATTGAGTTATATAATTCATGTGTAGTAAGATATACGAATATAGACATGAAATCACACACTTGGGTACATTTCTAGGTCCTAATCACATAATAATATTCATATGATTCATAAGCAAGAAAAAATAGTAATTGGCATATATCTTTGGCCTCTTTTCTATCTTTCTTATTGCCTTTTTAGTCTTGCATGTCTCGCACCTAATCGATCTTCATTGTTTTATCTTTAATGACTCCGGACACCAGCGCCTTACGCACCCTCGTCCCCTATGGGCACCCCGACCTTTTTGTATCTTGCTCTCCTCTTTTGGGCCTCTTATTTTCTTATGGGTCAAACTTTTAGTTGTCAATTACGAAATTCAAACAAGGGAATCATATAAATACAAAGTTATGGGACCAAAATAAAGGACCAAGATCCAAACATTTATTATCATCACCTAAGGTTGTATCCAAAGGCATTCTACATCTATGCATAGGAGGGGAAGTTCATTTTTTCATCCACACATCTATTTACATTGCTACATCTAGTTATTGCTCGTTATCAGGTGCATCTTGCACAAGAGCTTCCTAGGTACGCTTTCTACACACACACATAAGAACTACATGGAATATGAGATGTAGTGCATCTCTCTCTCGTAAGTTCACTCTATCGGATGACTACCAAGGTTAGTCTAACTCCCCATTTGCATCTTTATTTTTAGAATTTGATGTGTTTTGGGGTTTTCCAGCTTACATGTGAACTCGCGATCATCTAGCGACATACAAGTGACCAATAGAAAAGATTAGCAACCATATTGCAACACGAGAAAATTTACTTTTTGAGGTCTTGCGATCATAGGTGCTTACCAATGGTCTCTAGAACATAGGCGCCCTAGTCTCACTCTAGGTTCCCTGGTCCAAGCTCATCCAAAAAAATACAAATTTTTCTTTATATGGTTTTGACAAGATCTCCCTCTTATTCATCGGTCTTCCACTTCAAAACATTTTAGGATTTATCGTGAAATCATCTAAGTCTTATATTCCCTCTCTTGCATATAGGGTTTAACCTTTCATTAGCTTATTGTTGGTGTCAAGTCTGTACTTCAGCGTTATTTATCATACGTGACTTTGTAAGTAGGGTTTAGGATAATTAAATATTTTTAAATCAACGTACTAAATTAGATGGAACCATTATTTGTTAATTATTCAATAAACCAAAATAAGTGTGGTCTAATTGGCTAATTTTATTAAGATAAAAGTTTATTTACCTCCAGTTATGGCTTTATTTTGCATTTACCACGACCCTAATGACACGTCCTTGTTTTCTTGCACCGGTAGCTCGGTGGTGGCGTCTGACATTCTATGGGGTTTGATGACTATGGCAAGGATTTTTAAGGTCCAGGATCCCATACTTTGGCCAAGGAAATATCCTTTGGCGATTCTGATAATTGTGATTATGGAAACCCCACATCTCGGGTTGTTCTAATCTCAATGACCACTCAACAAGCTAACACATGGGTCACTGTACCAACTCACTCCTTGGTTGATGGGGATTATCTTTTAGGGAATTTGTATGGTTTTTTTGGGGATGGCATTAATGCTCCTAAACTCTATAGTGGTAGAAAATCTCTAGATATGCCTCAATCACTCTCCCTCTCTAGTTGCGACCCTCTTGAAAAAGATGTTGGTCTGCGTCGGAGTTACAGTCCGTACGTTGAGTGGGTTTTCCTTGTGCATCCAACTCCATCACCTTACTCAAGGAAAGGATCTCAAAATATCCCTTTCACAAAGGATGAACTGTTGAGGAGGCATTTTTAATTAGTTTTTACAGTAAATCCTTGAAGGATGAATCCTTGCTAATATCTTATAAGATTGGGAGGGATTCCACAATTTTCACGATCATGGTCTTTTACAGAGTGGAGCTAAAGAACAAATTCTTGCACCTTTTAAAGAGGATCTCTTCAAAAATTCCACTACTTCAAAATCTCTTGCACCTCCTCCTCCCTCGGCCTACATTCTATAGAAAGTTTTGAATCCCCTACTTTGGAG
Source organism: Taxus wallichiana var. yunnanensis (assembly GCA_018340775.1). Lineage (NCBI taxonomy): Eukaryota > Viridiplantae > Streptophyta > Pinopsida > Cupressales > Taxaceae > Taxus > Taxus wallichiana. The sequence goes on along the minus strand of CM031242.1, from coordinate 826,886,018 downwards.
ATCAATGATGAAGAATATTTGGATTTTTTGCAAGAGTTGAAATCCAAGGCCATTATCTATAGATTTAATGGCATTTGGTCATCATAAAATGATTTGATTCATTGGATTCATTCCTCGTGGATGGAAAATTTCCAATACTTCATTTTTCCCGAGGCTTCTTCATCGTCTTTTTCAATGATCCAGAGGATTATCAGAAAGTTACCGAAGAGGGTCCTTGTATCTAGGGAATGGCGGGTCTTTTCACTACCCCATGGTTTCCCCATATTGATCCAAATACCTTCTCCATCACACAGGTTCCTACTTGGCTGATATTTCCAAATCTCCCCCTTCACTTTTTCTTTGCAATGGAGGAAATATGAAATCTTCTAGGGAGGTTCATCAAAGAAGACAGCAAAAGGATATGGAGCGGTTTGCATACTTTTTTCAGATTTGTGTTGACGTTGACCTTAGCAAGGGATTGCAAGATCGAATGACCCTCAAGATGGGCGATACAACCCATACTCATATTCTAGACTATGAAAATATGGCATTCAAATGTTAGAATTGCAGGACTTCAAGTCACCTTCATGCAACTTGTCCTCAAAGAGAAATCCCAAGGTACAAAAAAAAATGATTTATGCCCAAATGATGGAGCCCACTAGATCTCAAGGATGAAGACAATACTAATTCAGAAGATTAATATGATGTAGCTTAATCTTCACCAACTACAGATACATTTAGATACCATACCTTGTAAGGAGGTGGGGCAGCCATAGGTGATCTTCCCTCTTTGGAGAGGCCTTCTCCAAGAATAAAATAGCACCATGAATCCAACCACTCTGATTTGGATAAGGAGGACACCCATCCTTTGGATAAGGAATTGTAGATCTCTACACTCGGGGACTTATCCGAATATAATCCTCTTATTTTAGAGATGATTTCAAAGGAAAAGTGGCAGGTAGTGCGCTCGAAGAAGGAAAAGAAGGGAAAACATTGATCTCCCTCTTCCCACCCTATCTCTCCCTCCTTCCCAGCTTCACTTAATCTTCCCATTCCTATATCTCCTTTTGTGTTGCATCTTCTATCCCTCTCCTTTTTCTTCTTTGGTTGCATCCTTTGTAGCTTTGTTGGGACCGCTTCTTCTCATTCAATTTGGCTTGTTGGTCAGGTTTTCGATGTAACTAATGTCACCAGTAACTTTTCTTTGTCCTTGCTTCTATCATTGTTTTTCTTTCTTGTTTGTTTTGTGATTTATTGGTCCTTTCTCCTTTTTCCTATGGTATTTTCTCGGGTTTTCTTCATTTTTTATCTTTCCTTTTGGGATTTTTGTACAAGGATGCGGGTCCTTTCAAAACCCCCAAATTTACCCTTTTCTAAAAAAATAAGTGTGGTCTAAAAAAGGAAAATATGTGACTTCTTGTTAAGTACTTTTCAAATCATTAAAATTAAAATAATGAAATATGAGTATAATAAAGTTGTAGCCATGAAAATGTGGTAATGTGGAAGGTGTATATTCATGATGTTCATACTATGTTGGGTCTTGGTTTTGTACTTGTTCGTTCGTAATAGTGTGACTTTGATGTGCATCTAGTGTCATCATATCATTTGCATGTTCTTCATGTTGGTGTAGAATTCTTATGTGATGTGGAGAAATTTCTTGTGAGCCTAAGTGGTGTTGTATAGTTGTATCATGTAAATGAAAGTAAAAAAAAATCTTGGTTTATTTGGTCTTGTGTTTGGGTCCCACATGGGTGGGCACTATAAAATCAATGAAAGGACTCATATATAGTTATTTGCCCTAAAATATATCACATAACCAAGCATTACTATTAAGAACCAACCTACCGAATGACCCATGTGCAAAATCTAAAGTATCAAGATCAAAGCATGGTCAAAATTACATAAGCTAAAATAAGGATAAACATACACTACATTATCAAAAATTGAAGTTGCATTCATATAATATTATAAGAGAATTAAGTGTAATTTGAGCCCTGTTCGAATAGCGGTGGATGTTTCAAGCACACATTTCTAGTGTTTAAACAAAAATATCCCAATTCTATATCATTGCATCACAACACAAACACATAAATTCAAAATTAGGAAGTAGAGACAGAGAACTGTACTAAAAATTAAATTGAATTAGTGCTCTATATAATAGGATTATAGCACCCAAGACACCATCTTGCATGATATAGATGTGTAGATAGTATTTTCAATGATATCATTAGTATTCTCATGATTCCTTAAATAAAAATTTTTAGAACACCAAAATTTCAGGATTTGTTCATGACTTCCTCTTGAGCCCATTTTTTGTCCCTACAATCCTCTTGCACTCCACTAGATTGTAGAAACATGTTATATTGTTCCACTCCACATTTACTTACATGGTATACTATTTTTAGACTACCCTTATGTTTACGTTTAGTATATTTTAGATCTCGACCCGATCTATTCTATATTATGAAATACACATTTGTTTACAATTATTTTATGCTTTAGTGTAAACTAGTAAAAACATTTTAATGATCCCACTTGTTATTGAATCTTTGAACTACAAGGTTTTCCTTGGTCATATCAGGGTTTCATTTATTAAAATTTTAGGGTGTGATTTCGAAAAGATTCCATATTTTTATGGTTCTAAAAACATAGTTTAACCTTTTTCCTTATTAGATTATCACCACTCTAACATTTCTCAATGTTTACATGTTTACATTTTATGTCACTTAAGAGAGCTAGATACCTCCCCTTGTTAGAAGAAGTGCTAGGTTGAGTGGGACCGGTACATACCATATTGAAATACCCATGTGTCACCATAATATTTTCTTACATGATAAATTGGTGATGCTATTAGGCACAATGATAATAATGCGGAGATAACTCTGTTATATGACTCAACATGGAGATGCTAAGTCTGAATTGTTATATGTTACGAGTCGAATGGATTCATTCCTTATGGATCCTTTCATCCCTTTGTTGGTGCCCATTTTGATCCCCTTGTCTCTTGGCACCATCTTTGCAAAACCCTTCAAAACATGTTGAAGTGACTGGAAATTTTCCCCATTTTCCACCTTTATTTCAAAATTTTCTTGGTGGTTCCTTAATCCTTAAAGTTATATTTGTATTGTGTTATGACCTTGTAATGTGGATTTGCACTTACATCTTAAATTTCCTTTGGTTTTGATGATTTCACAAAGTTACGATATTTTGCAACTTTCAATAAGTAGTAGTTCGTAAATTAAAGAAAATGTAGTCTTTGGCAAGTTTGAAGCAAAAAAATAAGCCACAAATGCATAGGATAATGTTCCACAAGCCGACGGAACTGTAGACACCAATTTTTGGTTTAGCATCCCTCTGTCATCTCACATTAATGCAATTTCCATTCTCTCTTTTCTTTTTCTTAAATTAAATGAAATCCCATCCATTTGCCCACCTTGTTTAATTAATTATTAAATGGGCTCCATATAAAGCCATTTAATAATGGACTTTTGGCATTACCCCCATCTCTCACAATTTATTAAATCCATGGCTATTAATACACCCATCCGACACCCCTTTCTAAATGAAATATATCATCTCACCTACTATGTCAATCACGCTCCCCACTCCATCTAATAATTCAAACCGTGGTCCCCACGTGATCACATCATATCTCTTAACTCAGTTACTCTACCCAACCCCAGCACTTGTTAACCCCAATCTAACCTCACATTTAAACTATAAATATGGGTTTTCCCCATATTTCAAGAGATATATACTTTTTGAGGACCAAATACCTAGAAATTTGGATGGATATAATTTTCAAGAAGACCTGGACCGACCGGACGGAGGAAGAAAAGTGAGATTCATGTTGCACGCATCAGATCAATAATACCATCTACACACTTGTAGCGTCAGGTTCCTTTGTTCATTTACTTGCATGTTATATGTTTATCTTGTATTCTATTATTATCTTGTCTAACACGGGGTTGACATCCTCCAAGGGAGTTAAAATCCTCTTGGAACCGGCACTGTCCAGAAACCCCGCATATTATGATCTAATATTATCTATTTCAATTTTACAGATCTAGCTTCTTTATATCATACATCTATCTTATTTGCACCCATAGATCCACATCTGCATCTGAGGTCCTAAGCCCTCCATCATTCGAAGTTGCTGGTGGCTCCCAGTATCGGCCTTCACCCCGCTTGAGAATGAAGTTTCCTGTATAACATGAACTTATAAAAAAAGTGCGCAATAAAAGAGGTAAAGAGAGTTAGTGCTTCACAGATTTGGTAATTATATTGTTACGAGGAATTTATCATTTCCACAAAACAAAAGGGTTTGGTCCTGCTCAGGAAAAGCCATGATGCTAAGAGAAAGTGTCATGAAGATCCGAAACAAAGGAAGAAGGAAGTTAGAATGCGAGCAAGTGTGGATGTACAAGGAATTTAATGTTTTGCAAGTGTCTCAAGGTTTGGTTTTCCATGTAATTGTAAGAGGTTCGTAGAACAAAGAAGTATGGTCATGGGGAAAGGATGTCACACAACAAAGGAATTAGAACTTCGAGACGTCAACGCGGAGGGTATGAGAGTTTGTGACATGATGATGTAATAATAATAAGTGTGGGAGAGTATCAAATGGCCAAGTGTAGTAACTTAGAAAAAGCTGTTGGGAATTAGCTTCCAAATCTTAAAGGCACATAGGTGTGCACATGGCCGAGGAAGCGCGCAAGTGAAGGCGTGCAAGGCAAGATTCAAAAAGGGTTCTTGGAGAACCAAGGCCGCATGCGCCGTGAAAGCACAATTTGGGACTTAGCCATTTTTGGCCTTTTGGACAGAACACATGAAGAACGTGTTCCATTTGGATAAGGTTCTAGCTTGGTGACAGGGTGTCCTAGAAGGAATATACCTTGCGATAGAAAGATCCAAAAAGTTAATCATGACATGGAGAGGCATGCACCTGGGTGACCCACACCTTGACACTTGGGGCCAGATCTGAGGTTGCAGAGGAGTTTGTTAGAACTCAGATGCCTATTTATACGTGCACCCTTGCAAAGAACAGAGACAAAAGTGAGGTAGCGGAGCTCTCAGAAATTATTGTGAGAACCATGGGATGAAAATGGGTAAAGGATTCCAGTAAGGATGTAATGGGGAAATGGGGAATGCAAATTTTGTTTTGTGAGAATACATGTATGGATCCAGATATGGCACATGACTATGGTCTACCTCTCTGTGATACTTTGTAGTAAGACTATGAATGAATATGATAAGGTTACCATCATGTTTACATTAAGATCTCCTTCTATATTATCTGCATGTTTTTACTCTACTTTTGATCTTGTATAATCATGGACCTTACTTGAATGATTAAGTATATTTGTGGATTTACAACTTCTTGGTTCTATTATTCCTATTGCGCTTTGTTTCTTGTTATGACTGAAGGGGTGTAGAAGTCGTCCTGAGCTCTATAGCTTCTTCATGTCTGTTAAATCACTAAGTCAGAATCATGAACTATGCCTTCCACTAGACTCACATAAAAGAGAGACTCGGCTCCTCTCCTCAGTGCCTCAGGTGAGCGCCCAGCGCCCGCTGGGTGATAGGCCGGCACGCATGAGGTTCCCTTGTTCTTGGTGGGTGTAAAAATGACTACATCTTGGTTCCATTGCTGGGACCTCTTTTCAAGTTGTAGTGGAACATGGCATACATCATGATCTGTGCAAAAAGTGATGGTGGAGCGCTTAACACTTGAAGGTGTTGAAGATTGGTTTAAAATCATAGAGGATGAATTCACTCAGAGATTCAATACTCAGATCTAGGTTTGATACATGAAGATGGGTGGAAGACACTCTTTATCATGAGTTGTATGAAACCTTCTTCTGTTGTTTCCCAATAGAGTTATTCGAATGGCTCTCGGCTTATACATCTAGATCGGGGTGGTGTTATAAATCACACCCTTGGACCCAAGAAACATATCAGAACTTACAAGATGTTGATCTAACATGGACCCATGCTATAGATCATTGGTGGAAGGGAGTATTGACTAGCTACACTCTGGAATACACCATTTCCACGTATTCCTGTCCAAAAGTTTGTTGAGTTTGAGTTCTTGCGAGAGCCCAGGGATCATTTCTATGTGCTATCCCCTTGCGATCAAAATCTTGATGGTAACCATGGGTTTAGAGGCATTTCCTATGGCCGGCTAAACCACCCTGAGCACTTGGCGAGGAAGCCAGGTTGGGGAAGGATGGCTGATCTGACGACTAAACAGAAAGGGAGGAGAGATGGCTCAAGTATAACAAAGCACGTGAAAAGGAGATCGATAGACAAAGGTGGGATTACAAGTGGGTTATGGAGCCAGACATGGTGGAAAGGAGTTGAGGTTCACGCAGAGGATGTGGAACCTAAACAATTTGTGGTACCCCATCTTGGTAAGCGTGGGAGAGAAAACCTCATAGCTTCTAATGAGAGTCCATCACATAGAGAAAGAAGAGTCATTGGCACGCATCTGACCCCACCTAGCGACCAAACCTTGGCTGCTTGGTTTGTTCAAATGAGGGAAAAGTACAGTTGATCCATTTGATATCAATGGAAGCAACCGATCGGCACCTAGAAGATACAACTTCTCATTTGGGACTTCTATGGCTTCACACACTATTCCAATATTTGGTGGAATGTTTGGACAAGGCACATATACAACTGGTTTTGGAAGCACGTTAGGAAGTGGTGGAGGAAATATGACTGGGAGTGGTACTAGTTCACAAACTGTCGATGCGTAATTCAGTGGGATGACGGGAGCATTCGCACATGACAAACATAGGCCCTGTACCTAACACAGGAGGATCTGGAGGTGGAAGTGGTGGAGTTGGTGGCTCAGGATCTAGTGGGTCCAGGAGGAGGAAACACCGAGGAAACCAAGGGACTAGATCGGGAGGACAAGGGCCTCAGCCACCTCCTCAAGTATTTTTCAAGATGTCTCTACACTTACTAGATTACAGTGGGATAGAAGATGCCACAGAGCATGTGCATAAGTGCAAGCTGTATATGGCATGGCACGTGAAGGGAATCACGACCCAGATCGAAAGGCCAGTCAATTTGTGATGACCTTGCAAGGACGCATAGTTGGTATAGAAAGTATGACCCTCATCAGACTATTGTGGATTATACCGCACTGAGAAATGCATTCTTGGGAATTCCACATACCTAAGTTTGAACAAAAGAGCATCAACTCTCTCAAAGAAATCCAACGTAGGGCATGGCAGAGAGCATGTGGGAATATGATGCATGTGCTTTAAAACTCTTTTGTCTAAACTATCTTATGATATCCACCCTTCACAACATGCTCAGTGGTTTTTCGAAGGATTGATCACACCCTTTAGGAGGGCTTTATCTCATAAAACATTCACGGACCCGCACGCAAGCAGCGTTGGAAGCTACTTTGCACGCCGAGGTAGTTTGGGTAGTGTCGACACTGGTGTTAGCCCATTTCTGGAGGCTCATATCTGCCATGGCTAAGAAATTGGAGAAATTATCTACCAACACAGTTCCAGAGATTCACGGTGGGATGTGGTGCATGGATTGTAATGTAGAAGGGCACACAAAGGATAATGGTGGGGTATGTACTTGGAAGGCGATGCATGCATAGTGGTAAATTATGAAATATGTCACGAGGACCATGATGCAAGTAGGTGCCCTTGCTGCAGCATGCAATCCACAAAAATGTATCTTGTTATTGTAAGATATGTACCTCAACCACACATGACACCAAGGATTGTAGATTGATTGACCAAATTCATGAGGCAATTGATCTTGGTGTGCGCCAGACTGGCATTTCCAGCAGTTCCAAAGGAGATGACCGTGGGTATGGAGAGCACGAGATGGAGGTGCGCATGGAAGAGGGTTTCATGGAGGATTTCATGGTCATGGTAACCACAGAGGAAGAAGTGAGTTCCCGCGTGGGACATGTTTTAATTGTGGAGCCACAGACCATTATAAGCGCGAATGTCCAGATCTTCTACAATGCTCATGGTGTGGAAAAAAACATAAGTACGAAGAGTGCCCAGAGTTATACGAACATATGAGTCAACAGTATACCGAAGGATAAGGGTGTTGCCATGGTGAGTATTAAGAAGGATGATGCACAATGGCTTCCGAGTAATACATGAATCAGAACTAGAGCCTGTTATGGTGACAACAAGGGCAAAGTCCACGCGCGCAAGGGAAGCACCTAGGCAGAGACCTCTGGTTTCAGGGAAGAAGTAGTACATGGGAAGTATCCAAACCCGGCTCACCAGAAAGAAGTCTACCAGGAAACCATGGACGTAATTCAAAGTTTACAAGGGGAGATCCAATGCTTAAAAGAGCAAGACTAGAAAGGATGAGCAAAGAAGAACCATAGAAGCACCAAAGGATGACTTGGATGAGGTTAAGGAGGTGTGTAAACTACTGAGGTAGGAGAATATTATTCCCCTTCTAGGAGCATGGTTGAGGGAAAAGGTACCACGCACCGGGGAAGAACACGAAAGGCAGATCCTAGCATGCAAACCTCCCACCTCACAACCTTGATTATGACAAAGAGATTACCTCAATGCAAAGAGGGATGGATGGTTTCTTAACAACATCCTCATTGACATAGGCACGGAGGTTAATGTTCTCACTCTAGATGCCTGGCATCAAATGGGAAGACCTGCATTACAACCATCTTCAAATGTGTTGTATATGGAAAATAAGACAAAGGCAATGCCCATAGGTGTCTTGAAGGATGCGACCATTACCATTCAGGGGACTAAGTTCACTAGGGATTTTAAAGTCTTGGCACTTGCCGAGGTAGATAATTTCCCAATGTTACTTGGGCACCCGTGGTGCTATAAGAATAATGCAGATCTTTAGTTTAACAAGGGGTACATAAGCTTTGAAAACAAGGAAGAAAGGGTGATTATACCACTTGCTGATGGAAAGTCCACACCCTATACTAAACCCCTTGAGAGAGAGGTCCTGATAGAATATATGTGCGCTCCATAAGAGATCCAGAGACCATCCACCCTACAAGAAGGAGTCATCCAGTTTGATGATGCTCAATCATCAATGATACTACCAGTATAACATGCGATAATTGGGTGCATGGGACTTATGAATTGATTGGGTGACATCTGAAAGGATCGGTGACCAAGGTAACCATGATGCGCATATAGTTCGGCACCTGGGAGGAAAGGCAATAACCAAGTATTCTTGGGGATGCATACCCTGAGGTCTTTTTAAGAGAAATGGAAGCTCAATGGAGGGAGGACGAGCGACGAGGTATGCTAGGTTATGTTTTGATAGGCACAACAACGAGGTGGTGGGCCGCACATAGTGAAAACTTGTTGGAATGGCATGAAGTTAGAATTGTGCTCACTATCTGATTCTCAAAAGCAACATACCCACCGCTATCAAGGATTACAATGGCAATGGACCCACCTCTTCCCACATCCAGGCATGTGAGAGGGCCTGGGAGAAGGCACGGAAGCTTTACCACCCTCCCTTTGGGTGCACAAGCTATATTCGACACTACAAGGTTACGCATGCGCTTGGTACATCCATTCTAAACACACCGCCAAATGGAAGTTGGCAGGAATTAGCGGCTGACTTGGTTCACACATTCGAGTACCAAGTACCATGCAACCGGTTGATGAGGCATTGCAGACTATCAAATGCCTCACTCTAGGGGATTGCACCATGGCAGAAGATAGATTAGTAAACTTACTTGGTGGACCTAGCTTGAAGTGCGGTTCAAGAGGAGGAACCAGAAGACATACAATTCGAGCGCATGCATGTGCCAAAAAGGAGAAAGGAAAGATGGTATACATTGTTGATGGAGAGGAGATGGAGAACTTGAATGTCACCATTCGGTTGGGATGCGTGAAGTGGTTGACAGTGTGGATGCATGTGTGCACACGTATCATGAACCACTCAAAACCAAGAAAGTTAACATCGGCTCGAGAGGGAGCCCAAGGAAGCTATCATTGGGGACTACTGGTCGACAAAGAAGTATCAAAGATCATCAATCTCTTACGCGAATTTGAGGATTTATTCCCACGTGGATACCATGAGTTGAAAGGCATCCACCATTCATTGGGGGAAATGAGGATAAAGTTGAAAGATGGTGCGCACCTGGTCAGGAAGAGGCCTTACAGGATGAATCCCAACATGCGCGTAAGGGTTAAAGAAGAGCTAGACAAAATGATAGCATCCGGTATCATTGAGGCATGGAGGAATCAAAATGGATAAGTCCAATGGTGATCAGCATAAAGAAGGATGGGTGGATTAGGATATGCATGGATTATAGGGAATTGAACGTTGTTTGCATCATAGATCCTTTTCCCACCCCCTTTACTGAAGAAATTTTGGAAGGAGTTGTTGGGCACGAGGTCTATTCCTTTACGGATGGATTCTCGGATATCACCAAGTAAGGATTGCCAAGGAAGACCAAGAAAAGACAACTTTTTCACCACCGAGTGGGGAAGCTTTGCATACACGGTCATGCCCTTTGGGCTGAAGAATGCACCCACTGTATTTTCACGCATAGTGGTACAAGCATTTAAGGACTTCATCCACAAGTTCCTTCAAGTATATTTGGATGATTGATAATGTATGGATTGGTCAGGGACCATTGTGATAACTTGAGGTTGATGTTTGAAAGATGTCGGCAGAGCTGAGGATCTCCTCAACATCAAGAAATGTATCTTTGCAACTCCTTTTGGAACGTTGTTGGGGCATATCATATGCAAAGAGGGCTTACTGTGGATCCCGCGAAAGTTGTAGTTATTGTGGGGTTAGGGGAGCCTACCAGCCAAAGCATCATGCATGGATTTCTTGGACACACTGGGTACTATAAAAAGTTCATTAAGGGATACGCCAAGATCACCACACCTTTAGAAATATTGCTCAGACATAAGAGTGCCTTTCGGTGGGGAGAGGCGCAACAGAGGGCATTTGACACTCTAAAAGAAAGGCTTATCACCGCACCTATTCTATGATTCCCATCATGGGATAAACCTTTCCATGTCCACGTGGATGCCTCTAGGTACAAAATGAGCCATTCTTTCTCAACCAGGAGAGGGGATTGTTGATCATCCCTTGTGTTTTGCAAGTAGAAAGTTGACACCAAAGAGAACATAATTATACAATGACTAAGCGCAGGCATTGTCAATGATCTACGCACTCCACAAATTTAGACAATATCTACTGGTAACTCCCTTCATATTCTACACTGACCATATGGCCTTGAAGTATCTAGTAAACAAAGCAGTGTTGCAAGGGCACATATGTCGTTGGGTACTTTTATTTCAGAATTTGAATTCAAAGTGGTGGTAAAACCGGAAAGAACAATTGTGGGCCAGATCATTTATCAAGGATTGATTCGGGAGAGGACATGCAAAGTATCGAGGAAACCATGCCGAGATGCACAACTATTCAGTTCATGCAGCACACGCCCCTCGTAATTAGAAGACATTGTTATTTTTCTCAAGGAAGGTGTGGCACCCAAAGGGATGAATGCTCTGAGAGGAAAAGGTTAGCCATACACGCCACACCCTTCATGTTGATCAATGGGGATTTGTATAAAATGGGTCACATGAGGTTTTACGCCGGTGTGTATTAGAACATGAACGTGGCCATAATAAAGAAGCCCATGGTGGGATTGTTGAGGACACTATGCAGGAATGCAACCACAAGCAAAGATCCTAGTCACCGACTATGGTGGGAGACATTCACCAAGATTGCATTGAGTTTTGCAAGGCCATGACCACCGCCAACACTTTGAAAACCTAGAAAAGGGATGAGATGCCCTTGCGCCCCATCACCAGTGTGGAACCTTTTGAAAAATGGGCAATAGATTTTGTCGACCAATCTCACCAGCAGCACGAAGGACTAACTCACGGTATATCATTACCTATACTGATTATCTGACAAGGTGGGCAGAGGCCGCACCCACTAAGGATTGCACCACAGCCATGCTACTAGATTTTTGTGGGAGAACATTATCAATCAGGTATGGGTGCCCATTAAGTTTAACAAGTGATAGGGGCACTCACTTCTTAAATGAAACAATCAGGATTCTATTGGTAGAATTCATGGTAGCCCATCACAAGACTACCCCTTATCACCCTCAGAAAATGGGACTACAGAGGCATTCAACAAAATCCTTAGTCACACATTGACTAAGATATGTGATGTGGGTAGGTAGGATTGGGATGACAAGGTATCAGCAGTTCTTTGGGCATACAAAACAACGTATAAAAGGTTGAATAAGGCCACACCATTTCAACTAGTGTTCAACGCAGAGGCTATTTTTTACCAGTTGAATTTATGCTACCATCACTGCATATAGCGTGCAGGAGGAGGGTTGATGATGAACAAGCACTGGAAGAGAGAATTGATGAATTGATAAAGTTGGATGAAAGGTGCTCACTAGCAAGATGGAGCCAAACAACTGAAAAAGCTAAGAAAAAGGCATGGCATGACCACCACATTAAGAACAAATAGTTTGAGGTTGGCCAGATGGTATTGCTATATGATTCAAAATTTCTACGCCATCCTGGAAAGTTGAAGGTGCATTGGTTGGGTCCTTATGTAATTTCATACATCCTTGATTCGGGCACGTGCCAGTTACAAGCGCTGGATGGAACAAAATTACCTGACACTTCAATGGGAGTAGGCTGAAGCCCTACTATAAATAATGCTTCTTGGTGTTTGTAAATAAGGTAGTTCTACCAGTTAGTTTAGAATTTCCTTTTATGCTTTTCCTTTCTTGTTTTTCCTTTCGTTGTTGTCTTGTTTTGTGCCTTGGGCACCGTAACCTTATTACTTTTTAACTTATGAATGCGTAGAGGACCGCACATCGATTTAGTGTGGGGTGAGGTGATAAAGAGAGGCATGAAGTTATTCTGTAGGAGGATTGGGTTGGTAGACCATTCTGAATTGGCCCTATTGAAAAGATGCATTAGGAGAAAAGAAGGCAGATGGGTGGAAAATAAGGTTACATTGGAAATCCACGTACAAGGAGAAAAAGTGCAAAAACATGAGGTAGGTGAAAGCAAGAATCATGAGGATGGAAGAGGTGCCTTTGCACTGGTAACACACACGCAAGAGTCTTCTGTCAAGATGGATTGTTTTGCACGCACTAGAAGGTTGGAAAAAGTTTTCACGCAAGGATTGGGCGGGTGAAAACCTTTTCACGCAAGGATTGGGCGCGTAAGGAAAAGCACTGAAGTCGGGTTTGTTTGAAAAATGCCACATTAAATATTGTCATATGGTGGTAGGTAGCCTAGCCTTTAATGCGTAAAAGTGGGAAAAGCTATAAATACAAGGATGGGCAGTTCATTATTTTACTTTGTGAAAAACAAGGAGAACAATTTTCTTTCAAGAGCTAGGGTTTCAGAGCTAGACTCATGCGAAGGAAAATCTCAAAACTTACATGCAATCGGTCCATTAGATCTACAAACCAGAGTAGAAGTGATTCACGGGTGTGAGGAACATTGTGAAAGAGCACCGTGATCAAAGGAGGAAAATCAGAGATTAGGGTTTGTGCTCTAGGGCATGGGGCGCGTGAAGAAAACTCTCAGACAACTCAAAAGTAACCAGGGAATGAAAGCAAAGGGTAAAATGATGGCCACAAAACTAGTTGATAAGCCTGCATAGTACAATCCAAGAAGGGAAAGGGTAAGGGAAAAGGAAAGAAGAAAGAAGAAGAAATCCCCTTGGATACCAATGAGGAATGGTACTCAGAGATGCAATACCCGATGGGGTTTTTCTAGGGCAAGAGTGGGAGTCCCACATAAGACAGATGACCATGATCGACTACAATCACCGGTCAAGTATAATCATGAAGGAAATGGCACTGAGCTGGTGCACCCCACAAACAAATGAACACCTGACGGGATGCCAATCTACAATGACGACGTAGTCAAGGTGAAAATGGAGAAGGCAGGGCTTCTCCAACTTTTTGAGTTACCATACTTTGGGAAGCCCAAGCACTTGTACCAATGGTTAATGACGCGCATACACAAAGATTTCTTCTACTTCAGGGCGCAAAATGCACATAACTCCCCAGTTAATCTCACACTTTACAGGCCTAAGTTATAAAGGGGACGCGCTCATAGATGACCTCCAGGATGAGGAGGCAATCAAAGAAACCATTGCATCCTAGGATTATAAGAAGGGATCAAGATACTATGACATCTCGGATATCAACGATCCGGTGATGAAGATGGCCACGCACCTTGTCTCCAAGCTGAATGGACAAGAGAGGTGGACCCAGGTGAGCAAGCCCTAGTTGAATGTCTAGGAAGGTCATGCAAGGGCACCATATACAACATCTCCTAGTACATAGTAGATGAAATCATAAGCAACATGGAGAATGGAGGAAAGATCTTGTTTGGAAACATTCTGTTAACAATTGTGTTCTCAGAAATCAGGGTGCCAGATGCATCCGATAAATTCATATGGGAGTACCCCACTGAAGATCCCTCACCCATGGATAGATTCCAGAAATACACATGTGAGTCAATGATAGGGGTGCACAAGGCACACTTAGACAAATGGTACACGTGCCTTAGGAACGCATTCGGGGCTGAATGGTGGATTCCTGAGCAACTCCCCATGCATGACTAAAGGAGAAGCAGAGTTCTACGGTATACCAACACTTCTACATTGGCAGATTCATCTTGGTGGATGGCAATTGGAGTCCCTGGTGCAAACTCCCCTTCTCATTTACTACCCAATTTTTCCAAGCAGGGGTAAACAGATACAAGGAATCAAGAAATTAAATCTGGAGTTGTCCACCCTTGACAGAGAGCACACAGAGAGATGAGAAAGAAGCTGGTCTACCCGGGAAGCACGCATATGTTGAAAGGTACATGTCACAGGACGTGCACATCATAAGGCCATTGACCTTACCGATTGCTGAGAGCACTGCTGCTAGGATCTACCTACATAAAGGCCAAAATTTGAAAAGGGCACGTATGTGGAGAATGAGATATCCATCTCTGATGACCCCATGGGAAGAAAGAAGCCCACACCAAAGCACAAGGAGAGGGAAGAAGAAGAAGAACAACAAAGAGTAGGTGGAGAGGCAGAACGTAGATACCATAGGGCCGAGTACCTACGTCCGGAAGAAGAGGAGAATGAATGGGGGAAAAGACCCTAGAGCCTACGAAGCCACCATCCCCTAGAAGAACCTTCAGATGAAGAGAAGACAACATCCCCGACTCCGAGTTTTCTACAAGGGAAGAAGAACAAGGGACGAGGAACAAGGGTCTAAAGATACAGATGACCCGAATGCCTATATAGGTGAAAAGGATGATGATGGAGGGGAAGAGTTGGAGGTGGATCAAGAGCCGATTGATGTCCATGATTCGAGGGAGAGGAAGCAGAGGATACAAATGATGCTTTCATCTTTGTAAGGAGGAAGGGTGCCCAAAGGGAGGAAGGCACGCGCGAGCGAAGAGAGGAGCGAAGGGGCTAGTACCAAGGAGCCAGATATGCCCAAGCTCACTCAGGAGGAGGTGAATGAGAAGGCAACAAGGGAGGCAGAGAAGATAATCAATACCCTGGTCAAGAGGAGTTGGAGCAGCGCGGAGCTAGTGCTCGGTGAATTCAAAGAAGAGCAGAGGGAGAAGAGTGTGGGTAGCACAAAAGGCCCAACTCTTTCGGTAACTATTCCCAAGGGCGTGCACATGGGAAGTAAATGCATGGAAGGGGGAAGAACAATGATGGGTTACATTGATGACCCCAACAAAGTTTTGCACACACATTTTCCAGAGTACCATGCCCACCAAGGAGCTCACCGCCATGGAGTCCTTTGATCCTGAGGGTGGATACCCGTGAACAAGGAAGATGCTATCATGGGCATTCGACTCCCACCTCGATGAGCCTTGAGTTCGAGGTTAACCAAGGAGCGGTATTAAAGTTGTCCAAAGGAAAGGGGGACAACCCCATTGTAAACACGCAACAACTATCGATGAGCAAGTGTGTAACATGCTCAACAAAGTCTCCATGGAAATCGAGGCTAGGCTCTTCAGGAATGACAGGGTTAAAGTCTTGGAGGACCTATTGGAGAAGAGGAAGGAAGAAGTAGTGAAGCTAACGAAGGACCTCAACCTTGAGAAATTAATCAACGCTCAACTACAGAGGGAGCTTTAAGAGGAAAAGGCTAGGGTACAAAGTTTCCAAGAAGGTGGAGCTCATCTCCCAAGTGATTATCACAAAGCACCCGACCTTAACCCTCCCACGCAAAAGTATAGATCCTCCCTAGAGTGTCTAGAGGACTTGACTCGATCCTCACCATGGAAAGGTAGCCTTTGGCATTGAGTCAACAGAGGAGGTAGCACACTTGGAGAAGGAAGACAAGTTGAAGGTCATCACACTCATGGCCGAATACAACAAGGTGCTCATGACGTAAGAATAGCTGCACAAACCACGGGGGTCACTTACGACCATTACATGGATCAAGACAAAGTGACAAGCATACTACTTGCCAAATGACGAGGCCGAGCTGAAGGACTTCAGGGAAAAGAATAAGGGCAATAGAGCCGAGTGAGAAAGGATCATAGCCAAGTGGAAAAGAAATCCAAGCTATTGAGAACCGGTGAGTCTCAATCAAAACCCAGCTAAAAGAGCTCTACAAGGTCATCACGAGGAAGATGGATGCCCTAGAAGATCACGCTAAGGAACTGAGACTATGGTGGAAACCATTACCACACAAGGGGAAGGGTTAACCTTCGACGAGGTGAGCACCTTGGTTGGTGATATCTGCACTAAAGCACAGGATGAAGTCAGCACTTGGAGTACACTGAGGCCAACCTACAAAAAAATTTTCCCTTCTTCTTCTTTAGGAAATTTTCCCCTATTCTTTCTCTCCCCCATTCTTTATTCTTTCCCCATTCTTTTCCAAGGCAAGGCCTTGCATTCTTTTTGTACTACATTCTTTGAGAAGGTTCCCGAGGGTGGAGAACAGGTGAAGTGTGGGGTAATGTTGGGCCCCTAATATAGCTTCCAAATCTTAAAGGCACATAGGCACGCATGGCCGGAGGAAGCGCAAGTAAGTGAAGGCATGCAAGGCAGGATTCAAAAAGGGTTCTTGGAGAACCAAGGTCGCGCACGCCCGCATGAAAGAACAATTTGGACTTAGCCATTTTTGGCCTTTTGGATAGAACACATGAAGAACGTGTTCCATTTGGATAAGGTTCCAACCTGGCAACAAGGTGTCCTGGAAGGAATATACCTTGCGATAGAAAGATCCAAAAAGTTAATCATGACATGGAGAGGCATGCACCTGGGGTGACCCACACCTTGACACTTGGGGCCAGATCTGAGGTTACAGAGGAGTTTGTTAGAACTTAGATGCCTATTTATACGCGCACCCTTGGCAAAGAACAGAGAGAGAAGTGAGGTAGTGGAGCTCTATGCAGAATTACTATGAGAACTATGGGATGAAAATGGGTAAAGGATTCCAGTAAGGATGTAATGGGGAAATGGGGAATGCAAATTTTTTTTGTGAGAATACATGTATGGATCCAGATATGGCACATGACTATGGTCTACCTCTCTGTGATACTTTGTAGCAAGACTATGAATGAATATGATAAGGTTACCACCATGTTTACATTAAGATCTCCTTCTGTATTATCTGCATGTTTTTACTCTACTTTTGATCTTGTATAATCATGGACCTTACTTGAATGATTAAGTATATTTGTGGATTTACAACTTCTTGGTTCTATTATTCCTATTGTGCGCTTTGTTTCTATTATGACTAAAGGGGTGTAGAAGCCATCCTGAGCTCTATAGCTTCTTCATGTCTATTAAATCACTAAGTCAAATCATGAACTATGCCTTCCACTAGACTCACATAACAAATGTTGCATGTCACTTTCAGAATCAAAATGGTTGGAGATGCTTTGTTTTGATCCTCCTTTGCCCATGGATGCTTCTAGAAGAATAATATGCCTCTCTGGCCCCACCAAATGAAGAATGGATGATCAGAGCATCAAGAATCGAAACTTGGCAATTTCAGATTCATTCATCTTCTTGATTGCATGGTTCTCCATTGATTTTCTCCCTAAGCACACAAATCACCAATTAGTGTGCTCTCAATCCTCATATTGGCATTTATGGGATATTCCTTTAGGATTGTGACTTTTTGTATAAAAATTGAATGCTTCTCTTTGTAAATTCTCTCTCTTCTTCTAGTAGGTTTTGGTTGGAGCTTGTGAGGTTTCTCGCTCAAAAGTGTGTATTTTTATTTGTGACGTGACTTTACATAGAATTGATGACTTGTGCTTGTACTTGACTTTACTCTTTATGATTTTCCCTCCCATTCCCTAGGTACTAGTCATCATTTCGGGCCATTAGTGTCATGAGAATCTACAAGTAGCTCTTCTTCATACCCACGACCTCCCGAGGTCATGCCGAGACAACACAAAATACTTTTACCGACCTGAGAATGGAATATATGTGGATACAGAAAACTAGTTGGGAAATCTTATATCCTTAACACGTAATAATGGAATCTACGAATCTAAGGCAAAGAAAGCTCTCCTAACCTAATTGGTGTAATGGATCATTCATATAATAGCTGCTCTGAGGCTCCAATCAATGTCGAGCTCTACCGAGATCCTATCTATCGGCTATTGATACGTGGAAAATGACCTCAGTAGGTGCTTCATGTATATATTTCCGATAAGGTCATGGAAAATGGTAATGAGAGGTGTAGTGGATTTATAATAAACTATGGGTGGTTTTCTGGTCTAGCCCAAAAAATGTTGATTGATTGGCTTCTATATTTAATATGGAAAATTGTGTTATGATATCCGGTGGGAGTGGTGAGGATCTAAATACCAACATTCATAAACTGGTGTCAATACTTAACTCGACTTTGGCCCATTGGGTCAGGGACTCGGGGATCACAACCATGAGTTCATGGTTGTTGTGGACTTGTTATGGTCATGTGAAGAATCAATCTCTTCTTCCACTATCCAATGGTCATAAGCCTTTTCAGCTTCTATGTTTAGTACCAGAGTTGTGTGATTTTCTCATAATACCTTACGGGTGTTCTGGCAACTTGTATACGTAACCCTGTGTCTATGTCGATGAGAAGGTCTCCTACATCTGGTTACGGAACTAATGGATCACAACCAAATATTTGTTCTCTTTCGGTTCTTGTATGGTCATGCAGGATATCCTATCAAGGCAATCTATAGTTGGGTTGACTTGACCAAAATGTGTATGCTTTGTCATCTTCAATATTCAATTGTCTCAATTGTTCACTAATTGCTTGTTGGTTTATTGTCATTTGAAAGACCTGAATCCTAAGCCCTTGATCTATATCCATTAATATTGTGAAGAGATTTGGCTGAGGTACTACTCGGTTCAAATACGTATTCCCCGGGCTCTCGGGTCCCGTAATTGTCATGCAAAAGAAGATAAACTTTAACTAAAACAAGTAAACTAACTATGAAAGATATATCTACACTATGCTTATATTTCTTTTTTTTTTTGTATTTTCAATGATGTGTATTTGAATGAAATTAAAAGAGCAAGCTATTCTAATATATTCAGATAATGGACAATTAATCTAATAATGAAATTAAAACAAGCAAGTTAGCCTGGTATAGCTATTTTCCTATGCAGTTGTGAATTTATCCTAAATATTTAAATAACTAACTAGTTTAATCGAAAGACTTCCAATCCTACCTCAGAAGTGAGGAATGAATCATAGTTTCTCAGAAACTATCATTCCCCATAGCTTCCCTGGCAATATCAAAAGTGAGTTTTAACTGAAATGAAATAATTTACTACTCTATTTGATATATCAGAATTACAACTTTGATAGCTCAAACCTAGAGTTTACAAAATAATGGTAAAATCTAGTCAGTGTCGTGACTTGTCCCCTCAAGCAGTGATCTCCTCATTCCTTCGTGTTCTCATGAATCCAGAAAAGTGTGAGTGTGATAGTGTCAGTAGAAGAAGATACTCGAACAATGGCAAGCTTTGGATATAAACCGAATACAATGCAAGTAAGAGAGGGATAGTGCAAGTGAACAGAGCTTGACTATGCATTCCTAAGCAGGATTTATCATGGGATACAACGCAAATATACCAAGAATTCTGGGATCTATCTCTTGTGACAAAACAAAACCTGCAACTCTAAGATTATCAAATGGATTCTAATCTAAAAGTGAAACTACCTTATGCTAAACTGATTATATGGGACAACAATGAAGTAAGATGAAAGCAAGAAGATCAAATGATCTCTAAAGCAGAAAGGAGAGACTGATAATTCATGCAAAATATAAAACTATTGAAACTCATGCAAGAACTTCAAACAAACTGAATAATCAAACACAAAGGAGAGGGGCCATTTGTTTGAAAAGTCAGGGTATTTATAACATTTGGATTTACCAGAGGGTAAGTCTAAATTGAACTCTTCTAATATAAACAAAGGGAAAACACTATTTACTGGTGGCCAAAACATAAATGCAAGCTTTAGTGGTTGAGAAATGCGGGTGAAATTTGAATTTTTACGTTTGACGAAATCGTCGAACGTTCTGAAAATGCACAGACCGCCGCCCCCTGTGGGGGGGGTTACAGAGACCCACCCCTCCCCCTGGGTGGTGGTCACAGGACCACCGCCCAGGCAGGGCGGTGGTTCTATAACTTAAAGACAAAATGCAAGGAAAAAGGGGGCAGAGGTTAGAACAAAACATGCAAAAGCTAGACAAGGCTTTCTAGGATGCAAATGTACACTTGGTGAGCTTTTCTAGATTCCAAACACCTTGCAAAGAGATCTAAATCATCATTGGGGTTTCCGTAACCTCTTTCCGTAGTATAATACCTACATTTTTGGGTACGTACATATTGCCCCCTCGAGAAGAAGCATTTTAGCCATGAAGAGGCATAAAATGGTGGGTCCGAGTATGGCGGTCCCAAAATGGGGAGTTAGAAGCTATACCTGACACGCCCGTGTGTCAAAATGTCACCATCCAAATTCCCGCTATCTGCAAAATGAAAAGAGGACTCAAGTGCAGATAGATAAAATAAATCAAAAAATAAATACTAAATTAACATGAAATGAGGACTTACCATTTACGCGGGGATAAGAACTTACCTCCATCGGCTCTCCAACTCTACGTAAGAACACTCAAAACAAAATTAGAATACTATATATATATATATATATATATATAACGAGCTCATTTTACTATTCATTTACGCGTGTGTCGATTTGGTGGTTTTTGAGCTCTGGGACCCACGGTGACCATTTTCGACGAGAGTAGTAAAAATGTTCATTGTGAGATCGTGATCATGCCTCCGAGAGCAGGACATCGACCCACGAAGTCTCAAGTTAGTTCTTCTCAATTTATCATTTTTAAACCTAAAATATAGAAATGTTAAAATCTTTGTCCTGGGGGATTATTTTTTTGAAAATGTTAGTTTTAAATGAGTCTCTAGGGGGCACCCATAGGGTAGGTCTTTATTTCAGTTAAAATGGTGCATTTTTTTTTTTTAAAGTGTTTTTAGGGCTTTCGAGCCATTTTTCGATTCAGACAGACCGCCACCTCGCCAACAGGCGCGGCGGTCATGGGACCGCCACCCTATGATGGTGGCAGGGTTATGGGACCACCACTTCATAAGGTGGTGGTTACATGACCACCACCTCAGAAGGTGGTGGTTAGGAAACCGCCGCTCTGCACAGGGTGGCGGTTTCAAACAGAATGCAAAAAAAGATGTAATTTTTAATTGTTTTTGCATTTTTGACATTTTTATATGTTCTTGATGATTTTTCTAGTTGGATTATGTTACTAACTTACTCTTTTTTCTCTATTTTGGGTGGATGCAGAAGGAGGAGTACATCAGATGGAGTAGAGAGAGGGAGTGTGATTGGCTCCCAAAGAGTGTTAGAGGCACTTACTCAGCAGAGAGCGAGATACTCTACAGAGGGGCTAAAGTATTTGGAGGATTACACAGGTCCCTCATGTTGCACCTACTAGTCACATATTATGTGACTTATTTTCATACTGGGATGCAGATCGAAACACTTTCCAATTTCCAGGAGTTAGGGGTGAGTGGACTATCACCCTAGAGGACGTTTATCGCATATTGGGGGTCCCGATTCTTGGGAGGTGGTTGTCTCTTAAGACAACAATATCCAGATCTCGATGGTTCAATGGGCCACCTATATGGGAGATGTTGTTGTCTCCATGGGCTCGAAGAAGGGGGTGAAGGTCCATTCCATTGTTGATTCTCCTATCCCTGTGCTCTGGCATATTATGGGTATCTTGGCCTTCACGATTGATTGGGGACAAGGGAGGAGATACTCTCTTATACTACTGGGCTCCCATTATCACATAGATTGAGGCACATGGCCATGTTTATGCTTGGGGAGTAGACATTCTTGGACCACCTATCATGACTTATATAGGGTGGTCAGATTACAGGGACAGTCATTGAGTCACCCTACTCTAGTTATGAGTTAGGTGTATGAGCGCATCATTCCCTATGGGAGAGGTGTACAGCAGAGAGGATCCTGGGCTCGTCAGGCAAGCGAGGTGGACAGGATGAATACTTAGGATGCCACACCAACCAGTGGCTTCTCTGACTATTACAGACATGGAGGCCACTCCTTATCAGGCCATGGCAGGGTTATGGGGAGAGGAGACACACACACTGATCACCTACTATACTACTACCAACAACCGATAGACAGATGGGGAAGTCGAGATCCACCCCTTTGACAGAGTACCACAGCAGTTTGGCCTCCCCTATATTGATATGTTTCCTCCAACGGGGCCAAGTATACAGGTCTGTTCGTGAGGCCAGGGGAGGTCCTAGAGGCCGAGGTTGACCACGATCACTCCTGGAGTTCCCATTGCAGCTAGGGGGTGGTTCATGCCCGAGGGGTAGCTGGTGCTCCTCGAGCACCTTTACTTCAGATCGAGCCAGTCCTACTCATAGTGGAGAGGGAGATGAGCCCATTGATGTGGACTCAGACTCTAAGGAGTTCACAGAGGAGACAGAGGAGGAGAGGAGGGGAGGATGAGACTGAGGTGGGAAGTGGGGGGACAAATGAGGAGGATGATAGTGACTCTGAGTGGCATGACACTCAGAGTATCTTGAGGGCCGAGAGGGCAGAGGAGAGTGCAGAGAAGGTGACCCCGATCTCGAGGAGTTTTCTCGGACATTGGGGGAGATGATGAGTCCGTAGGTAGGACGTCACTTCTTTCCAGATTTGGGGAGGTTCCACAAATGCATGGAAATGCAGCAGTAGCAGATCCTAGAGATCCCACCTGATGCCCGAGATCCGAGTGAGTTACTACTCTTTTCTCATTTTTTTTTAGCTAGAAATGTTTAGTTGATATTTCCTCTTTTGTTGTTTCGTTTTTTTTTTACCTTATTTTGGACAATTTTCTAACTTGTTTATTTCTCTTTTTTATTTGTAGCGACTCACTGAGGGATGGCGAGACTTGATTCACTAGGTGTGTGCAGACACTCTATTGCTCCCTTCAGAGGGTACTCAGGCCGAGCTTACTGAGGACGTTGAGAGCTTCAAGCAGTGCCGCCGACATACTGATGTGTTTTCCCCTGTCTGGAAGGTGGCAAAGATCATGACCTCTCTTCATACTGAGTTGGCTGGATATAGACTGAGAGCACTTGAGGAGGAGGAGCATTCTCACAAAGGAGACCACAACTACTAGCCATGATCGTGAGCCCTCAGCTTCATTCAGAGCATCATCATAAAGCAGAGTCCTAGACGTGGTCGCACCATCTGAGGGATCCCACAGGGATTGAGAGATCATGGTGTCTTTTTGTAGTGATTTTTGGTCGATGTTTATACGAGTGTTTTTATTTTCTGGCTCATTGAGCATTTTGACCATGCCTAGTGCATGATGGCATTGTATATAAAACATGATATATATATATATATATATATATATATATATATATATATTTTTGATCTAGATCTTCTTGTATCTAGAATTTTGTGATTCATTTCCCATGTGTATACTAGATGTTTTTAGAATCTTTGTTTTTATATGCTTTTCAGAATGTATGCAATGGATGACAAGTGATAACAAATGTTGAACATAATGTTTCTCTTTTTATTTGTTTTTGTAATGTTGATATGTGATGATGAAAACATATTGTAGTACTAAACTTTTGGCTTCTTTGGGCAATGTTCATTGCTTCTTCTTGTTTTGGAAAAATGTGATGAATATATAGTGATAACGAGATGAACTTGCCCCACTCCTAACTCCACGCAACTAGTAAGATGCGAGGGCTCAACACCAAGAGTTGGGAAGGGCAAAATTATATGAGTTTGAATGAATGGAAATGATGAGAGAAAGACAAGGTTTTGACAGAAATCAAATTCAGACTTGCATACTTACTCTTACTCGAAACTACTACATAGTTTAGAATGTAACTTATTTTCCAGTTTATCTAGACTTAGATCCATGGATGGAAACTTGGTTGAAAAATCTGGTTTTAAGGATTTGATCTCTTTGGAATTTGGATATTTAACTTCACTTAATATACTTTTCTTTAAAATATTAATATTCACTAATTTGTGAATGGACCCCCTACACCCTATCTCATGCTACTAGTAAGAAGCATGGGCTCATCACCGAAGGTAGGACATAGGTGAGTAAGGGCACTTCTTTCCTTTCTCAACCTCGTATCACTAGTAAGAGATGCGGGCTCATCACCGAAGGTTGGTGGGGCAAAGAAGTGTGTAAAAATAAAATATTCTATTTGGTTTAGCATTTTTATTTAACTTGACACTTCTGATTTGTGACTTTGGAGTATCCTTGTTTCAAAGAGATGTAAGAAGGATAGATGTGACACCAAGAAGCTTCTAGAATAGACCGTAGGTAAGAACAACTTAACCAAGTAGAAAAGAATGAGTATGACCAAGTATGCAGGCCTTGGTATGGTTTTTGTCAAGACTTTGTCTATTGAATTGATGAAATGATTTTGGAACCATTTGATGATATTATGAAAACTGAAGAGATATGATTTTGAATGCTTTTGCCAATATTTTCATAAGCTTGTAATGAATTTCTTAAGAATAAGTTCCTTGACCACAATAGTTACGAAACGAGTGAACAAAATGAAACAACTAAGTGACTAAATGCAATGTAGGTAGATATAATATACAAATGGTGATGTTGATGACCTTATGCGTAAAACCATTTAAGATGCAAGGAATTGACAGTTTCATTGAATTCCTCACCTTCTAGTGTACATAAGAGATACACACCATTTCCATAGTAGTCTTTCATGACTCGGTATGGGCCCAACCACTTGGGCCGGAATTTCCTTCCTTCACCGGTTTTCTTATCAATCCGGCTTGTCTAGTCTTAGAACTAGATCTCCCTCATATATTTCTCATTCGTAGACCTTTTTGTTATATTTCCGCACATCCGGTCAGCATAGGCTCTATGCCTTTGTTCAACATTTAGCCTGGCCTCATCAAGGCTTTCTAGTTGAGAGAGGCGTGCCTCTCTATAGGCTTCTTCTCCCAAAATCCCTTGTAATGAGATGCGGAGGCTAGGTATTTCGACCTCAAGCGGGAGAACCGCTTCTTCCCCAAATACTAATGAGAAAGGGGTTGCCCCATCGGTGTTCTTATTGAGGTTCGATGGGCCCACAAGGCCGGTATAATTTTAAATGCCAATCTTGTTTATTCTCCTTAACTATTTTGAGGAGAATAGCTTTTAATGTTTTGTTTGTGGCTTCAGCTTGTCCGTTGGCTTGAGGGTAATAAAGAGAGGCCGTATGATGGTTTATCTTGAATTTACTACATAACTCATGGACCTCATCATTCTTAAAGGATGTGCCATTATCTGAGATAATGACTTGTGGGACACCGTACCTGTATAAATGATTTGATTCAAAATAAACTTAGTGATTACAAAACCTGGTATGGTGGTGAGAGGCATGGCCTCTACCCATTTGGTAAAATATTTTGTGGCCGTGATTATAAAATTATGGCCATCTATTGATGAGGGAGAGAATTTCCCTATCAAATCTAGGCCCCACATGGAAAAGGCCATGGGGTTGCGATTGGTTGCAGAGCTTGTGTTGGCATGTGAATCTCATGGGAGAATTCTTGGCATTTATGGCACTTGCACACAAACTCTACTGCATCATGTTCTAGAGTGGGCCAAAAATAGCCCATCCGATGTATTTTGTGAGTAGTGGCGTGACCACCAAAGTGGCCTCCACATATCCCACTATGGGATTCATAAAGAATCTTTTTGGATTCTTCAATGTCAACGCATCTTAAAAGCATTCCATCAAGGCTTTACGATAGAGCACTTGTTCTAAGATAACATATTTAGCAGTGATAATGCATAACCACCTTCTTTGTTGTGATGTGGCACCTTCTGGGTACATATGGTCCATGATAAAATTGATGATGTCAGTGTACCAAGGGCATGTAGAGATGGGGGTCTGGTTTCAAAAGTATATGCACTCATCGGAAAGTCCAGATCTACCAGATCACCTCCATCTAATGGATTGTCAGCTAACCAATCTGCAATGATTTTTCCCTTAATGGATTTCTAGTTTACAAATGTTAATTCAAATTCACCCATTAAGGTTATAAATCATCCAACCTTTTTAGATAAAGACCCTTGCGTGAGGAATGTTCATAAATGATCTGTCTTTACAATGACCCTTGTTTCTTGATTTAACATGTAATGTCTTAAACGTTTTATTGCAAAGACTATGGCAAGGCATTCTCTTTCTACCTATGTATAACGTGTTTCATAATCAAGCAACGTCTAGCTAATGAAATAGACTACACGTTCTCATTTATCATTGTCTTCTTGAGCCAACATGCAGGCTAGGAGACATCAATAGCCCATGAATACAAGATCAAAGGATGATCTGGTCTAGGAGGCATTAACGTGGGAGGAGACAATAAGAAGCGTTTAACTACTTCGAAGGCCTCATTACATTCTTCTGTCCAATCAATGCTATAATATTTCTTTAATAAATTGTTGATTGGATGAACAACAAAACTTAAGTCCGAATGAACCTTCGAATTGCACCGAGTTTCCCAAGAAATGATCTCGATACTGCACTCATCTCGATGGTGGAATCATTTCAAGAACAACCTAGATTTTGGCTGATCGACATCAATCCTCATGAGGATATAATGTAACCTAGTAAGCTTGCCTCCTGTCACACCAAATACACATTTCTCTAGGTTCAATGTGACGCCATATTCGATCAATCATGAGAGAATGATACGGAGTACCTCTGGGTGATCACAACGCTTCTTGGCCTTGGCCAACAAGTCATCCACGTAGGATTCCACAATTTTATGAATAAGGTCATGGAATATGTATGTCATTTCCCATTGGTATGTAGTACAACAAATGTTCTTAAGACCAAATGACATGACATGACAACGTAACAATAAGTTCCCCAAGGAGTTATAAACGTGGTCTTGGCTTGATCTTCCTCAGATATTTTAATCTGATTATACCCTGAGAACCCATCCATGAGGGACAACAGCTCAAATCCAGTTGTTGCATCAACAATAACGTCGATGGATGGCAACGGGAAGTCATCTTTGGGACAAGCTTTGTTAATGTCCCAAAGTCTATGCAAATGCGTATCTTCCCATTCTTTTTGAGAACAAGGACAATATTAGATACCCATTGTGAATAGTCAACTGGTTTGATGAATCCCACTTGAGAAGTTTCATTACTTCTTCTTTCACCATGAGAGCCACTTTTGGTTTCATTGGTCTCAATTTTGTTTAATTGGCTTTGCATCTGGTTTGGTGACAAGATTATGTACCACGATATGTGGTGCAATTCCCATCATTTCTTTGTAATTAAATGCAAAAGCCTTTTGATGTTCCTTTGAGGATTTGGGTGTGTATTTCTATCTCCTCTAGAGTTAACGAGGATCCTAACTTCAAAATTTTTGGTTCTTCCTCCGTTCCAATGTTTATGTCAA
Organism: Taxus wallichiana var. yunnanensis; assembly: GCA_018340775.1. Classification (NCBI taxonomy): domain Eukaryota; kingdom Viridiplantae; phylum Streptophyta; class Pinopsida; order Cupressales; family Taxaceae; genus Taxus; species Taxus wallichiana. The sequence continues at coordinate 826,858,046 of CM031242.1, read as the reverse complement.
TTGTTTCTTCGATTAAGGAAGCATTGCCTTCTTCAAATTCAGGTGGGGCTGAGGTAGTTCCAAACTTTCTCCATTCTCTACCTCATAGATATCGAGATCCTTTTGTGGAGGAGACTTCTATCATGGGATTTCCAAAATAGGAAGAGGAATGTGGTATTAGGGAAAGATCCACTATGTGATGAGTGAGATGTAGCTCCACATAGGCATTTAGATATTCAAGAGTGATTCTATCATCACAAAGTGATCCAGGATAGAAAACTCATTCTCAGCTTCTATATGTGTCAGGAGCGGGTTTGTTGGTATTTTACGCACCAATGGTTCAATACGAAGTGATACCATGAAACTTGTATTTTCCAACTCACTATTTGGAGTGAAACGGGAAGTTGAGGTTGCTATTGAATCTACGAGAAGGTTCTACTCTCATGGGATTGCTTCATTGATATGAAGTTGAATCCTTTGGTTAGATCTAATACCACCATTTTATAGAGTTGTAAATGCTCAGCTCTAGTCTCATATACCTCGTAGAGACTTGGTTTGCAACTAGTCATGAGTCTCCTAAAGACTCTAATGTTATCACACCCATCCTTTTGGCTATGATGAGGCCAAGGAGGAGGGCTTCATACTCACCCCGTTGTTTGTACACTCAAAATTTAACTTAAAGGAAAAAGGTAGGATCTTTCCTCAGAGAAGTAAAGATCACACCTACCCCAGCTCCAAAATGACATCTAGCTCCATCAAGTGGAGAGTCCAATATTTTCTTGGAAAAATGGATGTTGGGACATTCCTCGTGTCTGTTTCTTCTACCTCGGTTACTTCTACCATACAAACTTCATCTGATGGAAGGGAACCAATTCCTAGGGTGTATCCCATACCCATAGAATCAAATGGTAGGAGAATGGGTAGATCTTTCTCTAGTAATTCTACAATTTTTACGGTAGTCCCTAATGATACCATTTCTATGACGTTAGTCTCATTTTTGAGTGCTGGAATGCCTTCGACTAGATTTGTAATTTCTAATTCTGTTGTAGGTATCAACTTCTTCTTCTGGTTTTGAATTGATTGGTTTGCTAAGTTGATTCGTTGGGAGTTCAAACTCAGAGTGAACACCTGTCTTTTCTTCAAGTCTACTAGGTGTATATCAATGGTTTTGGGTCACCTTGTGCCACAAATATTTTCCTAGGTGCAAAAATCTTATTTCCTAGGAATAACGTGGAAGGGATTGCCTTCATGCGGTGTATCCATGGTCGACCGAGGATCATATTATAGTTGGTTTCCGATCTATAATATAAAATTCAGTGAGGACTGTCTTGGGTCCTAAGGTGACTGGTAAAACTATGGTTCCAATTGAAGTGGCCTTGAGGCTATCATAACCTCTTAGCATATTTCATGTTGTGGAACAATTTGTTTCTCCATATCCTAGCTTTTGAAGAAAAGTGAAGGGGACTATGTTAACTACTTCCCCATCATCAATCATTGCGCATTTAACATAATTATTGTAAACCCATACCTTGTAAATGTAAGGTCTGGGTCACCTCTACGCACAATTTCAGCATCTGTTGGCATTTTTTATATCAAATATAAACTCAATATCCCTATCTGGCTGCCCTGGAGGGTAGACATCAAAGTCTACATGGTTTACTTGTGTTTCTGGAGGAGGAGTGATGTTAATTAAATGACCAAGGCCTAATGCTTCTAAGAGAGCAGCCCTATGGGTGGGAGAGTTCTTCAACAAATCCAAGAAGGAAATGTGAGAGAAGGTCTTTGTTAAGTCATTAATTAAATCATAAGCACCTATGGGTTTTACCAATGTTTGTTGAATGTTGTCTGGTTCTAATGGATAGTTTGAACTGGTTGAGAAGAATAATCTCATGTTCTTGTTATGGTTTCTATGGGTAGCTCAATATCTAACTCTACCAGGCCAACTATCTTGGTTTGTGGTCGAGTTCCTAATTGGGGTGTGACCGGTGGATTTAATGAAGTTGAGGCTTCATGATCATTATTTCCTATCATAACACCCTTGTTTCATCCCATTTGATCTAACCTATTATTGTTAGAGTGATTTGGGAGTGGATCATTAAAAATCTTGAGGGGTGCATTTTGAGGGGAAACTACTCCCGTATAAGTGTTTGGCATGGGTACTACAAAATTTGCTAAAAACATGTCTATAAAGAGTTGTCTTTGGTCTTCTGGAAAACGTTGCATGAATTTATTGTAGTCACGGAAAGTCCTAGTATCATGGCCTTGAATCTTGTGGAAACCACAATACAAGTTGGGATTATAGTTTCGAGGTTGTTGATTTGAAACTGTGTGGTCCAAAATTTTGATTAGGTTATTGGTTGTTAGAGTTAAAATTTTGAGGTTATTGCCTTTGGTTTTGACTCTGATATCCAGTTGGGTTTTGATTTGGACCTTGTGTTTGGATTTTCCATTTGTTGTTGTTGTTGTTGTTGTCGTGATGGATGATTAAAATCCACCACGTTGATTGTTGGAGTAAAGTTGTTATTTCACTGATTGTTAATGGGTGGTGAAAATGTTTACGACATTTTCCCTTTTAACTTGTCTATTACTCCATCTATTGTAACCCCACGGTTTTTGTTAAGGATTTTGGGTCCTTGATTGGTATTCCCAACATTAGGATAGGTCATAGTGTTTTGATTGGGAGTGATTAATTTCCCATTTGTTCCATATGTCTTACGACCACTATCTATTACCACTTGATCTATTCTGGAGAGCACTCTCGAGTACTTCATCATAAGTCCTTAGTGGGAACTTCTGACTTCTTCCTTTATCTCTCTATTGAGGGAATGAAGGAATAAATCACATAGTTCCATTTGATCCATGTTTGGAGCACTTGCTGATGAGTAGAGGACTGTACGCCATCTTTGAATAAAATGAGCAATGGATTCATTATGCTCTTGTTTAATATGTAAGAATTCTCTGATTCCTGTTCTTAACAATTTGTTCATGTCAAAAGCTTTGATAAACTCTCGACACAAGTTGTTTGAATGAGTGTATCGAGGCTTCAGGTATTCTGTAATACCAATCAAGGGCAATACCCTCTAAGGTTTTAGGGAATATCTTTAAGAACAACCCCATCCCAAGGAGTAATTCTCAATGGCCATGGCATAGGCCTTGATATGTGCATTTGGATCTCCCTCCCTTTGTATTTGGGTAAATCAGGAAGAGGTCTTGAAGCATGACACTTCATATGGTGAAATCTAGAGGCTCTTTTAAATATTCTGAGTAAGTCCCTACCGCATAGGTTTCGACCATCGATGGTGCCTCGCCGAGGGGGGGGGGGGTGGAATGGGTTGTTGATATGGCATAACATATGTATTTAGTAGGACATAAGGAAATCCCTGTGGTTGAGTGAACATCCCAGAGAAGAGAACATGTCTCCCTGTGGTGATTTTGAATAAATATTCAAGTAGGGAGGAGCATTGCTCTAGTATGGGTTGTTTGGTGCTAAGCCGAGGTATCATACTTTCAACTAGAGCGGCATTTGAAAACACGGTTCTAGTTGGTGTTTGTTGTGGATAGTATACAAATGTTGAGGAGGCATGCCTAACGTGCCCATTCCTGTAAAGGAGGTCAACTTGGCTGGGATGATGCGGAGGGTTAGGGATTCCTACTTGCCCGAAATATGAATTTTGATTTTCTTGAGCAAGTTCTAATCCTCTAACCTTCTCAACTAAGGCTGAGATGACCTCGATTGGTGAAGACACAATGTTTTTCCTTAATGGTGGTTGTTGTACACCTTGAGGTTGTAAAGGGGTATGATACCCTACTATGAATTGATCATTACCCTACCAAGCTTCACCGAGAGTATTTCCCATAGGTGGAGGAATGGGGGTGTTTTCTTGGAGTAGGGTATCGGGTTGTGTTTGCAAACTTCCTATAGGTGGGTACATGTTTTGGAAGCATTGTTCACTTCTAGCATAGCACGCTAAATACTCCTCATCCAAAAATGGGAGTGGATCTGACTGTCTACTGATTTGTGGTCTGAACAAAACCCGAGGAGATGAAGTGGATTCTCCAATAAACATCATATTGTTAGAGCCTGAGGGCTCTGGTTGTTGTTTGTGTGAGCTGATCCAACTCCTCAATTTGGAATGAAGAACTAGAGCTAGTTCTTTGAGGAGGAGTTTTTGATGACAAGTAATTACTTGAATAGTTGTCAGCCCATGCAGAAAGTGAGGGTGATGGTTGTCTATTTGTTTGACCATAATTTGCTTCGAGACCTGAGAGAGGTCTACCATATGCATCGTATCCCGACATATTCGGGGGGTATATGAATACCCACAAAATAATGGGAAAGAGTGAAGGTGGATGAAAGAAATGAAAATAAAAGGGGAACAATTGTTTGTTTCACGTCGGGTTCACCAATTTTGTATGATAGAAAAGTGACATGCGAGCATGAGAATCTACAAGTAGCTCTTCTTCGTACCCGACCTCCCGAGGTCATGCCGAGACAACCGGTGGAAATGGAATATATGTGGATATAGAAAAACTAGTTGGGAAATCTTATATCCTCAACACGCAATAATGGATCTATGAATCTAAGGCAAAGAAAGCTCTCCTAACCTGAATTGGTGTAATGGATCATTCAGATATAATAGCTGCTCGGAGGCTCCAATCAATGTCGAGCTCTACCGAGATCCTATCTATTGGTTGTTGGATACGTGGAAAATGACCTGTAGGTGCTTCGTATATTTTCTAGACAAGGTCATGGAAAATGGTAATGAGAGGTGTAGTGGATTTATAATAAACTATGGGTGGTTTTCTGGTCTAGCCCAGAAAATGTTGGATTGATTGGCTTCTATATTTAATATGGAAAATTGTGTTATGATATCTGGTGGGAGTGGTGAGGATCTAAATACCAACATTCATAAACCGGTGTCAATACTTAATCGACTTGCAGCAGCCCGTTGGGTCAGGGACCTCGGGATCACAACCATGAGTTCATGGTTTGTTGTGGACCTATATGGTCATGTGAAGAATCAATCTCTTCTTCCGACTATCCAATGGTCATAAGCCTTTTCAACTTCTATGTTTAGTACTAGATTGTGTGATTTTCTCAAATACCTTACGGGTGTTCTGAAACTTGTATACAACCCTGTGTCTATGTCGATGAGAAGGTCTCCCGCATCATCTAGTCATGGTAAACTAATGGATCACAACCAAATATTTGTTCTCTTTCGGTTCTTGTATGGTCATGCGGATATCCTATCAAGGCAATCTATAGTTGGGTTGACTTGACCAAAATGTGTATGCTTTGTCATCTTCAATATTCAATTGTCTCAATTGTTCACTAATTGCTTGTTGGTTTATTGTCATTTGAAAGACCTGAATCCTAAGCCCTTGATCTATATCCGTTAATATTGTGAAGAGATTTGGCTGAGGTACTACCGGTTCAAATACGTATTCCCTGGGCTCTCTAGGTCCCGTAATTGTCATGCAAAAGAAGATTAAACTTTAACTGAAATAAGTAAACTAACTATGAAAGATATATCTACACTATGCTTATATTTCTTTTATTTTTGTATTTTCAATGATGCGTATTTGAATGAAATTAAAAGAGCAAATTATTCTAATATATTCAGATAATGGACAATTAATCTAATAATAGAATTTAAAACAAGCAAGTTAGCCTGATGTAGCTATTTTCCTGTGTAGTTGTGAATTTATCCTAAATATTTAAATAACTAACTAGTTTAATCGAAAGACTTCCAATCCTACCTCGTAAGTGAGGAATGAATCATAGTTTCTCAGAAACTATCATTCCCCACAACTTCCTCGAAATATCAAAGTGAGCTTTAACTAAATAAAATGATTTGCTACTCTATTTGATATATCAGTAACTACAACTTTGATAGCTCAAACCTGGAGTTTACATAAATGGGTAAATCCAAGTCAGTGTCGTGACTTGTCCCCTCAAGTGTGATCTCCTCATTCCTTCATGTTCTCATGAATCCAAAAAAGTGTGAGTGATAGTGTCAAAGAAAAAGAAGATACTCAAACAATGGCAAGCTTTGGATATAAACCAAATACAATGCAAGTAAGAGAGGGATAGTGCAAGTGAACAGAGCTTGACTATGTAATTCCTAAAGCAGATTTATTACAGGGATACAACAAAAACCCGAGAATTCTGGATCTATTTCTTGTGACAAAACAAAACCTGCAACTCTAAGATTATCAAATGGATTCTAATCTAGAACTGAAACTACCTTATGCTAAGCTAACTATATGGGACAACAATGGAGTAAATGAAAGTAAGAAGATCAAATGATCTCTAAAGTAGAAGAGAGGCTGAGAATTCATGCAAAATATAAAACTATTGAAACTCATGCAAGAACTTCAAACAAACTGAATAATCAAACATAGAAGGAGAGGGGCCATTTGTTTGAGAACAAGTTGGGTATTTATAGCATTTGGATTTACCAGAGGGTAAGTCTAAATTGAACTCTTCTAATATAAACAAAGGAAAACACTATTTACTAGGTGGCCAAAACATAAATGCAAGCTTTAGTGGTTGAGAAATGTGGGTGAAATTTGAATTTTTACATTTGACGAAATCATCAAATTTATGGAAAACACGCACAGACCACCGCCCTCGCAGGGGCAGGCAAGGTTACAGACCGCCACCCTATCCTCGGGGGGTCACGGACCGCCCCTGGCAGGGTGGTGGTTCTATAACTTAAAGACAAAATGCAAGGAAAAAGGGGGTAGAGGTTAGAACAAAACATGTAAAATCGAGACAAACAAACAATCTGCTATATCCAATGATATTACTTCTTCTGAAGATCTCACCCAACAAGATTCTAAACTCAAAACCACGTCGTCAGTCACCCAACCTCTAGTCTCCATGGTCTCACCTCATGAGAACCATGTCATCCAAAATTGTCCCCACCTTGACACCAACCCTCATATCCCTCGTCAAGCCAGTCTTCCAAAACCGATCGCACCACCATCTCTTGCTCCTCTAGATACACTCGAATCTCCTCCTAACCCCATATATGACTTCTTACTCCAAAAATCTCCTATAATCTCTCAATCCTCCCAATCTCCAAAATTGGTGGATCGCATTCCACCCACCTCCCATTTTGACAATTCTATTTCATCCACTATTAATAGGCCTATCCAACCATCTCAAACTCTTAACACACATATCCTCGTTTATCTTTTACCACAACAACCTACCCAACTTCAACAACCACATCATGCCCTTATTGCTCAACATCAGCCTATACAACAAGCCCAACCTCGTGACACATGTTATTCCTTACCAAGCAACTCCCCAAACACCTACATATCCACAAATTAATCAATTGTCTTATCAAACCATTCCGCAAACATCTTATCCACAAACTTATCAACCACCTTATCAAATGATTCCCCAACTACCCACACACCCACAAACACATCATTCACCTTATCAAACTACTTTTCAAACCACACAACCGATCCAATATCAACCTTACAATACCTCGAGTGATTCAATTCACGCCTTAATGAATCAGTTGGCTAGTTTAGAAACCATTACCGTAGCACCCAAGAACACCTTATCCTATGAACACATCTGTAATGAACCCATTCATCCGTCGGTTCCAATTAAACCCTACCCTCCTCATTGGAAACTTCCTAAATTTAATAATTTCAACAACAAGGAAGATCCCCAACAACATCTCCTTGCATTTAAACATGCATGTTGTCTTATTACACATGATCATGATCTACTTCTTCGCACTTTCCCTATGTCTTTGTCTAGTCCTAGGTTGGACTGGTACAACAATATCCCACGATATTCCTTATTCTCTTTCACTCAACTTGCACAGTTGTTCTTAGAACACTTTTCTATCAATATCACATGCAAAACCACTATCGTTGATCTATACACCATTCGATAGTTTGAAAATGATCCCATTGCCAACTTCGTCGCACGATGACATGGTGTTATAAACCAACTATCCTTCACTATTCCACAAACCGAACTCATTGAATTATTCTCGCATTCATGTGCAAAACATATATCATCCACTCTACAGATCCAATCATTCTCGAGCCTTTGATGAAGCTTTCACAATGGCTCATAAACTTGAAACCCATGCCATTGAGAAGGGTCATCTTAAACTAAGTTCAATTAAACCTAAAGTTGAATCCACTAAACCATTCACACATAATGACGAATTTAAGGATGCGGCCAACACTGTGGTCATTAAACCCTCATCCACATTTACATCAAACACATGGTCTCAACAACAATCTCCTTAATCAACAACCAACTACACTCCTTTAGGAGAATCATACAATTCTGTATTTGATAAGTTGATGAGCATAAACTCCATCCACTTCCTCCCATACGACCCGTGGACAATTCACAAACAAAGCCTATTTGGTATCACAAATCCCACTTTTGGTATCAAATATTGTTTCCAACAACTCATAAATCAAGGGGATATCCAAATTGATACTTCAACTAGCGCAAACTAATCAACCACCAACAAATCAAGCCACGCTCTTTACATCTCAACTATCAAACACTTGTATGGTTGACATTGTCAATCAAGATTCCATCTTATCACCAACTCCACATGTCCCTACAGTGGACATTATTCCCATTCCTTATGTGGAACTGTCACACCTACATCAAATTTCACTACCTATCCTAAACCTACACCTTCTCCTATCCTTATCACATCCACATCAAATTTAACTATACCATCCACTTCTACCACTTCAAACATACCTCAATCTACCACATTAGATTCATCCTCAACACCTATTTCAGCCCCACTCATATCCACACACATCCCTACAACTCTCACATCTATTCCTTCACCCACATCTTCATCAAACACACCTATTACTACACCTACATCACTTATCTCCACACTCATCCCAACTAAACTCTGTTCTACTACATGCACCCTTACAGCCCCACCTTCGACATCAACCCTTTATCAAACATATCATTCTTACCCTCAAAACATTTATGAAACAACCAAATCCTTTATACTTTTACATTTGAAAATGCTCTTGCATTTGCTACGTTATCCTTACCCATAAAGCATACTCCATCGGTTATCACACCACCCACATTTCCACATATTCCAAATATTCCTACGTCCCTATCTATCCCAAAGACCCTTATACCTATCATATCAACAATTCCACTTGTCTCTACCTTGACAATGTTGCCCATGGCCACATCACCCAGCCTACCCCAATACTCTTTGCCTAATTTGTTTGTCACACCAACCAAATCCCCACGATTTGTAACCCTATCAAAGATACCCTTTAGATCATCTACTAAACCAACATATCAACCTAAATCAAAGAAAGATTTTCCTTCTCCTCTACAAAATCAACTCTTCCCATGCAAAAATCGAAACAATCTACATCTCATATAGATATCATTAATCACATCATAGAAACACCTATTTCTCCATTAATGTCCTCGCCTTTGTTTTAGGACATTTTCTCCATTAATAACCACACCACCACTATCGATCCTCCGGTTGAAATTAGAATCATCCTCGCTATAGGTAAATCTTCTCGCTTGAATTATAAAGCTCGGGAAAACATCCCCGGCAATCCCCTGCGCATCCTCGGAAACATTCAGGTTTTCCCTCTTCTCAACAATCTAATGCCACAACATCTATTTTAGGATGAGTCCCTCCATCTACAACATCTTGCAACAATCAATCCACATTCAAATAGTACAATCCTCCAACCAAATTTGATTTGTCCTCCAAAATACGAAATTCACCCGCCCAATCTACATCCACTTTTCTCCTAACTCCAACCTGAGATATCCTATCAAAACCCACAAAAGTTACCTTCCCCATGACACTTCAATGGGGTCTTACACAGATATCCTTCGACATTTAACTCGAACATCTGCCTTCAAAATTCCTCCCATTAAATCCTTTAATCCCTATGGTCCCAAACCATCATGGTTCAATCCTAATTGCATTTGTGCTTATCATCGTACCCCCGTGCCATGACATCGAACATTGTAAGGAATTTCGGTCAATCGTCCACAATCTTATTGAGAAGGATGATTTCCTCATTCAGGGGAAAGTTCCTTCTCCATCTACATTGAATCCAATTCATATCCCATTTGTTGGGTCTCCCATGATTCCGTCATCCACATCATCCCTTAATATCCCTCCACCCATGTCATTCCTCCTAAGGAATGCCCTCCATTTTTCATCAATACCGCTTATCTTGCTAAACACACTTGTGGTCTCCAACCGTTTATCCCATCCAAAGCTAAAACAATCTCATCTAAACTCTTTCAACATCCTTCACATTTAACTTATTGGGGGACCAACCTTCCTCACCCTTGAGCATCAGTATCCGTACAACTCCCTTGTTACTTAGGAATTTCGCCCCTTGACATTTATTTTGTTTATCCCATCCAAATCCAAACCAATCTAATTTAAAATATTTCGACATCCTTTAACTCTTTCCATTATGTGACCTTTTTATTGAAGTCCACCATTGTGGCTATATTTTTGTCTCTTTTGGGACACCGTTTATTTCATCAATTCCTCCTTTGAGGCCATGATTTTCCTTCTATGTTTATGTCTCTCTTGGGGCATCATTTATTTTCATCTAAATCCACCATTGTGGTCATATGTTCGTTTCCTTCAAGACATAGTTTTGTTTCCTTCTTGTCTATCATCTCATCTTATTGTAACTTCATTGTCTTCCCTCTCATGGTGGTAAACTAGAAACGTAATTTCTTAATGCATTGCACTTACGACTAGTCTACTATTAGTATATCTACCAATGAGGACTTAGTTACATCTGTGTGCATGTGTTGTTTTTAAAATAATGCTAATATGAATAAAATACTAACACCTAAATAGCCTTAATTAGCAAGAGTTAAACAAACTACTTAGCACCATCATGATAAGAATTAAACAAGGGTTAGATGTTAAACATTCATCAATAAAACTTTGAAACTAACAATGTTAAAACATCTAAAATCCTCTATTCTCTAACAACAAATAAATGAAATGAACCTAGGTAGGCTCCATGGCTATCAAAAATGGTTGTCTTTGGTATTCCAAGAACCTAGGAATGAGGGCTTGTCAAAGTTGGGCTACAAGACCCTTTTGACACCTCCCATATGACCTAAGCACTTAGGAAAGAGGCTTAAACTCTTCAAGATGATGAACTCTCAAGAAAAAAAAGGAAAGCTTTTAGTCTATTTTGTTATATGCTTTGCATTTGTCTTCTCAAGAAGTTTAGGTGTGTGTATAAAGGTAGAAGGAGGGATCCTTATATAGCCCAATGGATAAAGGAAACACTTCATCCCTTTGCATGTGGGATAAAGGTAAAACATGATTAGGAATGGATAAGGTTGCTTTATAAAAGGTAACCTTACTTTAGAAGGGTTTAATTTATGCTTAGCAAGTCATGGGAGTTGGGGGTGTTTTAATTAATCAAAGGTGATTAACTAATAGGTAGATGTAAGCTTATAGAAGCTAATTAGAGGAATATTAGTACGATTTAGGCTATTAGAAGGGGATTAAATCAATTAAATATTGATTTATTGGTTAAATGGAAGGAAAAACTAATTAATTAATAATAATTAATTAGTCTAGGTAGAAGGGGTGATTTATTAACGGAAGGTCGTTAATTAGGGTATTTTTTGGATAGGTGACTTAATTAATTAGCTTAGTGTAATTAATTAATGATGATATGAGGGAAAATGAGCGTTATTGACAATATGTCGTCAATTTTCCAGAAGATAGATAATTAGCATTTAATTTGGGCGTAATTATGGGTGTCTACATTTGCCCCTCTTTGGGGTGGCGTAAGTGACGCCACTTCAAAGATAGTAGACAGTGGGAATTTTGAAGAGGTAGAATAAAACTTAGTAGATGTGAGAGATGTTACCTCGAGTGTCGATGGGGTGATGAAAGAAGATGATCGACGATCGAAAAAGGTGAGAGATAGATAGAAGAATGGGAAGGGCAAGATGCCCCAAAAGAAGATGGAAGAATAGGGGTGAGATGAAAGTGATGTAGAATGAATATGGAGGAGAGGAGAGAAGAGCTTAGCTTATAGCCGTATGTGTATTGGAACAATTTCGATGTCATCATATTGCCATAAGAGCTACGTCATCGGTCCTTATTAAAAATATAAGCATACGAAAAGGTAGAATGACATGAAAAGCCATACTATGAACGATTGTTCATTGCTAAAAATACCAACTCCATGCAACATAAAAATGCAATGCAATACGAGAAAGTGAAAGATGACTAACTCCATGCAACATACAAAATGCAATGCAATACAAGAAAGTAAACAAGCTAAACTAACAGAGAAACATAATATAGTGTTTTTATTATCGAGCCTCGCCATTCTGACTGTGTAAATTAACGATAAGGGTTGATGATGGTACCCCAAGCAAGGATACATGCGAGGGGAATAACGGAGGACACTTGGGTTCGATGGAAAAGCAATGTGCACTATGAAATGTAGACTGCACAACTCGTTGTTCCCCAGAGTACAAATGAAGTAAGCAGCCTAGCTTTTGTTGATGGAGGTAGATCAAGATGATCCGCAAGTCGCACACATGAACAAGTGAGAACTAAAGAGCGACGTTTTGTAGGATGATTTTAAATTTTTAGAAGTTTTCTTAAACATATTTGAATGTTTTTGATGATTTTTCTAACATATTTGAATGTTTTGGTTGATTTTGAAATTTTTATGAAACTATGTATAGGAAGACAAGGAAGCGTGGATGCCCCTAGCGATAGATGGGATGTACAAGGGCATAAGGCCATGTGCGTACCAGAAAGGTGAAGATGTAAAAATGCCCCAACAATTAGGTGGGAGTATTCAAAGGTAAACTCTTCACATGTAGAAGCGGACCCAAGGCCATTATGGATAGGTTCAACATGATGATGAACATAAACCAATGAAATGCTTGGGAAGAAGCAAGGATGCCCCCGCATAAGTTGGCCTAAAAGCACATGATAGAAAGGAAGGAGAAGATTTTTTTGTGAAAGGTGAAAAACATGTCCGCAAACATGGAAAACAAGTAATCTTATACACATGGATGTTCTGAATGAAGTAGAAGAATGATGTGAATGATATGAATGTAGCTTATAAGCCTCACGATGAAGAAGTGATTAACCAAAGGCAAAAATCGTAAGACGAGATATGGACTAGAGTAAGAGTCTGAACAAGATCCAAAATGAGACACTTGGTAACATACTAATCCTGCCTACTCATAGAGATCCAGTGTGTGCACGTGGAGTTTATTACCTCTTGAAGTGAAGATTTAATAGACAACAAGTGAAGAGACCCTAGCCAATGTGTAGGAATGATTTATTGTGAAAGGTGATTTTGTGAATGGATGGTGAAAGGATAGCCATACATTATTCCATTGCCAACCAGGCATCCATAGCCCGAAGGAGATGTATTAGATTCTAATCGCAACATTGCTCTCTCTACCGCGATTAGGCATCCATAGCCCCGATAGAGAATATTGGAAATACCCCAAGAGAGAGTAATTTATCAATTTTATTTTGCTTTGTAGCTTTTAGCTTTTGATTTTGAAAACTTATTTCAGCTCTTTGTTCTGTTTGACAAGGGGTTAAGAACCACCGATGGCTTGATGGAAGGAGGTGGAAGTGTTTACGATGACAACATTGGCTAGTGTCAAAAATATGTCCAAAAGTTCTTTCACAACAAGTTTATTAAATGTTGAATGTGATAGGATCTCTAAGAAGTCACCATTCTTTAATTTACCAAGGTGATAAAAGATCAGGGTCAAATGGATACCATAGAGATAAATGTCACAAAATGTGTGTGAATAAGTTAACCAAAATATCACCGAAGGGATGAAAATGGCAGGACGACTTGCAACAAAATAAAGCAAGGAAGGAAAGAAATAAATATCCATGTGTACGCAATACCTAATTGCAATGTTTGATCTTTCTAACTTTGATTTTTGTTGTTTTCTCAATGTTTTTTTATATTTTGAATTATTTTTTTATTTTTAGATTTTTGACAGTTTTAAGAGGTTGGGACTAACAAATTCACTATGTGTGGTAAGATCCAACAACAATGTTTGCGACTTCCTTGATAAGGGAGACTAGGCGTGTTTGTTTATCAAGAGTCATGTTTTCCCTGATCTCAATGATCGTGGTGAGTTCACACTCAACAAAGGATTGTGATTTATCCTGAAACATGGATTTTGTATGCGGGAGCTTGAGTTCCCTATCCAAAGGTTTATGCACTTTGCACCATACTTGATGGTTACGTTGATGTGCATTCTTGAATCGCGCTTGATTTACAACTTTGAGATTGTTCAAGTTGTTGGGGATTTTGAGCTCTTGGAAGTTTTGACCTTGAGCTTGATAATGAACCTGTTTGGGTTTCTTATAAGTTGACTTGTGACTTTTTGACCTCGAGAAGGAGAAGAAAGCGAACGTTTACGATTGATGATAGGAATGAGAGAAATGATGGTGGGCTTGCCCCGATCATTGGTAGAAGGATGATGTGATTGATGAAAAGGATACGGTCCAAGGATTGAAGAAGATGGGCTACCGGGAGGTGAGCCATAGATAGAAGATGAAGGGCTACTAGGATGTGGCCCAAGAATAGAAGAAGAAGGGATACTAGGATGTGACCCATAGATAGAAGATGAAGGGCTACTAGGATGTGGCCCAAGAATAGAAGAAAGGCTACTAAGATGTGACCCATATATGTAAGATGATGGACTACTAGGATGTGGCCCAAGAATAGAAGATGATGGACTACCTGGGGTGATCCATACATAGAAGATAAGGGGCTAGTTGGATGTGCCCCAAGAATAGAAGATAGTGGACTACTCAAAAATGTCCCATAAATAGCAGAGGGAGGGATACTAGAAGGTGACCCACACCTAGATGAAGATGAAGGGCTACTTGGCATTAATTCCCACCCCATAAGAGATTGTGATTGAGGAATTATGATAGACAAAGAGTTATTGGGTGATGAGAAGATAGGCCATGGATCAATGCAAGACCAAGGAGTTTCATCACATAATGAAGAATGTGAAGATGGAAGAATAAGAGGAGGGTCAAGTTGCATGACCTGAGGCTCTTCCTCCATTTCTTGATAAAAGGAATCAACATTTTCCTCACAATATGCAGACGCATCAAAGTCTAAAGAGAATCCTTTCTCATAATCTACTAAAGGAATATCTTCATATGCCCCTATAAATGCCCTGATTGTTTCTTCATTTTGAAAGAGATCAATCGGTATGAGTTGTTGATCAACCACCAGGGGTTGATTGGAAGAAAGAGATCCAATTGGTGTGGAAGAATTAGAATATGTTTGATGATGATTGATAGAAGAAAATGATGTGGGGGATGAAGAAGATGTGTAGCTAGATGTCTCAGGAGTAGAAGAAGGTGGTGTGGACCTACCTATACAATGGTATGTCATATGTAAAATAGTAGGATTAATTCCAAATTATGTAGATTGTGATGCATGGGTCGATTCAGACATTTGTCTCGAAGGACTTTGAGTCACACGAATCTTCAAAGGAGGAAGACTTATTGGGGGTGATTGATGAAGAAGGTCTTGCAAAGAACGGAGGACCGTGATTCAAGAATCGCATCGATGAATAATAACAAGGGTTCTACAAAGAAAGAGAGGACCACGATTCAAGAATTGTATTAGATGTTTGATTGGAGGGATTTGGAGTCACATGTATCTTCAAAGGAAGAAGACGTTGTCGAGGCGACTAATAAAAGGGGTCCTGCAAAGAAAGGGAGGACCGTGACATAGGAGTCATATTAAATGTATGATGAAGAGGTTCCTACGAAGATAGGGAGGACCATGACATAGGAGTCATTAGATGACTTAGGAGTCGAATTAGATGAATATGAATAGTATTTTGGATCTGAATAGTAGTTTGGATCCGAATCATCAGAAGAGTCAGAGGAAATATTTGGATTGGAATCCTCAGAAGAAGAGGAAATGTTTGGATTAGAATTAGAAGAAGAGTGGGGGAACTCAAATAATAATTTGGATTAGAATCATTCAAATTATACCACCAACTATGAGATGAAGGTGGGGAACGAGTTACCCGTATGGGCTCTCTAACACAAAGAACCAAACGAGGTTTAGTTGTAATGGGAATCTTTTGGTTTGAATTACTAAACCTAGGTTCCATATTTTTGTAAGTATGGGGAACCGCACGATAGTCAGTCATTTTTGGCATTTTTTAAGCACAAATGTCTAGATCTAGATAATGTGATGGAACTCCTTCAAAGGGAAGGAAGTGACATGTCAATTTGGGTAGCATAAGGACAACCAACTAGACATTGTGTAAGTATGGAGATGCGTGTGTGATTTTTTGAAGGTCTAAGAAAAATAGACATCGTGACGTGTAATCTCGATGAGATTGAGAGGGATTTTCCTAGAAAATAAGTTTTTAAAATGAATAATCACAAGGAAAAATCATGCAAGTGTGAAACACAAAGCCAATCAACAAGGAAATACACCATATGAAAATGTGATGCAAAGATGATCAACACAACGTCAATATTTACGTCAAGCTCAAAATGAACAAGGCGTAAATATTAACAAAGGGTAGATGTGAATCCCAATCAAAGGATACCATGACAAGTTTAACAACCAACAAGGCCTAAATGTTAAAGGGTGAGGTTTACAAATGTAAGCTACGTAACCACACCAATTGGACATGTCTATCAAGCTTCATGGAGAAGTGAGATATTAGTGTCAAAGTGGTATCGAAATGACGTAAACAAAGTAAGTGAAACCCTTCAAGATTTGGGACAATGTTTGAAATCAAACTAAGTCAAAGTATACTAAGGATGTGTTAAAACATGGGCAGCGTAATGCCACAATACGGACACTTAGATCATGTTTACGAGAAACGTGACATAAGTATCTTAATTATGTCGAGACAATGCAAATGAGGTAACATGTCAAAGGGAGATAAAATGATGAATCATTCCTAACTATGATGACGATCCTGATGTGGGTATCAAGATCACAAAGGCTACCAATGATATAAATACGTCTCCACACACTTTAGACGTTTAACTAACCCAGCACAAACATGGATGGGCGTAAACAGACAAAAAAAAGTGTAAACAATCGATTGGTAACATAGAGGTAGTCACCCTTCTTTTGATCAACAAAGTGTCAAAAGAATGTGAAGGAAGTAGATCAAAATGGGGATGAAAAATGTTGATGTCACTTCAGAGAGTTTTGCCTTACCTTAGGTAAGTGAAAACTAATTGAAAGTAATGCGTCACACATTTTGTGATGCAAAGATGGCTCACAACTCAACACTATTTTGAAATGGTCAAAGTGGGCTCTTGGCCAAAGAATATCTTCCTAGGTGGTTCTCTCATCCTAGGTGTTACAAAATTATCCATGAGCGGGATGATTTACCCAAATAGTCTTGACTATCTTGGGAGTATCTCAAATTTTCCCCCTTCAAGCACAGTGGGCAGTAAATGCATCCATCATGTACTTAAAAGGGTCATATAGGGACAACTTGTAACGCTATCTCACAAAGGAATCACTAGTTAGGTAGGTAGTGCATAACACTTCTCATTTCATCCACAAGGTTCCTCTCTTACGTGGACTACTTTGGGGTTCTTGGATCCACCCCCATTTTTTAGTTTAAGGCATTATGCCAAAGGGGTTATGTTCCAGCTTGAGCAGAGAGGGATGTACCCTTTTCTCAAACTTACAATACAATGTTTTGAATATGTTGGTCTTTTTATCTTGTTTAATTAAGTGTGGTTTGTTTGATCACCTTTTGGCAACCTCGTAAACAACCGTATTAGTGGTTTGACTTTGTTTCGATTCCACCTTTCTTTTGACAAGCGTTTTTAGGTCCTGCACTCAAGCGTTAATAGTTCTCCAAGAAAATCACATTATTTAAAAGAGGATTAAGAGTTACTTTTTATTCTCAAGATCATCCAAGGATGCAAGAGAAGAGCATACACAACAAATAATCCAACTAAAAATTAAAGAAAAGCTTTGCAATCAATGAACCATACAAAAAGCTTGATAAATGTTCATTCCCTTAAACCAAAAGTGAAAGATGAAGTTTCTAATTTACCAAATGTTATAAAATGAAGACTAAAGTTGCTTTTGATTCTCAAGATCACCCTAAGGTGCAAGAGAAGAGTATACACAAACTTTATCCCAACTATATAGAAATGGAAAACTTCAAATCAAAGGACCATTGAAAAATGCTTTGTAAAAGGTTCATTCCCTTAAGCAAAATGAATAATCAAATTTCTAAGTTTAATCTCAATGTTAAAAAGATAGAGATCAAAGTTGTTTTTGATTCTCAAGATCACAAAAAGGTGCAAGAGAATAACATACACATGCTTTGGTCTAAATCGAGTAAACATGGAAATACAACATTCATCCAAATATTAAACATGTTAGAAAATGACCAGTTTTAAACTAATAGAAAAACCTACAATTTTTGTAAGTATAAATTCTAAATTTATGATTTCATTGCATATTTAACTTCAATACCTTTCCAACATAAAAAAAATGGAGTCATTTCGAGTTCGGGAGTAAAAGTTATGGCCTTTGAAGATGGGTTACGTATATGCTCTTATGCTCATGGGTATGCACTTGACATGCACTCAAAAAATGTAAAAAAACATCCCTTAATCTACAAAATGGGAAAAATTTCCAACCAAGATTCAATTTTGACAACAACCCATCACATTAATATATTAATAGAAGACTCAACACTCATCAACATTAACATACATGCTCAAGAATTTAAGATTTTCAAGAAATTGACAAAACTAAGCATGTAAAATTATGAAAAAGTAAGCTCTAAAATGAAAACATGATGAAATATTGAAATTTTATCACCAAGATTTAATTTTGATAGCAACCCACCACATTAATATATAAATATAAGACTCAGACTATCAAACACTAACCTACATGCTCAAGAATTTAAAATTTTCAAGAAATTGACAAAACTAGCATGTAGAATGAATGTTGAAAAAAGTAAGCTCTAAAAATGAAAACATGGAGAAATCTTGAAATTTTCCCATCAATTCTAATTTTGACAGCATTTCACCTCCTTTATACCTACAAGGAAGACTCAACACATGCAAACTCAACAAAACAAGTTAAGAAAAATAAGTTAGATCAACATGTGTAAAAGAGGGTTAGTAACCAAAAATAAAACTTAACTACAAAAACTTGAAATTAAGTGCAAATGACAATGGAGTAAGTCCCACCGGTGTGCCAAATGTGTGCATGTGCTATTTTTTTTAAACTAATGCTAATATGAATAAAATACTAACACCTAAATAGCCTTACTTAGCAAGAGTTAAACAAACTACTTAGCACCATCATGATAAGAATTAAACAAGGGTTGGATGTTAAACATTCATCAATAAAACTTTGAAACTAACAATGTTAAAACATCTAAAATCTTGTATTCTCTAACAAAAATAAATGAAATGAACATAGGTAGGCTCCATGGCTATCAAAAATGGTTGTCTTTGGTATTCCAAGAACCTAGGAATGAGGGCTTGTCAAAGTTGGGCTACAAGACCCTTTTGACACCTCCCATATGACCTAAGCACTTAGGAAAGAGGCTTAAACTCTTCAAGATGATGAATGCTCAAGAAAACAAAGGAAAGCTTTTAGTTTATTTTGTTATATGCTTTGCATTTGCTTTCTCAAGAAGTTTAGGTGTGTGTATAAAGGTAGAAGGAGGGCTCCTTATATAGCCCAATGGATAAAGGAAACACTTCATCCCTTTTCATGTGGGATAAAGGTAAAACATGATTACGAATGGATAAGGTTGCTTTATAAAAGGTAACATTACTTTAGAAGGGTTTAATTTATGCTTAGCAAGTCATGGGAGTTAGGGGTGTTTTAATTAATCAAAGGTGATTAACTAATAGGTAGATGTAAGCTTATAGAAGCTAATTAGAGGAATATTAGTACGATTTAGGCTATTAGAAGGGGATTAAATCAATTAAATATTGATTTATTGGTTAAATGGAAGGGAAAGCTAATTAATTAATAATAATTAATTAGTCTAGGTAGAATGGGTGATTTATTAACGAAGGTCATTAATTAGGGTATTTGTTGATAGGTGACTTAATTAATTAGCTTAGTGTAATTAATTAATGATGATATGAGGGAAAATGAGCATTATTGACAATATGTCGTCAATTTTCCAGAAGATAGATAATTAGCGCAATTTAAGTATTTAAATTGCTTGGGCATAATTATGGGTGTCTACAACATCCTTAGATTGTTCTTCCATCCTTAGCCCCTTCCATTTGTCATTGTAATTATCTAAATTATGTGGTCCGCCTTCACTACTTTGATGTGACCCCGTAATCATTACATCCATCACCCTTTCATTCTCCTATGATAGTCATGCAAAGGGTCCAGGTGTCTCTTGTACACTCCTTATCCCCTCCTAAGTAGTTTATTTGACTATTCCCAGCTCTCCCCATGTGAAGCTCAAATTCACGTATGCAAAAGGCAAAATCAAAGTCATAAAAATAGACTCGATCCTCGAAGGACAGCTATTCATGTAAAAAGAAAAAGATACGCATACAAATCAAAATCAAAGAAAAATGAAAATAAAGAGACCGATCCTTGAAGGATGGCTATCATATTATTCTTATCATCCATATTATGTATAAAGTAAACCATACCCTCGAAGAATGGATACTCTTTTATTATGGCATCTGGAAGGTTTTCCGCATTGATCAGCCTTCCTTTATCATCATTTTCAGAAAGTTTTCTGCTATTTTTCTTTCCCTTTCCCAGAGTTGGGGCATAGACTTAAGGAGCACCACCTTTGGAGATCCCTCTTCCGTGTACAAGTCACATCTTTGTTCCTTCCTCATGTCAATATTAGGATTACGGGCATCGTTCATCCATTTTTCCCTCATGATCTTTTGGTATAACTAACTATTGTTGGTTATGTATTAACACTTTCTATTGGCAGCAAGTGCAATGCCTTGAGTGGTAACATTTTCTTGTTTATATCCAATCCAATTTGAAACATAGTTTCCCTGTACACCCTTGCTACAACTATGTTCTGTTCATCTCATCCAGATCATCTTTTATAAAAATCACATCAAATTTCACACTATGAATTCTATATCTATCCATCATCTCCATGAATGTGTTTGCAAATATACTTTTCGGTTTGTGAATTCTACTTGATCGTTGTTGCAGTTTGTGAATCCTACTTGAGGGTCTTTCTCAAGGAAATTTTGTTATCCTACAGCTCCTTATCTCTCAACATGTTCAACAATGTCTTTGATCCATTGCTCCTCGCTCTCCGTTTCTACTCATCACCATTTGTCTCCACATCATCCTTCTCACCTTTCTGTCCCCTTGCACGACACTGGATATCTTACTTGTCTTTCCTCTTGAGTTTCCCTTTACTCTTCTCGTTTTTAGTTAAACAATCTTACTTAGCCATCCATATAGCCGTAAAATCTTAGTTAAGGTATATCTTCTTCCTTGATCCTCCTGTTGTGGAGCTTCTCCACCATTTCCTCTTTTAACAAACGACAATCACCACCACAAACGCCTTTTCCACTCCTCATTTTCCGCTTAACACTATTGCATCTTCACTCCCACCATGTGGACATCCCAATTAAGGATTACCCTTACACTCTCCATCTACATTTCACTTTGATATCACCTCCTTTCATCTCTTGTTCCATTTTGATATACGATTCTCAATCTTTTCATCATCCTTCTTTTTCTTCGGCTTGGCGATCCTACTTAACCATCTCCATCGCAGGCAATCTTACTTAACAGTTCCTCTTAAGAATGGTTTGTTGTCTCGACCCTTTCACCTCCCATCATATCTTCCTCATCTTTTGTCTCTCTCCTCTCATCGTACTCATCCACTCCAACCAACCCTTCCACACATGTATCCAATACAATTTCGTCTTTCCCTTCCATAGTTTCATTGCCGGTTTGGTGATCTTACTTAAATCCTCCCACAACATGGCGATCTTACTTAAGAGTGCCTCTTAAGCATGATCACCATCTTGCACTCGCCACTACCCCACATTCTCTCCATCTACATTTTCTCATCATTCCCCATCATCACATCCTCTCACCTCCTCTTCTATTCACGCAAACACCACTTCCTCCTTGCCTCATTTTCATCTCCATCATCTGTGCCGCTAGGTAATATTACTTAATCGTTGCTTCTCCATTCATTTCGTGTCTTGTTTCTTCATTTTTCTCTCATTCATTCTCATCCACTACATCCTCTCCTTTCCTTCATATTCCTACACATCGTTATCCCTCCTTTATTTACTCTTTCCACTCCATCTTCTAGAGTTCTCCCACATATCTACCCCCATACTTTCTCGTCATTAATCTTTCCCTAACATTATTTCATCATCATCTTCTATTTCCGTGCTAGTAATTATCAGTGGACTTATCCTAAAAATCACTCATCCCCATTCTGCATAGCCTAAATCCTTTTCTTTGACCTCCTCCATTCTATCTTCATTCCTTCCTCTATTTCCTCCGATCATTATTGGTGGACTTCTCCTAACATCCCTTCATTGGCGTTCCCCCCCATTCTTCGTTTACTTTTTACCTCATCTCATCTTTTATCCCATCCTTTCCTACTCGATAATTATCGAGGATTTCTCCTAACATCCATTCATTGGCATTGCCTCTCCTATCCCTTCCTTTCTTTTTCGTCACCACCTCTCCATCTTCACTTCTTTCCTTGCCAATTTCTTCACCGCCTTCATCATGCACCCTCTCTCTATTTTCTCGTCATCAGCATATCCTCATCTCATGCATCTTAGCATCTTTTCCAATTGATCTCATTCCTTCCTCAAGCTTCTCTTTACATTCCTTGTGTTTCTAACTCTTTATCAAATATCTTCATTCTTGGTTCCCTTCCTTATACATAATTTTCTCCATTATATTATCCTCCTTTCTTGTCCTTGTCTTATTTTACTTCCTCTTTATCGTCCTCCTCATTGTTTTACCTCACACTTCCTCCTTTCTTCCCCATCTATAACCTAACTCTTTAGCGTTATCCCATCTCCTTTATCATCTCATCATCCACATGCATTTCCATGAGGTCAGCCTTCCATATTCTTTGCCTTGGATTTCCCCATTATGATCTCTGCTTCCTTCAATTTTATTTGCTCTATCATCTCTTTCATTTTCAATTACCTCTTTGCTTTCCTCTCGCTTCATCCTCCTTCACACCTTTCGCTTTTGAATAACTCTCTTTTTTTTTTTTATAATTTCATCCTCTACTTTGTTCTTTTCTTGTCTTCTCTTTGTTTGTCCTTCTTCATTTCCCCCTTTCTTTATAATCCTTCTTTGTTATCTTCTTCCTCCCCTTTCATTCCTTATTTTCTCCTCCTCCATCTCCATCCCTCTATTCCATACCCTTGTCACCTTCATATTCAATCTTTCTTGCTCTTCTCATAATCAACCAATCCTCCTATCTATTCCCTTTTCTCTTTCTCAACATCCCTCACATCTGGCATTCACGGTCAATGCCAATGTTTCTCCATTTATGTATCGTCATCCATCCCTCTCATTGCCATTCTTTTTCTTCTATTTGCAACATTGACCTCTTATCTTTTGATAACACTTTGTCATATCTTTTATCTTTGTTATTCCTCATAGGGATATCATCATATCCATTTCTAAGAATCTCTTCCCATCTTCCTTTGACATTTTTGTCTTGGAAGATACCATAATGGCCATCACCTATTTGATCTTGTTCACTTCCATGACTATTTGCTCGCTTTTGTTTTGTCACAAAATTATCTTGACTTCTTGTCCTAATTATCAACAAGTAGGACTGCTTTTACCTTATAATTTTCTAACACTTATGCATATTTCCTATGAAACATGATTGCCATCATATTTATTACCCTTTTAGGGCACTTCATCTCACCTATCTATCCTATCTACTCATCCTGTCCACATTTATGATTATTCCATCTATGTCTTATGTTGGGGCACCTTTTCATCCTTGTACTTATCAACACATATAACTCACTTTTTGTCCTTCTCATGCCCTATACTAGGGCATCATTATCTTCATCCACGTCCCTTTTGCATTTGATTTTTCATACGATTCCTCATCGACAAAGGATTGTGCACATATTTCACATTTGGTTGCACATATTTTGATGTTTTCCTATGACCCATTGGTCATCTTAGTTTGCATCCATACTACGGGGTCTCCATCCACTCACTAGTCGAGAGAATATTGTCGTTTGTCTGCGTTGAGACCGCAATTTTCCTCTACCAATGTGATATTGGAGTCACCGCCATACTTTTTTTTCATTGTTATTGTGATCCTTTTTTTTGCCTGACGCATCTTGCCTTTGGTCATGTCTTCATTCATCCTCAGACACATATCTCATCTAACCCTTTTTGTTTTTGTCTCATGACTTGCTATCGTAAACCACTCAACAAAAAGGGGAAAATGTAGACACCAATTATTGGTATAGCGCCCTCCATCATCTCACATTCATGAAATTTCCATTCTCACTTTTCTTTTTCTTAAATTAAATGAAATCCCATCCATTTTCTCACCTTGTATAATTAATTATTAAATGGGCTCCATATAAAGCCATTTAATAATTGACTTTTGGCATTATCCCCCATCTCTCAAAAATTATTAAATCCATGGGTATTAATACACCCATCCGACACCCCTTTCTAAATTGAATCTATCATCTCACCTACCATGTCGATCACGCTCCCCACTCCATCTAATAATGCAAGTCGTGGTCCCCACGTGATCACATCATATCTCTTAACTTGGGTTACTCTACCCAACCCCGATTACCCGTTAACCCCAATCTAACCTCACATTTAAACTATAAATATGGGTTTTCCCCATATTTCAAGAGATATAGATTTTTCTAGGACCAAAGACCTAGAGCTAGATGAATATATTTTTCAAGAAGAGCTAGACCAACCTAGGACCAGAGGAAGAAAAGTGAGGTTCATGCAGCACGATCGATCAATAATACCATCTACACACCTGCAGTGTCAAGTTCCTTTGTTCATTTACTTGCAAGTTATTTATTTATCTTATATTTCATTATTATCTTATCTGACACGGGGGTTGACATCCTTCAAGGGAGTTAAAATCCTCTTGGAATGCAGACACTTATCCTAGAAACCCTCACATATTATGATCTAATCTTATTTGTTTCAGCTTTTACATATCTAGCTTCTTTATGTCATGCATCTATCTTATTTGCTTTGTAAATCCACATCTGCATCTGAGGTCCTAAGCCCTCCATCATTTGAATTTGTTGGTGGCTCCCAAGACGGCCTTCACCCCGCTCAAGAACGAAGTTTCTGTATAATAGGAACCTACAAAAAAAGTGTGCAACAAAAGAGGTGAAGAGAGTTAGTGCTTCACGGACTTGGTAATTATAGTGTTCCAAGCAATTTATCATTTCCACAAAACAAAAGGGTTTGGTATGCTCAGAAAAGCCATGATGCTAAGATAAAGTGTCATGAAGATTCGTAGCGCAGAAGAAGGAAGTTAGAATGCGAGTAAGTGTGGATGTATAAGGAATTTAATGTTTTCGCAGTGTCTCAAGGCTTGGTTTTCCATGTAATTGTAAGAGGTTCGTAGAACAAAGAAGTATGGTCATGGGGAAAGGATGTCGCACAACAAAGGAATTAGACCTTCATGACGTCAATGGAGGGTATGATAATTTGTGACATGATGATGTAATAATAATAAGTGTGGGAGAGTATCAAATGGCTAAGTGTAGAAACTTAGAAAAATTATTGGGAATGAACTTTCATTGTTCCAAAACATCAAACACTTAGTGTTTCGTGGAACTCATTGAATATGTAAAACCATAGAATGTTGCAACACAAACAAAGACCCCGCAGAACAAGAAAAAAATATAGTCTTAAGGAGTCAAACTAAATCTTTGACATGAAACAAATACTCAAAAGGTCGTGAATCAAAGGTGGATTATCCTAGAATCATTGAATAAGGAAATTCTACACATAATGGTTAGGTTTACATTTTTAACATAAATTTTGACCTATGCATTTGTTTTACCTCAAATTAAGTGTATTGAGAATGTCTTGGAGAAGTATTCCTAAACTGATCGATTTGGTATGAAATGGTGAAGTAATTCGTGATATTTTAATGGCGGGATTTCAAATGTTGCACGTCACTTTCGAGAATTAAAATAGTTTGAGATGTTTGTTTTTTATCCTCCTTCACCCATGGATTCTTCTAAAAGAATAATATGCCTCTCTGTCCCCTACCAAATGAAGAATGCATGATCAAAGCACCGAGAATCAGAAACTTGGCAAATTCAGATTCATTCATCTTCCTGATTGCATGGTTCTCCTTTGATTTTCTCTCTAGCACACAAATCACCAATTAGTGTGCTCTCAATCCTCATATTGGCATCTATGGGATATTCCTTTGGGATTGTGACTTTTTTGTATAAAAATTGAATTCTTCTCTTTGTAAACTCTCTCTCTTCATCGGTAGGTTTTGGTTGGATCTTGTGAGGTTTCTCGCCTAAAAGTGTGTATTTTTATTTGTGAAGTGACTTTATAGAGAATTGATGACTTGTGCTTGTCATTCATAGGTTCATGAAAAGGAGGTTGTTGTTGTATAACCATTAACATACTTTAAGATTCATTCTTGTGTGTTTCCCTTGCATCCTTTACAAATGGACACACATAACCATTTTTCCATGTACAATCTTGATGTTTCTTCTTGTAAACAAGTATAAAATCAATAAATTTACATTCTCCTTTGTAATTCTATGTTGACCATGCCAAGTAACTACATAGAAGCATTTTGTAATTGGTTGTTTGATTAGGCATTGAGGGTTTTTTGTACTATAGTTTCGTAATCACAAAATCATGTACTTACTACTATTATTATACCGCCAAATATGTTTTATTATATATGGATCTCACCTAAGAAAAGTATTCACTAATGACCCATCCCCTTTTCCAAATCATCATTTGGTTAGTATCTGTCATTGTTTTTCTTGCACATTCGTCACTCACTCAAAAGTACCATTCAAGTTTTATGGGCTCCTATCTATCATGGTTCACTCGGTTGTCATCACTATTCTTTGACTAGGGTGCCTAAATAGGGATTAGGGCACCCGAGGTGCCCTGGTCCTCATTTCTAGGCACCCTAGTCCCCACTATACTTGGTTCTAATTTAGAGGTTTGAGGTTACTCTTTATGATTTTTCCTCCCATTCCCTAGGTACTAGTCAACATTTTGGGTCATTAGTGTCAAAATTTGAGAAAGAGATCCCTATATAAACACAATATACACATTATCTTAAGGGCGGACTATTTCTACTAAGGGCTAGCTATCTCGCATAGAATAAAGGTTTACATTTGGGCACTATTATACATCACACACTGCATAAGAAGAGGAGTCTATTCTATTCCATCCACCATTTTACATTTTATCTAGCTATTGCACGCTACATTGGCATCATTGACGTTAGGGCACCCTAGAACATTATTGCACACACAAGCACATAGAACTACATTGATTCTGAGATGTAGTGCAACGCTCAGTCATAATTCCATCCATTTGGCAGCTGAGGATAGTCCGACCCATTCATTTGCATATTTATTTTTAGGGTTTTGATGCTTTTGTATGGGGTCTTGTAGGTGATTATTCATTGGAGATCTACAACGACACCAACGAATTAAGTACGACACTAACCCGAACAAAGGCGAAGTAATTGTAAAGTCTTAAATACCATACCAAACTTATATTCTAAGCTACTTCACATACTAGGGCACCTAGATTCTAGACCGAGTGCCCTAGGTGCACTTGTGCTTCCTTAGCGCCCTAGTATTATCGATCTTCCTCTGTTACCATATTCTAATGTTCGTTGCGACATCTTGTTCCGCCATTTCATCACTTTATCCAGTCCCCAATCACTTTGAGGTAAGTCCAAATCGCTTCAAGACCTTTCCCCTTTTAATTTCATTTCATTTTATTATTTAGCATTTACATTTAAGTATATTCCAATTATTGCATTATTGTACTTTTTTAGATTCTTAATAAAATTCATATTTATAAAATCATTTTGGTGAACTCCTGTAGATTAGAACATTTTTCCCTAGGATCCACAACAACCCTAAATGGCTAAGGATAGCTCATCTTCTTCTTGCTTCATCATGCCTCATGTGAGTATTAATCCCATCTACAATGAGGCCACAATGAAATCAATGCTCTATATTGTGATGTTACTATGTCAGATCATATTCAACAATAACTCTTAGCTCACGAATGTCATGTACCTACTAGCTTTGAAAATTATACTATTGGCATTGTTTATGATCTCGATGAGCTTCACTCATTATACACCATGTTATACAGTTAGTCATGACCCTCCTGACATTTCTAAGGAAGTTCTAGATGATTCTCTTATTGATTTCATGCTCGGTCTTGATAGTGGTACATCTATGCATACTGATTCTCCTCCTAGTAAGACCACTACTATAGCTACATCTCATGATTCTCCTATTTCTGATACTGCTTCTCATAATCCATCATGTACTAATTCACATACTCTTCATACTATGTCGATGATCCAATTGATGACATGCTTAATGGCATATTCATATATGAGTCTCTATCTAGATTCTGATGAAGCAATTGATAGTCATGATTCTACTACTCTACATATTACTTGAGTGTGAGTCTCCCCCTCCTTTTCATTTTCTCTTGAGGTTATATCTAATATTGTGCACGAGTCACCTCCATCCATCACTTCATCTACTCCTACCACTTCACCTCCACCTATAGCTCCATCTCCATCTCTGCCGCTTCATCCCCAGGGATGTTTTTGATGCCAATCCTACCTCTTTTATGGATGTTCCATGTCCTTCATCACCTATAGATTCTTCGGCACCTACACCTAGTGTGCCTTTAGCATCGGAATATCCTTTGTCTCCTCTAGACGTACCTATGATTACTCACAATGGCAAGTTACAACCACTTAACACATTATTTCCATCTTTTACTATCCCTTCAAAAGAAATCTTGTCTCTCACGCATGTTGTTTGGCCAACTATTATCTCAAGTTCGGTCACTCACATTAGAAAGCAAGGCCTACTATGCTTCCATTGATAAAAATCATTTCATGACAACTCTATTCCTAAAAAGATCCATAACTCAAGCATTCCCAAGGATTTTATCATACATACCTTTTTATGTTTTGATGGTACTGAAATCTTTACCTACATCTCAAACATTATCATATGGTTATGGTTGCATATTCTAATGATTGATTATTACTCAAAAAATTCGCCATAGTCTTACCAATGATGCTTTGTAATGAGAAAACTCAACCACCATTCAAATCTATTAACACATATCATGAGATGGAGGAGGCTTTCCTCTGTTGCTTCATCATCAATAATGGCCCTAGAGTTACCTATGATCATCTCCCTACTTTACATTAGGGCAAAACATAATCTATCATAAACGCATCTTATGATTCAATGTGTGTATGCACCAATTAGACTTTCAACCTATCGATCTAGAGAAGAAATTCATCTTTTGTTGTGGTTTGATTCCCACACTAAAGAAACACTTGCAATACAACACATGTGAATCATTCACACTTCTATGTTATAGAGTTATGATCTAGAACAAGACCTCCTTACCACACATGTTATAGATCCTCCACCTATAGTTACTACTGCTACACCATCTAGTTCTTCTCCATTACCATTGATTGAGCATCCCATATGATCTCCATCTCCTCCTCACAAGAAATCTCAACCTATTGCATCACAAAAGTGTCCTTCTTCTCCTTCTCCGCAACAAGCTATACCTCACTCTTCCACACATGTCTCATGTGATTCATTACATTTCTCTCATCATGCTTTAGACCACATGATGTGTTGTGTGTTTTAATCAATGATCATTTAATTTTATTACCTTCTAACCAACATCATCCACAACATCATTTACAACGTGAACATGATCAACCATATTGTAATTACATTGTATCAATGGCCACAGGGATAATGTTTTCCTAGCCCTTCACAATTATTTCGCAACAATTAGAGGATAAGGGCATCATATCCTTTGGCCCTTTCTCACATGAGTAGTCCATGTATCCTCTCCCTCATCAACGAGCTACTACTTCAATTGAGTTATCTACTCCTCCTAGTGCTAAGGTCATCGTTCGTCCATCGCCACCGGTCTTATCCTCACTATATTTATTATTTAAATATCTTATTTAAATAATATCTACACATATAGTTCACTTAGACACCTCACCAAGCTAACTCAACCTAAGACCTATTCTTATCAAGTTCCCATAACTAACTAAGACTTACCCAAACCCTAAAAATCAATGCCTACATTCCCTCTAACCACATTCCCATGTGCTCACAAGAGGCTCCTGAGTCTAATCCGTGGGATAATGACATGAGATCTAAGAAAATCAGGAGGATCTCCCTAAGTTTAGTAAACCTAGGAAATCCCCTTGACCGACGTCGGTTACCCCTAACCATCGCCGGTTAAGCCGGACCACCGTCGGTTACCCCTTTTAACCCAAAACAACCTTATTCTCAAGGTTGGAACTTGGAACTTGGAAGTTGGAAGCAAGAAATTTGATGAGCAAGAACACATCTCAGAGAGATAACACATCTTGAGAGAGCCCTTCCAGTGAAAAACTCACATCGAGGAAGGAGATTGAGCATCTTCTCTCCATAGCCATCCCGACCATGATCTGATCTGATCTATCCAAGCAAAGAGGAGTGTGCATGCAGCCCATGCATGAGAAGATTTTCTTAGTTGGTGATCACTTGCAGCCTTCAAACCCATCATCGGCACCTCCATCCTTCACACACAACCTTCAAGAATGAAATCCAAGTAAGTATAACGTCATACTTCTCTGGTTTATTTCATTTCATCATTATTTTATCACCCATTGTTTATCTTGCTCCCTATTGACCTTCTCCAACATTTTCACCTCCATAGACCCATTAAAACCTCACAAAAAATCCTACTCCAGTCACCCATACCTCATCTCCGACCAACCAAAATCCTTTGTGTAATCACAAAGGAGACCAAAACCTGTTACTGACATTTCCAGATCTCACGATGCTGCACATTATACCTAACCACTATCGGTCACCCCCTAACCAACATCGGTCTCTGTGTTTTCCCACACACCTTAAATAGAGACCTACCCACCTAATTTTACCTCACCCTCACTCACCTGTGACCTACAGAGACCTTTATCAGACTGCTAGAGACCCAAAACCAATCATTTGACCTTTGGATTCTATTCTAGCTTAGCCTGTTAGATTAGATCTATTTTCTTATTGTGTTTTTAAGTGAGATACCTAAATCATTTTAAAATAACAATAGGATTTACTTTGTTTACAACATTAATTTGTTTAAAATAGTGGACTTGATAACCATCTAGGAAGTATCATACTTCCCGGATCTAGCTCTACGTTTTAGGCGGTTCACTTTGCCCATATTGTTTAATTCTTTTTGGTGGTCTTGTTTTCATTACAGGTAGTTCCTCCTAGCCAAAAGGAAGCTCTCACGATCAGCTGTGGATTCGGAAGTCATACGCGCACAACAACCCATCAACCGACATTTGAATAGGTATTCCTCCTATGCGTTACCCTATCTGTTTCATCAACACTTCAAAGAAACAATCTAAGAAAAAGGTGAAACATTTTGGCATGCCAGTGGGACCCATCTGGGGTTCCTTGCATTTCATTCATTCCTAGGAAAAAATTGTGTGTTTGTTTCCCTTCTAAAAGTGTACACACTAATTTTCTTCCTGGTAATCCACTCTCTTCTTTCTATTTTCTCTAAAGGAAACTTTTCTTTTGGTGTAATTAAAAGAATCATTTCTTCATGTTTTCTACATTGTAGTGAAAGAGCATCCCTCTTCCTCTTCATCTTATTGTGTCATCCAATTTCACATTTTTTATTTGGGTTTAAAAACAATTGCATTCCATTCTGATTTATTGCATTAGCTCACATTAATTGAGGGCAACCTATATGCTGGAAGTCATGACCAGCTGATGGTTGACAAATGAATCATAGAAAAACACTTCTATCCTTTTCTCTTTCTCTGAGTCTTACCAAACCACACAAAAATTCAAAATACATACATTCTTAAACAACATCTTACATGGAAGAAGTTGTAGGTGATCACACGATCATGGCACAGTGGGCACCCACTCACTAGCTTTTTCGAGTCATACTTCAGAGCGAAAGCCCGCCCCCACCATAACATACCTGAAACCTCACCCTTTAGATCTCCTTCTTTGTAGGAAGCCATCCTCACCAAAAACTCTATTTCACAATTCATGTGTCAGTCCCTAAATAGCATAAGCTAAACAAACATAATAGAAAGGGCACTCCTAGGATCATTTTCTTAGTGTTTCTGCTTGGCTTGTGTTTTGAGGTGAAAGATCACGTTCATCACTTTTTTTGTTCATCCTTGCACTCCTCATCATAGCTGGTGTATTCCGAGCTTCACTTGAGTGTGCCTGGGCCATATCATCATCATTTCCAGAATTTTGGGTCTGATTCTACATCAGATTTTAATTCATAACCACTTTCTTTCATCACTGTTTTCAATTTCACAGTAACCATCATCGGTTACCTCTGACCGCCATCGGTTATACCCAACCGACGTCGGTTCTAGGTCCTTTTGCTAACCTACTCAAAAGGACATTTTCACTTCACTTTCTTCCACTTTCCACAGTCTCTTGTCATTTCATTTTCCCATTGACATTTTACACATCCCCAGATTTGGCATACTTGTCATATTTTGCCTTTTGCCTCGTTGTTTACTCACTGTCCATTTTCTATAGTGACCGGTAGTGTTACCCCTGACCAACGTCAGTTTTCCCTAACCGGCATCGGTTATCCTATTTCACATTCCACCCACCATTTGTTACTTCATCCATTTTTATCACCAGATTCACCTGTTCCTGTTGTTCTCTGTATCATTTACAAAGAAGCAGCCCTACTGATCAATATTGGTTCACATGGTGCTTGACCCGAAGACAAGAAAATGCCCTCGTGTTCCACACCAGTTGCCAACCACTCCCACCTAGTCCTTCACCACCTTCTATTTTATCACCAGCCATGGATCCCATCCATCCTACTACTATCGCTATCTGGAGATGAGGAGTTCACATGACTCCTTGACCAGAACCCTACCGCCTTGCAGTTTTACCTCTCCCACTCATCCACTCGAGATGCCTCGGGTCAATTGATATATGGCATGCCCATATCTATCCCCCGACTCTCACACCCACTTCCACATCGGCCCCATCTGGCTCTGTGCTGCCCATCATCCACCTTACCCCCAGTCATTTCACAGTTAGGTTCTATACCCACTATGACTGCCACATTTGTTACCTCTATGGCACCCATTACATCCACCATACCCTCGATGACTACCCCAAACACAACCTCATCCACCCCTAATGTCTCATACATACATGTAGCTACATTCCCACCTCTAGTGTCGGTGACTCCTACCCCATTTCAGAACGTGGTTCTTTCCATTCCACAATCATTAGCCCCTATTGCCACTAGGGTTACCACGACCCTTCCACCCCCATATACATACTACCAATAACCACTATTTCATCTATTATTCATTTTGGGTATGTACCCCTATTTCATTACCTTCTTCTCCACCACCTTACATGGCAGCCCCATACACTGGAATGCCACCCCCATTATATGCCCAAAACCAACCTCCTCACACTATAGGAGGCATCCAATCATCACAACCCACCAATGACCTAATTAAATTGATGTTGGACAAGATGCAGACATTGGAGGCATCGGTTTCGGCTCCCATAACACTCTCACCTATGATGAGATTTGCAATGAGCCTATTCACCCATCCATTCCTATCCATTCATACCCCTATGCATTGGGAAATGCCTAAATTCAACCACTTCAATAGTAAGGAAGACCCACAACATTTTTGCACTCATTCAAACATGGGTGTTATCTGATTGCTCATGATGATGCCTTGCTTTTGAGAACTTTTCCCATGTCCCTCACTTGGACCTGCATTAGATTGGTATAGTGGGTTACCCAAACACTCTATATTTTCATTCAATCGGTAGCCCAAGCTTTCTTGGATCATTTCTCTATCATATATCCAAGAAGGTTACCATGACCGATCTATATTCCACACGTCAGTATGAGGATGATGAATCTATCACAGATTTTGTCACTCATTGGCGCAGCTTGATCAATCAACTTACCTTCCAACTACCACAAAACTGAACTCATCGAGCTCTTCACATGAGCTTGCGCTAGACATATCTCCCTGACCTTGCAGGTCCAAACTTTCCAAACATTCGATGAGGCATTCACTATGGCATGAAAGTTAGAGATTCGGGCCATCGAAGAGAAGAAAATCCAATTACGAAATAAGAATTTGGCATTCAAGTCGAATGAAACCTCTTCTTCTTCCAAACCACCAACCAATTATTCAAAGGCTAAAGGTACCACTAACGCAGTGGTACTCAAGGCCAGCCCAGCTCATCCATCCAATCAGGCTACACCCTCATCTAATCTATCACCTGTCCAGGCTTTTTGATTCAGACAAGAGTAGTGAAAAAATATACCCCAATTGGGAACCTTACTCTTTTGTCTTAGAAAATCTTATCAAAGTAGAGCCATCACCCTTCCACCCATAAAACCACACACTGGTTTTGACCTTGCT
Organism: Taxus wallichiana var. yunnanensis; assembly: GCA_018340775.1. Lineage (NCBI taxonomy): Eukaryota > Viridiplantae > Streptophyta > Pinopsida > Cupressales > Taxaceae > Taxus > Taxus wallichiana. The sequence continues at coordinate 826,823,239 of CM031242.1, read as the reverse complement.
CACCCCATGCCCGCATGGTATAAAGAGCATGATTTCTGTAACTATCACCGAGTGAAGGGTCATAGTGATGGAAACTGCATCACTTTCAAGAATATTGTCCAAGAAATGCTCGAGAAAGGTGAGTTAACTATGGATAATCCCAACACCACCCCAACCAAAATCTACAAATCTTCAAAAAACCATTTCCCAATCATGCCCCTTCATCCAATCAAACCGGTGAGACATCCACTCATGATACCCATACCCGTGAGGTTCACGCATCTTTAACGAGGTACCTATCACCTCTCAATTACCTCACATCCCTTCCATAGAGGAAATCCTAGCCCAAAATCCTCCTTCCACATTGGAACCAACCTCCATTGTTCCTTCACCAACAGAGGAACACCTTTCATCTCCTTCATCACCACGGAGGAGTCTTCCACTAACATCGAGCCCCTCTCACCCCTAGCTTCACCACTTAGAGAGCCTTTACCTACCATACCTCCTCCACCCATAGAGGAGCTCCCATTACCTCCTCCACCCATGAGGGAGCACCCATTACCTCCTCCACCCACGCAGAGAGCACCCATTACCTCCTCCACCCATAGAGGAGCACCTATCCATTCCTCCACTTATAGAGGAACTCCCATCATCTCTTCCACCCATCATAGACCCAGTGGAGATACCTTTGCCTCTTGGCGAGCACTCTCCATTGGCTACCCAAAATCCAACAGACCTACTTTCAGCTCTCTTACCCACAGGAAGCTAAAGCTGGCCAATTCCCCATCTCTAAGATGCATTTTATGGGAATTCCCATTAGGTCCTCACCAACTCCACCCACAGATGTGTCATTCTCACGTTTGGTGATCACTTAGATTATGTGGATAGGGCTTTATTATGGGGGCACCTCTTACTCCTGTCTCAACACAGATGCAGAGATCCCTCGATGACACCTCCACTATCTACCCAAACACATTTCCACCCATCAAACCAAATACAACCACTATTGTCATAACCCCTTCCATGATACCCATTAGCACTCACACACACCCACCCCACCCATAACTTGACCTATACTAAACCCAAACCCATACCCACAACATTTACCTCCACTAAACCTATTACCACTTTAGGGGTCACCCCAACCACCAGACCTTACTCATCCACCTATTAAACTGGATTTAGCTACATCCTCCAATGTCAAACCACACCTACTCTGACACCCAAACCAAAGAAACAAACTCATCGACCTCATACCCCGACCACACCAATCACACCCGCACTTGTCCCATCTACCTTAAGACCTCAGCTTCCCAACATGGTCAAGCACCCTTCACCCATCCATAAACCAATAACACAACAACCCATTCCTTCCTCACAAACCTCTAACCTACCCAGGCACACAACATGACTTATACCCACACCTGTCTCTTTACCACCAATACCTCCAATACCTTCAGCTATTGCTTCACTACCCACTACACTTCAGTCATTTTCCCTCACACCCCAAGTACGACCCATGTCATCTACCTTCATAGCACCCCATTATCCCCATGGGTAACTCACCCTCTTCCTCCATCTACTTTTCCTTCTAGACCTCATACACCCACATCACCTTTACCCAAGAAGGTGCGACCCAAAAACAAAACCCCACTACCCCACAACAAGGTAGTCAAAACAACCCCACACCCTCCTACCCATCCATCTACTGTACCCCTACCCAAACAAACCCGATTGATACCTCAAACCACACCAGGCACCTAAACCCATAGCTCGACCCATTCCTACTCTTCCAAAAACAATTCCCCGATAACCAACCACACCTACACCCAAACCCACATTCACTTCCCATTGTGATCCACTAGCAGGGTCCTATGCCAAAATTTTAACCAACCTCCTCGAGACTTTTGTTATCACATTACCACCACTCTGACCTTACGACCCCCTCAAACCCAAGCCAAAGGGTTTGATGATACTAAAATTTACACATACCATCGTGTGCCAGGGCATGATGTGGAGAACTGCAAGGCCTTGAAAACCATCCTTATCCAATTGTGTCCACCTAAAACCAACTTTGATGATGATGACCTTCTTGATGAGGATCCTACTTCACCAACACCCATTCCCACACTGCCCACTCAACAACCACAACCTCCACCCTCACAGCTCCTAGAACCACACACAAAATTTGAAATTAACATGGTTTGCATCAGAGAACTTGCCACGCCACCACCCAAATGTCGTTGTGCCCAACTGACCTCACAGGGTATTTTCTCCTCCAGTAGGTTTTTCCCTTCATGTCATTATACCACTCACCCTACACCTTCTCCATTTTCCAACTTCCCTCAAATCAACATGATACACGTCACTACACATGCATAGAAGGGAAAAGAAAAGGCAACTGACCCACCAACCAATCCTATACCCAACATACCATCTACACCCATACCTAAAATAACTATCCACGGCCCCACATACCCCATTTCTAATGGCATCACACATCACACCATGCTCAAACAACTACACCAATCTCCCCTCAAAATGTCCTTATACGACCTCATCCAAACCTCGAAATCCCATCGTCAAGCTCTCATGGAGGTTCTTCAATCTATTGAGGTTTTACCCAATGACCCTACACCCGTAGCCTCCATTATCACACCCCATCATGTAGCCTCTCTCACCAAATTACCACCTTCATCCTCACCTCACCTTGTTCACCAAGTGGCCTCCCTTAGCTTCTCAGAGGAGGAGATCACACCACACCAAAATGATGACCCGGACCCAGACCCTCTTCATCTCTGTCCACATTGATGACATATGGGTATGTCATGTGATGATTGATGGAGGTGCTAGCATTAACATCATTTCATCCCATGCATTTTCTCAAATGTGCATACCTAAAATTACATGCATAAACATCCGGTCATGTTGCGTTCATTCAATGATGCTATCACCTCCACACTAGGCACTGTCATCCTTCACATTCATGGGCCCCATATTCTATTCTAGAATTGTTTTATGTTTTGGAGGGGAATTCCAATATAACTTGTTGCTTGGTAGACCTTGGATCCATGTCATGGGTTGCATTCCTTCCACTTTGCATCGTTGTGTAAAGTTTGAACATGAAGGACACACTTATACCATTCCAGCTGACCCATCACCTTTCAAAACATGCAACATGCTTTACTGACCCAATGATGTGCTCATACCTATCAAGCCATCTACCTCTGCAACCAATACCACTTCACCTACACCTCCACTACTAGTCTGACCCACTTTGCTTTCACCACACATACCTCCTCTATTCCTACCACTTGCTTATAACCTCCACGGCTGACCCATTAGCTTCCCAATCCATTAACTCCACCTCCGCATCGACCTCTGACACATCATCCATACCAGCTACCTACATACCAACCACTTGATCCCTTGGAAGGTGTTTTTCACGCCTCACTCTGGGGAGTACCACCTATATAGTGTCAACACATTCCTTACTCCACATGAGTATGGAAGCCTTCACCAACACCCTCGCTATGATCACCATATAGGAGAATGCCTCCTTTATGGTCCTCCTCATCTTTGTACTAGTCTCACCTATGGGGGACTTGATACTACCACTTACACACACAACCACCATCACACCCCACCCATTTTCCATGTGACTTCCATCACTTACCAATCACATTTCACCCACACCTTCTGCACCACTATGCATGGAAGGGTTTTGGTTTTGGATTTTATGAGCAAGGCCACCATACCATTATTCCATGTACCACCCACAAACATAATGACCATAGTGGTATCGGCTTCCCCAGAACCTCCTACCAAATAGGCCCGCATTGAACTCATTGAAGACCCTAGCCCTTCTCCACCTTCATCACCACCCTCACTGACGAGTCGATGGATCCTGAATCTATCCCTCCTAACTTTTTTTTTCATAAACACCATTTCCTTGGGGCCTTTGACTTATCAACGTGAAGGCGAGGCCCCTTCCACTCTCCCATTCTTGTATCCTGAGATGATCGATGATGACACACCTACCATTAACGTCATTCAATGTCAGGATGATGAATCCATACTCACCTACCTTGGTGCAGAAGACTCATATATTCATCGGTCATTACCCTCTGAGACATAAACCATGTTGAATGAATCACTATCGAGATCAACATTCATACTCAGGATGACCCACATCATCTAAAGATCGGACAATCTTTAGATGTTCTAAATAGGAAGCCATCACTTCTTTTCTCCGAGATCATAACCACACTTTTGCTTGGTCTTACACAGACATGCCTAGTATTGACCCCACCATAGTGGTCCACAATATCGTAACCATTCCCGATGCCAAACCTATCAAACAAAAGCTGAGGAAAATGCACCCTCGCATTGCTCTTCTCATCAAAGAAGAACTTCAGCACCTTCTTTCTGTTTCCTTCATCTTACCCATTGATTATCCTCATTGGATTTCTAACATTGTCCCTATTACTAAAGCAATAGGGGGACTCCATTTACACGGACTTCCGTGACCTCAACCTCACCTACCCAAAAGATGACTTTCCCTTGCCGGTATTGATCAACTGGTTGACCTCACCACTGGTCACGAGATGCTCTCACTCATGGATGGTTTCTCGGGTTATAACCAAATTTTGCTTGCCCTGAAGATCAGCACAAGACCGCATTCATTACCCCTTGGGAACCTTTTGCTATCGAGTCATGCCTTTTGGCCTTAAAAATGTTGGTGCTACATATCAGCGTGTTATGACTTACATCTTCCATGATATCATGCATCGCATATTGGAAGATTACGTGGATGATCTCTTGGCCAAATCTAAACGTCATGCGCGAGCACCTCACCATCCTCAAAACCATCTTTGACCACCTCATTAAATATTGTGTCCACCTTCAACCTAAAAGTGTGTCTTCATGGTTCTCTCAGGAAAACTCCTGGGATTTATTGTTTCCCTCCATGGTATAGAAGTTGACCCTGCTAAAGTCAAGGCCATTCTAGAAATGCCTCCACCCACTAACCTTAAACAACTCCATAGCCTGCAAGGTAAATTGCAGTCCATTCACCATTTCATTTCACAATTATCTGATCGGTGTCAACCATTTCATCATCTTCTTAGGAAGGATGTCTCCTTTAAATGGGATGATGACTATCATAAAGCTTTTGAGGCCCTAAAAACAATACCTTCTCCAACCACCCATACTCATTCCACCTAAAGATGATCAACCTTTTTACCTATACATATCAGCTACTGATCATTCCTTGGGAGCCATGCTCACTCATCATGATGAACAACACAGGGAGTAGGTGGTTTATTACATAAGCCATACTCTTTTGGACTATGAAACCCGATACAACCATCTAGAAAAGCTTTTCTTAGCCTTAGTTTTCATTGCCACCAAACTCTGCCATTACCTACTCAACCACAAAACCTATGTTGTGACCAACACTGATCCTTTACACTTCATGTACGCCAAACCTTATCAAAATCAGCATGTGCCATGCGATGGCTTATGCTTTTAGCTGATCTTGACCTCAAATTCATTCACCAAAAGTCCATTAAGGGCCAGGCTATCACCGACCAACTAGCTGACACACCTATTTCCGGGGACCAACCCTCTAATTTTGACTTTCCCGATGAATCCATTGCTACCCTTTCCCTGGATGAACCCCCTTACCAAATGACATTGTTCTTCGATGGTTCCAAGTGTCAGTGTGGGGGTGGGGCTGGTGTTATCCTCATTCCTCTGGATGGAGAACCCATGCCTTTGTCTTTCAAACTAGACTTTGAATGCACCAACAATATTGCAGTATGAAGCACTCATACTAGGTCTCCAGGCCACCTATGCCCTAGATGTCAAATCAATCCACATCTTTGGTGATTCACAATTGGTCATAAACCAAGTCAATGGTATGTACCAATGTCATAACGAGATACTTCAAAAGTATAAACATCATGTAGACATACTTTTGACCACCTTTGATCGTTACACCCTTCAAACCATCCCACGTTCAACCAACAAATTTGTAGATACCATGGCCTGCTTAGCTTCCCAAATACCCACTTCCCTACTGCGATTCCAAAATATTTGTCACCGTATAATGCCTCCATTCACCTTCTTATTTACCTCATGATGTTTACTCAATCGAAATGACACCCCTGACCCAAGTGACCTTTGGTATAAACAATACTCACTACCTTTCCCTCTCCATCTTACCTCCTGATCTCACCCATAATGGACAACGTGCCTTCCTTAAAAAGGTCTCTCATTTCATTATCTTGGGGGGACTCCTCTATAAGCATGGCTTTGATGGTATTCTCTTACGATGCCTCACAAGTTCTGAAATTCCTTATACCATTAAGGAGGTTCATGATGGCATATGTGGAGGTCACTTTAGTGGCCTTGTTGTTGCTAAGCGTATTCTTCACCTAGGCTATTATTGGCCGACCCTTAACCATGATTGTTGTGACTATGTCAAACATTGTGTGAAATGTCAACAACATTCCAACCTTCATCATACACCCAGTCATGCCTTACAGGTCACTCGTGACCTTTGGCCCTTCTCTCAATGGGGTTTGGATCTTGTCGGAGAAATCAATCCTCATTCTTCCCAATGCCATCAATGGATCATAACTGCTACCAAATACTACACAAAATGGGTGGAAGCCATACCACTCATCTCCATGAAAGCTGAGAAAATATGTGAGTTCATTAACCATCACATCATTTTCACTTTGGTGTCCCTCATCGCCTCATCACTGATAATGGAAAACAATTCAAAAACAAAACACTAAAAAATTTGTGATGCCTTTGGCATTCAGCTTAGTTTCTCATCACCTTATTACCCACAAACCAACGGCCAAGCCAAATCCACTAACAAAACCCTCAACAAAATTCTCATGAAAGTGGTTGATGATACTGGGAAGGATTGGCATACACACATTCCTTTTTCCCTATGGGCATACCACTAGTATTTCACACTTCCACTTGCGGCCACACCCTTTTCATTGGTCTACATGGTATAGAGGTTGTTTTGCCTCTCGAAGTCTAGATCCCCTCACTCCATTTCTCTCCATGACATGCTTACTGATGATGACTTTCATCAGGACCACTTAGCACAACTAGAGTTATTAGATGAATGTCATCTTAACGCTCTGGATCACCTTCAAGTTTACCAATAATGTATCAAATGTGCTTATGAAAAACGTGTTCATGAATGAACCTTCCAAGTCGGTGACCTTGTCTTGAAAGAAAATCAACACGTAACCAAAGCAGAAAAAAGTAAATGGGAAAATTCACTCCTAATTGGCTTGGACCATACATCATAACTCATACCTATGGATCGGGTGCCTATCATTTGTCCTCACTTGAGGGTAAACCCAAACCTGAGCCCCTTAACACATTACATCTTCGACCATTCTATTGTTGACTCGTTGTCCTACCTCACCCTTTGTCTCTTTACAGGCTCGTCCCTTGAGCGTTATCCACTCCATACACCTCCCTAATGATTAAACAAGAATCATGTGAGTACCCATCACTTGTTATCTTCTCTTGAATATGTGTACCATGGCACTGCACATAGCATGATTCTCATGGATACTTTTCATCTACCTTTAGATGAGATCCCATGGTCGTTCCACCTTGCCTTTTGAACAAGAGTCCTATCCTTCACCTTGGTCTTGTCCATGATTTCAAAGACCTCAAATGGGACCAAACTCCTTGAGTCAAACTTCTAATAAAAAATGACTCCCTCAAAAGGACATCTTCCTCTCGACCAAATTACTATAAAATAGACTGCTCCCTCGAAGGACAGCTATGTGAAGCTTTCAAAAAAAAAAAGAGAAACCAAAGCTTCCCACATCGATCAGCTTCACGAAGACCTCAAGGAGTACCATATTATTTATCCCATATAGACTTCCCACATCGATCAGTCTATCAAAAAAAAAACTTTTAGTCATGGACTTGCCCATTGTGACCTCGGACCTCTTGCCCAAAAGACCTGTCACTCAAAACATATAAAATTAACTACCTTTCACCCACCTTACCATTTCCACTCTCATTTCCTAAATCACCTCAAGGGACATCTTGGAATTTTGACATTTGGTGATCTGTGACTACTTTCACCATAGAATAGTTAATCGTGCAATGCCTTTTGGGTCTTGTGTTCATCACCCCCTTTAAGGTATGATCTACTCGGTATGATCCTACCCAATCAGGTGGCTTTATTGCCCCCTCTTATCTTTTAACCATCTTTGTTTACATTTTGATTACCTTATACAGGACTTGGTCCTCGACACTTACCTTTGGGGTAATCCTCCCCTTTCACCATAATCACCTTCACCTACATCATTTTACCTATAATCTACCCACACCTATTAAACCTAAACCCACAACATGCCCAAAAACCTACCAACTCATTTCTCATATTCTTCCCTAGCTCATGGGAGAACTACATCGGCTTGAGGTCCCTTTTCACCGGACTATGTAGGCAGCACTCTGAGGGCATGGGGCCCTTGGAGGTTAGCTCGGCCATTCTCTACCCTAAACAATTCATCAACCATGCCTAACTCACCATTTACCCCACATTTCACTTAGTTCCCCTTTTCTAACAAAATTGGAAATTAAGCCACATACATAACAAGTTGTTTACCATTTTATACATTTATTACACCTACCATCTCTCTATCATCACTATGCATAGATTATACAACATTTCACATATGACCCATAGTATCATTCATTGCAATGAATCATGAAACTAACCATGACTAATCCACCTGCCTATAATAACTAATCCATGCCTATAACCTACTCACCATGCCTATAACTAACTCATCCATGCCTAACCTAACCTAACTCAATCCATGCCTAACCAAACCTGACTCGATCCATGCCTATAACCTGACTCGATCCATGCCTAAACTTTCGATCCATGCCTATGCCAAACCTCGATCCATGCCTATAACTTTGACTCCATCCATGCCTAACTCACCATTTAACTCACCTAATTTCATATCAAAAATAACAAATCCATATCTCATCTAACACAAGCCATAAAACCAATATCTCATAAACATATTAACACATCACAAAATACCATGAATCTCATCATATAAATCAATAAATGTGTATCTCAAAATACATGCCTATCTCATCATGGCCATCATCTCAAAAATGTCGGCACACAGGAGGCGATATACAATACAAAATGTCATCGGCACAGAGTCGGTCTCATATATACACAAAATGAATGAATCAATCAAAAAAAATTTTGACACGCAGGCGGTATATGCTCACAATATACAAAAAAATCACTCATACATCCTCACTTTCTTGGCATGCACGAGGCGGTATGTGATAAAAAAAAAACAACTATCTTGACACGCGGTTGGCATATATATAAAAAATAATCACTACTATATACATCAAAAATCGGGTGGCCACATATCAGACATCTCACGGATGTCCTCCATCTCTGTGTCACCTGCACCCTCGGCCTCCTGTGTCCCTGCTGGCACATCACCTCAGCTCTGGTCACCGTGCACTGGTGGCCTCTCCCTGATCGGGCCTCGGAGCTCATTGCCCTCCTGTGCTCTCCACACTATGTGTGTGGGATCTCATCCTCTCACTTTGGATGCTGTTGTTGTGCCTGTACTCTCTACTCTATAGAGAGAAGTCTATCCTAGCTATGCCATGAGCTGGTCTGATAGTATCATGCCTCACCTAGGGCATCCCATAGCCTAGATATAGGCATGGTCTGTGGTGGTCCCATAGGTCTCGGCCCTGTACTGCCCTGCTGCCCGGCTTGAACTAGGACCAGCTCCTGCGCTGTGGTGGTGCCCCTGCCCCATGCTGTGTGGTGGGCCCCTATCCTTGTGCATGTTGTGCTGGCTGTGGCCCATAATGGCCCCAATCTACCACCTAATCTGTGGGCTTGGCCCAAATGACATCTATGTAATAATCTCCTCCACTCCTCCACTGTAAAGGCTGCCACTCTGACCATCTCTCCATCTCCATCTCCTCCATCTCCTCCCTCCCTCTCTCTCCTCTCTGCCATCTGGGCCTGCAGACTGGCCACCTGTACTCATAGCTCTGCTACCTCTGCCTCTGACCCCTCCAGTTATGTCTGCAGTATACCTATCTACGTGATCGATCATCACTACACCCCCTTGTAGGGCATCTCTCTGCTGCTTTGTCACGGTAGCTAAATCTGGCTTTGCCTGGTCTAGGTGGTATGGCTCATGGCCCAGAGCCACCACCACTTTGCTATACCTATATGTGCATCAGCATCATCAATCCATCCATCCACTTTGGCTGCTCCTCCTCTCCTGTAGGCACTGTAGGCTATGGTAGAGGAGAGAGCCCTCTCACGTCATCTCTCTCGATCTTGTGGGAAGGGCGGAGGAGGATATCTGTCTGAAGCTTTGAACTGCCATCAGACCACCTGTCTGCCGGGATCATCTCATCCTCCCCCACACACACGGTGACCACCCTGTATCCACCTCTCTAGCTGGAGCTCAGCTAGCTCCTCATGCATGTGCCTATATGAGGGGAATCCCATATATGGCCTCCAGATAATGTCCACTCCGGATAACCCCTCCAAAATACTTAAAAATGGGCCACATCATATATCGGCCTATCGACCTCTCGCTCTCTCTACAAATGACGCACCCATCTCCTATATCCCAACCACACACATCTCGGTGGGAATGCATCTACTCGGGGCATCCCTATAGGTCGAACACAGACTATGTGCTCATAGGCCCAGCAGTGTAGTATAAATGTACACATGAGGCTAAACTGTGCGCCCACCCATACCCCACAACTCTCTGTAAAGCTACACCAAGAATGTTGGTGCCCAGGTGAAAACATGTCTCATGCACCATCATATCATGGAGCACCCCCATCAGTGATCGGGAAAGCATCCACCCTCTGCATCGGGCAGTGCATAGCAGCACACTGCCTCCATCAATAAAACTACTAGCCTCGTCTCATCTCATCCGGATGGGCTAGGTACATCTTGCCATAGCTCAAACTGGCACTATGGAAGCTCAACTCTGCCACCCCCCTCACCAAATACTATCCCGATCAGCTCCTCTGAGGCCTCGGAGGAGATAGAGTACACCTGGGCCCCCAATATGGGTAACCTCAGAATCGGAACATGTCCTCCAGGGTGATAGTCATCTCACCCATCGGAAGGTGGAACGTGTTGGTCGGAGTCCCATCTATCGATGAGCGTGACCATCAAACTAGGCTACCAAACAACATGTCGGTAGCGTGAATACCACTCAAGCCCACTGCCTCCATGTGTTGCAGCTCCAAAGGGCTCACTAGGCCATGTAATGTCACCAATAGTGGTGGAACCCTGTCTCGCATGTGTAACTGCGATCGACCCTACATCCAATCCAAAGCACAACATTAATCTACCTTTACCATGACCATATTCATCACTTATCATTACCCACCACCCTATTTTTACCTTACCCATCTCAACCACCTAACCTACATCATTTTTTTGGACCCTTTTGCCTAAAATCCCGACCGGTGCGGTTCATCCTAACCGACTCCGTCACCCTTAAACGGCATCGGTCACTGTTTGGTGACCGATGCGTTCAACTTGACCACCACGCCATGGTTACCACATAACGGCATCGGTCACCTGTTAGGTGACCGATCCAGATCTACTTACCCGACCACGCGACCCCAAGCTTGACCGATGCCAGGTCACTATCGTGAAAAAATCCATGACTTCCCAAACCCCCTTTTTCTAAAACCCTCCCACCTATCCCTTTTACCCCACCTACACTGACCTACACTACCCCAAAACCCCTACCCACCCCACCTATCCAATTTCCTACCCCCCCCCCTCTTTTTTTTGACCCATTTTTCCCCATACCCATTTAACTTTTTCCCACCCACAAAAATACAAAAAACCCCCAAAACCCTAAAAATAAACAAATCCTTACACCATCTACTCTATCTAATTAACATTAAAGAGTTAGGTGCTTACCTCATCATCATTATTGCCACATCTCTCGGTGGCACGTCTGGCAGCCATTGTTGGTGGTCCACCGATCCCTCTCCACCTCTGCCATCACCAAATATCTACCCACACACTCCAACCAATCAAATCCCTCACTAAGATCTCATGGACCCACTACTCACCACCCAACCACCATCCACTCACTCTTTGCTTGACTCAACTCACATCCCATTTCCTCTCCGGATGCTTTTCTCACTTTTCTCTCTTTTTTGTCCTTTCTTCACTTCAAAATCACAAATGAATAATAAAAATGTGGATTTTTTGTTTTTATACCAAACCCGACCTAACCAATGTCGGTTCCCCTAGACCGGCATCGGTCTCGTGCCCTACCTAACCATCGCGGTTTTCCTATACTGACGTCGGTTATCCATGACCACCATCGGTCACCCTTACCTACACATTGCCCTTACTTTTCCATTTTACCCCACCCTTTACCTTGCTCTTTACCCCATACCTTTACCCAACCCATTACCTTACCTTTCCTGACCTCATCACTTCCTACCTCCATTTTTCCTCCTTTGGGGACTCATTATTTTACCCCTTACCTCGCCTTACCCATGCCATGACCTAGATATTTGGACCTGGACCATCTAGTGACATTTGACCTCATGTGTTCACTATACCTTGCGGCACTTGTTACTGTGTTGATTGACCTAATGACCTTACCTAGCTAGCCTATTGTCATGTGATGACCGTTTATCTTGACCCTACCTTTGGTGTATGGAACATACCTAAATGTTCCTACACCTAACCTACGTTGTGTTTCCTGACCTTATCCTATACCTTGGATACCGGATTCACTTGACCTTGTTTGGATAAACCTATCGACCTTAGACGATGTAGAGTTTTCCTGCTCTTGACCCGGTAGCGTGCTTGCGGTTTATACGTGTGCGTGTGTTTGATTATTCTTTACCTTTGACCCTGACCCATTACCTAGATCACCCAGTAGACCTTTCACCCCTTTTCCCTGTCCCATTTTCCTTTTCTTCACATTTACCTTTTATCAAACCACTCACCACTTCAATCTTTGCCTCGTCAGTTCCTGGTTTGAGGGGATCACCTTCACCCTCACATGGGGCAACCACATCTTATTTTTGTTAGTGTCGCTTACCAATACAAGCTACGCAACAAAAAGGGGCAAAATGTAGACACTAAAATTAGGTCACACTCCCCTTTTGTCCCTCGACATATAAGCACCCTTTATTACATTTACCTAGCCATGACCCCCTTCACCCCACTAATATTAATTTAATTAATTAATTAAATTAATGCATTATCCTCACTATATTTATTATTTAAATATCTTATTTAAATAATATCTACACATATAGTTCACTTAGACACCTCACCAAGCTAACTCAACCTAAGACCTATTCTTAGCAAGTTCCCATAACTAACTAAGACTTACCCAAACCCTAAAAATCAATGCCTACATTCCCTCTAACCACATTCCCACATGCTCACAAGAGGCTCCCAGTCTAATCCATGGGATAATGACATGAGATCCAAGAAAATCAGGAGGATCTCCTAAGTTTAGTAAACCTAGGAAATCCCACCTTGACCAACGTCGGTTACCCCTAACCATCGCCGGTTAAGCCGGACCACCGTCGGTTACCCCTTTTAACCCAAAACAACCTTATTCTCAAGGTTGGAACTTGGAAGTTGGAAAACATTGTTGGAAGCAAGAAAGTTGATGAGCAAGAACACATCTCAGAGAGATAACACATCTTCAGAGAGCCAATTCCAGTGAAAACTCACATCCAGGAAGGAGATTGAGCATCTTCTCTTGCACAGCCATCCCAACCATGATCTGATCTATCCAAGCAAAGAGGAGTGTGCATGCAGCCCATGCAGAAGCTTTTCTTCAGTTGGTGATCACTTGCAGCCTTCAAACCCATCATCAACACCTCCATCCTTCACACACAGACCTTCAAGAATGAAATCCAAGTAAGTATAACATCATACTTCTCTGGTTTATTTCATTTCATCATTATTTTATCACCCATTGTTTATCTTGCTCCCTATTGACCTTCTCCAACATTTTCACCTCCATAGACCCATTAAAACCTCACAAAATCCTACTCCAGTCACCCAATACCTCATCTCGACCAACCAAAATCCTTTGTGCAATCACAAAGGAGACCAAAACCCTGTTCTGTGACATTTCCAGATCTCACAGTAACCGGCACCGGTTATACCTAACCACCGTCGTCACACCCCTGAACGACACGGTCTCTGTTTTTCCCACACAGCCTTAAATAGAGACCTACCCACCTAATTTTACCTCACCCTCACTCACCTGTGACCTACCCGAGACCTTTATCAGACCTGCAGAGACCCAGAACCAATCATTTGACCTTTGGATTCTATTCTAGCTTAGCCTGTTAGATTAGATCTATTTTCTTATTGTGTTTTAAGTGAGATACCTAAATCATTTCAAAATAACAATAGGATTTACTTTGTTTACAACATTAATTTTTTAAAAGTGGACTGACATGACCATCTAGGAAGTATCATACTTCTGGATCTAGCTCACGTTAGGCGGTTCATTGCCCATATTGTTTAATTCCTTATGGTGGTCTTGTTTTCATTACGGTAGTTCCTCCTAGCCAAAGGAAGCTCTCATCGATCATCGTGCTTGTGATTCGGAAGTCATACGTGTTCAAAGAAACAATCTAAGAAAACAACCCATCAACTATCGAAGGTATTCCTCCTCATTACATGGTTCATATGTTTGAGGGTCTTATCTAAATGAACCTCATCATCTATACGTTGGGGGTTACCCCCCTCTTCATCCTACTAACATACGCTTCATTACACTATAACGACTATATTTCAATCATTCAAAATTAAACATCTAAGAAAAAGGTGGATGACTGGATTAGATGGATGATTGGATTAGATGATTGAAGATTGAATGATTGAATGATTGAAGAATAAAGAGATTGTTATGGATTATGAGACACCTTCCAACTATTCAAGATAGCTCTCATGGAGGAGGAGAGATAAATTTATAACTGGTGAGTGGAGGATTCAATGGCTAGGATGAAGCCATTTTGGATTTGGATCAAGGGTGGAGAATGCATGTGAGGAATGGAGAATTCTAGAATGGATATTTCTAGAATTTGAGAGAAGTCTCCATTGAATTTTTAATTCAATAGAGGGAGGGAGATATTTGAATTTATTAATATCAAAAAGGGAAATTTAGAGAGGCTTCAAAAATAGAAGCCTCTAGATTTAGAGGTGAGGATATGATTAAAATTAGAATTAGATAAATATGATTAGGGATGTGATTTTATGGAAATACTAGGTGTAAGGATGTGTAGGGTAGGTGGTAGGTGAGATGTAGGAATATTAAATTCCTAAAATGATAAAATGAGATTAGAAAAGGGGATAATAATAATTAATCTTGTGATTAATTATTATATAGATAAAATAATGGATAATGGGATAAATGATGAAATCAAATATTAAATGACGAAATAAATTAGAATAAAGGGATTAAATAAATGATGAAATTAATCATAATTAACCTTGTGATTAATTATTATATGGATTTAAATGATGTTGCGAGAATAGATTAATCGTAATTAATCATGTCGACATTTTAGATGTCTACATTTTTTTCCTCTTTGAAGTGTTATTGCAGAGCAATGACAATTCAAATAAAAGAAGAGAATATGTTAGGATGGTGATATGATGCCCCTCGAGGGTTAGGCGGGAGGGAACAAGTTGCGTAACCCCTCGAAAGAGGAGAGGCCCAAGTTATTATATGCGAGAGGAGAGAGGATTAGAGGATTAGAGGATTAGGAGAGAGGATGACAGGATTGGGAGCTAATAGATTTTGGATAATAGGGTGTCCCAGTCCAAGGGTGGAGATTTCAAGGATTTTAGATTTGAATGATTCCCAATCAATGATGTATGACAAGGGTGGAGATTTAGGACTTATATTTGAGGATGCCCCAGTCAAGGGGTGAGGATTTTGGATTTGTGGATTATAGGATGTTGGATTTGATGATGTTAGATTTTGGATGAGAGGATGTTGGATTATAAGATGCCCCAATCAAGGGGTTGAGATGTTGAGGATTTTGGATTTAGAGGATGCCTTAGTCAATGATGTATGACAAGGGTGGAGATTTAGAACTTAGATTTGAAGATTCCCGGTCAAGGGGTAGGGTTGAAGATTTAGGATTTATGGATTTGAGGATGTTGGATTTGAGATGTTAGATTTGAAGATGTTAGATTTGAAGATGTTAGATTGGATAGTTGGGTTTGATTAAAATATTGAGGATAGTTGAGAGAATAAGGATTGATTATTGATGATATGTTATTAATTATGATGATTGATGATGACAAGATTTGGATGTGGATATTGATTGATTGATAAAGGATTGATTGGATAGGAGGATGCGGATGGAAGATAGTTATTTAGATGATGATGAGAATTAGGTGTGGATGATGAGGAGGTGGAAAAATTATGATAGGGGTGTGCTACCATAAAGTTCCCACTTTGTTATCATCACTAGAAATGGGATTAATGTGGCAGAAGCAAGATGCACCAAGGTATTAATACCATGATGATGTAATTTCCAAATGCCCTTGTCCTCATATCATTGGAGAAGTTAATATGATGATGGTCCTCATATCATTGGACCAAAAAGGTGGCATCATATCATTGGCCATAGTAAAAATGTAGATAAAAAGAGATATTAGAGAAAATTCAAACTAGAAATCAAAGTAGATCAATTCCTAATCTAACACTCTCTATCACTACCTCAGATAGAGAAGATGGAAAGGAGGGAGAATATAATATCTCGCACTTACCTACAACTCCTCCTTTGATGTGGTGGGTTTGCTCTTGGATTGCTTAGATTGAACTTGATTGTTTGCTTCAAATTTTGGAGACACTTGGTCAACACCTCCCCTTTGATTTGCTTGAAGAATTTTTATGATTGATGAAGGATTAGATGATGATAGATTGTATATGGATAATGGATTGATTGAGTGATAAAAATGGAAAAGGTTTGCTAACTTGCTTACTAGCTAGATCTCATGGAGGAGGAGAGCTAAATTTATAGCTTGTGGGTGGAGGATTAGATGGTTGGGATATTTCCATGCAAGAAGTAGATCAATGGTGGAGATTCATGTGAGGATGGAGGATTCTAGAGTTGGAGGATTCTAGAATTTGAAAGAATATTTAATGCAGGGTGAGAGTTTTATTTGAATTTTTAAATGGAGGGAACTTTAGAGAGGCTTATAGAAATAGAAGCCTCTAGATTTAGAGGTGTGAGGATGTGATTAGATTAAGATTAGATTAGGTTAAATAAATATGATTAGGGATGTGATTTGATGGAAAGGCTAGGTGTAGGGTAGGTGGTAGGTGAGATATAGGAATATTAAATTCCTAAAATGATAAAATGAGATTAGAAAAGGAGATAATAATAATTAATCTTGTGATTAATTATTATATATGATAAATAATGGATAATGGGATAAATGATGAAATGGGATATTAAATGACGAAATAAATTAGAATAAAGGGATTAAATAAATTATGAAATTAATAATAATTAATCTTGCGATTAATTATTATATGGATTTAAATGATGTTGTGGGACAAATTAATCATAATTAATCATGTCGACATTTTAGATGTCTACAAGTACAATCAAAGTTACAAAAACATCTCATAACTGGGGGCAACTCCCCTAGATAATACATCAATACAACTCATATCTCATAATCACTATCACTATCTAGTAATACAAGTGCTATGGAACTAGAAGCCTCGCCACTAACCCGATGTCGTTGATCATGATCCCTATACCTCTCCACCTGCCTATGTAATAGTGTATTCTCTATAGACTACTCCACAAAGTGACTCTATAGTGTGATAAATTGTGTAAACACATCCTGCACTAATGGAACACCACCCCCACCTCTCTCGCTCATCGTGTCTCCTCGCAATCCTCATCCCTCTTGCTCAGTAGAACAAGTACACATCGTTGTTGCTATAGCTACCAGCTCAAACAAATGAGCATGTTCGCTCACAATGTCATCCACGCACTCTAACATCACTCCACTCACAAGTATTTCCATTAGCACGTTCTATGTCAATCAGATGGATGTGTACACAATCAAGATCCAATACGCATCACCTATGACCAATGGCACACCACATTATACAACTATAACCATCATATAAACAAATAACCAATCATATAATTTAATTATCTAGATACTCATGCTCTACCCTCGCCGTTGCTACATCATCGGGGCATGTGCTTGCCCCTCCACTCCACCTCCCTATGGTTATATTGTTGTATCCGCAAACAATGGAAATAAAAACACCCATTAATGTGTTATCCACCACGCACAATATGCCTCCGTACAACCCGCATCATCTACATCACTAGGCCCTATTGCTACATCTCCTCATCGGGCCCAAGAGGTACTAGTTACTCTCCTATATACCTTGGTCTAGCTCCAGCACTCCTAGGTGCTCTAATGGCTCGTAACCACACATATGGCTCAAGGGGCACATCCCGAGTCATACCAAACTATCGAGATATTTTCTCATGTCTCGAAGGCCACTAGTGCCTCCACCGCTCTTGTTCGGTCTAAAATGCTAAGAATAACAAAATTCCAAATTTCACAAAAATTGCTAAAAATGATTACTACACATGCATTTTTTGAAAAA
Source organism: Taxus wallichiana var. yunnanensis (assembly GCA_018340775.1). Taxonomy (NCBI): domain Eukaryota; kingdom Viridiplantae; phylum Streptophyta; class Pinopsida; order Cupressales; family Taxaceae; genus Taxus; species Taxus wallichiana. Next base: position 826,804,505 of record CM031242.1, on the reverse strand, counting down.
GTTCACACTTACCACTTCATTGTCGTATGCGATGCCCCGCCGGTCACTACCATCTCGAAATGGCTAGGTCGTGTTGCTCTCACTTACAACATCCTTACACACTCAGAGCTCACTCTCACACTCGCGCAAAAGACAAATGAGTTGACTAATCACTTTTTCACTTTACTATTTATAGTCACTTTTCATTATTCACTCTATTATGGTCATACTTCACATTTATTACTCAACTAATACACGTTACACAATTTTTCCAATATCTTGAGCATTTTTACTTTGATTACTCTCTCGTTTATAGAATTCTCTTTAGAATTTCACCTACCATCGTATCATACACATGACACACACACTATTTCTCCTCGATGTTGTATTTCACTCAATCTAAACACATTTTTGTGATATCTATTATACATTATCTATTACTGGGCTTACTTTCATATCAACATTTGTTCTCATTATCAGTTCCCCTTTCATCAAAAGGGAAGGAATACAATTAGGTTCATCCCATAATTACCCTTACACCACTACGTGATCATTCAACAATTCTAATTTTTCATTTTCGAACATTTACTAATACACCATGAGACATTTCATCATTTTCTCGCCGATTCCCCTAATAACCTAACTCGGGGCAACAAGCCTAAAATGTCTCTATGAGTAAACCAATAAATAATTTAATTCATCAACACATTCAAGCCTCTAAAAATCACACTATTCAATCAATACAACATATGCGGCCTCCCGGATGACCTAACTTGGGAGTTACATTCATTACTTTCCTAGATGACCTAACTTGGGAAGTTATTATATATTTGATGTTTGGTTCTAGACAATCTAACTTGGAAGCCATCATACATTTCATATTTGCTTCCAAATGAACTATTGGAGTGGGGGCAATGAGGCATCGTTTCCTTTCCTATACTACTCATATATGGGTATACACGTTTGATTAAAAATTTTGGATCTAAAACCACTGAAATTTTTTGATCTCGAGTCTGTCTATACCGGCTAGATCTTGAGGATGCAGTTAAAGGTTGGAGAATGAAACACCTTTCTCCTTACACCCTTCCTCTAGCAAAGAACAGACACCCAAATCCTCTAGTTCTTCATGCACACACAATCGAGTTAGGAACTGATCACTCCCTACCCCATCATATCATCACCATACAACATTCAAAATCATCAATCATTTAACATTGCAATCACCACTTTCATATAGTGTAATTCATCATGGTTTTTCATCTCTCACTACGCTACATGGATCAACATGTTGATCCATGGTTCATCACACTATATGTTCATATTCAACACACTCTTTTACCACATCTATGTGTTCTTCTACATCATGGGCTTCTCCTTATTTTTCTCAGGTACACATCTCTAACTACTTTATGTTACCGAGCCTTTGCTCACCAACATAAAGTGGGGGAAAATGTAGTCACAAAATAACACACTTACTACTATTATTATACCTTTAAGTATGTTGTTTTATATATGGATATCGCATAAGAAAAGTATTCAATGATGACCCATCCCATTGTCCGGACGTCGAGTTTGGTTGGTCTTTGTTGTTGTTTTTCTTACACATTCATCACTCACTCACATAGTTCCAATCAGGTTTTAGGGGCTCCTATTTGTCATGGTTCACTCAGTTGTCATCTCTAGTCTTTGACTAGGGCACCTACACACATAGGATGAAGACTTGCACTACACACAATGGTATTTTGGGAATGAGCGGCTGATAAGCACCATGCATGGTTTGAGCTAATAATAGGATTGCTTCTTCCAGTTAACTATAGGACATCTATTATTAGAACACTTGCATGTATGCATGCTATTGTAAAGGTGCATGGCTATTATCAACATGCGACCTATTTTGAGAAGTGCATAGGCGGTGAAGGGAAAGTCCCCACCTCTATAAATATGTATTGAACTATGTAGTTTAGAGATAGAGTGTGAATTATTGTAGAGTTATGTTGTTGGATCTGATGCGCATGCATGACTTATGGATATACTTTATAATGTAAGAAGCTTATGTGTTTTACAGTGTTTAATGTAATGGATAATATTGGTTGGATAATGGTGTTAAACATAACTAAATCTAGTTCATGTATGGTTAATCTTATTATAGTTATTGTTTAATTCATGATTCTCTAAGATCTAGATCTGGATTATGCATTGTGGAATGTTTATGTTTAATTATGGATCTGAATATGTTTTATCACCATCACACTAACATCTTACACAAGAAACTCTAAAGAGGGGCTTGGTACCTTTGCACTTTGGGTGAGCACTCAGCTCAGGATGAGTGATGTGCCAATGTGTGCTGGGTTTTCACATAGTAGATTCTAGGTTGCATCATTGGTTCCATTGTTGGGACCTCTTTTTCAGTTGTTTTTAGGATGTTTCATGATGAAGACATATTGTTGACCTAGCAAGTATTGAGGAGTGGATAATAGATCTAGAAGAAGAGTACACTCGGAGGTTCAACACTTGGATCTAAGTTTGACGCACGCGCATGGGTAGAGAAGAATTTGTATGATTATTTATATGAGAGATTCTTTGTTATCTTTCTAGTAGATTTGTATGAGTGGTTGGTTGCTTATGCATCTAAAAGGAATTGGAGGTATCACACACTTGTCTAGATGTAGGAAGAATTTTAGGCCCTCTATGATGTTGATCTGATTTGGATGCGTGTTGTGGACACTTGGTTCCATGGTGTTCTGAATAGCTATATTTTAGAGTACTCAATTTCTACTTACTCTTTCTTGAAGGTAGTTGAGTTCCAGTTTTTGTTTATCCCAGGGAACCTATCTGCAAGGCATTCCACTAGTGATCAAAATCTTGATGGTAACCTGAACTTGGAAGAAAATCGATGGCTAGCTAAACCCTACCACACGGGGGGTAGGAGTAGGTTTGGTGAAGGATGGTGGACCTAGTGGCAGAGAGGAAAAGAGAAGAAAGGTGGCTTAAGTACAATGAGGCATGTGAGAGGAAGATAGAAAGCAATGTGATATTGCAAAATGGATGGCATTGAGGAGAGATGGCTCATGAAGGATTTGGAGCTCATGTAGAAGGCATGGAGCCAGAGCATCTGAACTCCCCCATTTGGGAAGCATGATAGGGAACCCTCCTCGGCCTCATATGGGAGCACTAGCATAGAGACAACATGGGCCATGGGTGCATCTGAATCTACACAAAACCTAGCCCTTGCGCTTGGTTTTCCAGTATCTAGTATAACCAGTAGTCAGCAAGCTAGTTTGGGGAGTAGAAAAAGGAGTAAATCAAGTAGAAAGTGCATCTATGGCTGGGAAAACATCTTCTTTTTATTTTTGGAGGTACCTTTTTAGGTGCATCATCGACACAAAACTCAAGTGCGTAAATTTTGGACTCACTTCTAGGAGTAGTACCACCTCGTAGACTATAGGAGTTTAGTTTAGTACCACTGTTGGGACACAGGGTAGTACATCCACTTGGTCCACTTCTAGGCTACAGGAGGAGGATCAGGGGGCATAGGTGGCTCTAGTTCTAGTGGATCTGGTGGGTCTGGAGGTAGAGGTAACACAAGAGGTTCTAGATCAGGTGGGCATGGTCCTCACCAACCCCAGAATATTTACATGGAGATGTCACTTCATCTTCCAGAGTATAGGGGAATAGAAGATGTTGTTGAGCATGTGCACATGTGTGAGATATTGTGGCATGCAAAAAGGAATCATGGCTTACAGTGCAAGGCAAAGTCAGTTTGTAACTACATTGCAGGGACACACTCACAGTTGGTACAGAAGTTTGACCTTGATCGACTTTGCGTAGATTATGCAGCATTACGAGAAGCTTTCCTTAAGGAGTTTCATATCCCGAGTTCAAGCAGAAGAGTATAAGTGCACTCAAGGATATTAAGCGAGGCTACTTTGAAAGTGTTCGGGAATATGATGCCCATTTCAAAACACTTTTTCTAAACTTTCATATGATATTCATGCAAGCCAACATGCACAGTGGTTCATTGGGGGGCTTGATCACACCTTTTAGGAGGGCACTTGTCACATAAGACATATATGGACCCATGTGAAGCACTTGAAGCAAGCATTTGCACATGCATGAGGTAGTCAAAGTATAGACACTGGAGTGAGCCCATTCTGGAAGCACAGATTGCAGCTATGGAAAAGCAGTTGGAGAAACTATCGGCCAATTCAGCACACGAGACATGCACTTTGGGATTTGGTGTACAATTGTGAAGTGGAAGGGCACACTAAGGATAGTTTTCCCCATAGGTCAGTACATTCATTATTGCTAGACTACGAGATATGTCATTTAGACCATGATGCAAGTCATTTCCCATTATTACAATGCATGATAAGAAAGAATGTATCTTGCTATTGTAAGATTTTTCAGTCCACGACTCACAATATAAAAAGATTGCAGGTTGATTGGTCAGATCCATGATGCCATCGATATTGGTGTGTGATGATAGAAAGAGTATCGAGATAATTCTAAAAGTAAAAATGAGCACCATGATCATGATCACACTCAAGGGTGCTATGATCGGAATGAAGGGTGCTTTGAAGGAAGTCATGGCAGAGGTCGAGGATACCATGGTGGATTCGGGGGCCAGGCCATGGTGGTGGAGGTGAGGTGAGTTTCCTCATGGAACATGTTTTACATGTGGATCTCCTGACCACTACAGGTGTGAATGCCCTCAGAATATTACTTGTTCTTTTTGTGGGAAGAATCATAACTATGAGGAATGCCCAGACTTATATGAGCATCTTAGCAAGCAAGCATAAATAAGAAAAAAAGGGCACAGGGATGGTTAGGATACAACACCATAGAAAATTCAGTGGATGCCAAAGTTGGCACTGGAACCTGAGGTAGTACATGTGAAGATTACTACACGTGCTGAAGCTGCACGTGCCAGAGAGACATTACAAAAAGCCTACCATTACTAAGGAGGAGGTTTTACATGCAAGATATCCCAGATCCTACACATCAAAAGGAGGTTTATCAGGAAACCATGGAGGTACTCAGAAATCTTCAGGGTGAAATACAATGTTTAAAGGAATAGTCACGGAAGTTGGAACAAAAGAAGGCAACAGAGATGGTCTAGTCAGATGTTGATGATTTGAAAGAGGTATGCAAGATGTTGCACCAGAGAATATTATTCCATTACTAGGGAATTGGTTAAAGGGAAACACTCCACATGCGTAGGTATTGAGAATGGATGGAATCCTACATGCTAATCTCTTCCCCCTCATAGCTTGGATTATGACAAGGAATCACTCTGAATGTTGTTGTGGATGGATGGATTTTGAGCAATATATTGATTGACACAGGCACAGAAGTGAATGTGCTTACTTTAGATGCATGGGTACAGATGGGAAGACCCCATTACAACCATCCTCTAATGTATTGTTTATGGCTAATCAAACTAAGGCCACTCCAATCGGGTTTTAAAGGATGCATCCATTACTATATAAGGGCCAAGTTCACTTGGGGACTTTGAGGTTTTAGCACTTGCAAAAGTAGAAAACTTCCCAGCTCTACTTGGGTGCCCTTGGTGTTATGCAAATAATGTTGATCTACGGTTCAACAAGGGGTATATAAGTTTTGAGAACAAGGAAGAAAGAGTTATTATCCCTTTGACAGATGGGAAATCTACACCTTATGTTGAACCTTTGAGTGAGGAAGACCTGAACAAAATTTATGTGCACGTCATTCGAGATCTAAAAGTACTTGAGCCATCTAAGGAAGGAATCCTCCAGTGGGAAGATGCATAGTCTATTAGTGATACTACAAGTATTTCTTGTGATAATTGGGCACATGACACCTATGAGATGGTTGGGCATGAAGTAAGAAGCACATTTGCATGGAGGAAAAAACCTCATTGTATTAGGAGGATAGGTAGTAACAACTGTACCCCCAATACACTAGAGAAGGAGATCCTACGGTATTCCTGCACACCATGGAGGAGCAGTGGATGGATCAAGTGGAGAGAAGAAATATGTTAGTATATACCCTATGTGGGATGACAACATGCATTGGTGGATGGTTCACAGGGATAATCTCATAGAATGGAATGAAGTAAGAATTTCTCTAACAACTCGGTTTCTCAGGAGCAATGCACCTACTCAAATCTGCATATATCATGGTAATCAACCTGTTCAACACCACGTTCAGTAGTGTGAGAGACTCTAGATAGAGGGGTAAGGAAGCTTTACCACCTTCACTTTGGGTGCATAAACTTTATTCCACTTTGCAAGGTTGCACACTTTGGTATGTTTATGCGGAACTACATAGGGAGACTAGAAATTGGCAAGACTTGATTGTAGAATGACCCAGACTTTTGAGTACTTCTCTACTAAACCTCTGGTAGAGAGAGGCATTATGGGTTATGGAGCACTTGACTATGGGAGATAGTGCAAAGGATGAAGAACTCATTCAGAGTTATTTGGTGAGGAAGAACAAGGAGCACATTTTTGATGAAGTAGATGATACATATGTCAAACTATTTAAGTGCTTTCTTTGAGAAGGAGAAAGGAAAGATGGTCTACATAGTGGATGATGAAGAAGTAGAAGATTTGGACATAGATCATTCAGTAGGTATGCATGCGAGGTCTTAGACATAGTGTGGATAAAAATGCACGTGCCTATCATCATGAACCTATGAAGACCAAGAAAGTGAACATTGGCATGGATGTTGAACCTAAGGAGGCCATAATTGGAGATTATTGGTGATTACTGAAGTAGGAAAATAATTGAGTTACTTACTGTGATTTCAGGACTTATTCCTAGGGGCTACCATGAGTTAAAGGGGTGCATGAGTCATTAGGTGAGATGAAGATTAAGCTAAAGGAAGGAGCACACCCAGTTCGGTCGAAGAGACCTTACAGGATGAACCCTAACCTATGCGTAAAAAGTTAAAGAAGAAATTGACAAAATGTTGAAATCTGGCATCATTAAGCCCCTAGAAGAATCAAGTGGGTTAGCCCCATGGTAATCAGTATAAAGAAAGATGGTCGGATTAGGATTTGTGTGGATTACAGGGAGCTGAATGTTGCATGTGTGATTGATCCTTTTCCTATGCCTTTCACCGAGGAAATATTAGAAGGCATTGCGGGCGCAAAAGTTTACTCTTTCACGAGATGGATTCTCGGGTATCACTAGGTTAGAATTACATAGGAGGATCAAGAGAAAAAAATTTCACCACTGAATGGGGAAGCTTTGCATATACTTGTGATGCCCTTTGGTTTGAAGAACATGCTTTGTTGTATTTTTTCATGCATAGTTGTTCAAGCATTCCAAGGATTTTATTCACAAATTCTTGCAGGTTTACTTGGATGATTGGATGGTATATGGGCTTGTTAAGGATCATTGTGACAACTTGCACTTAATGTTTGAAAGATGTAGATAGTTAAGCATCTCTTTAAATATCAAGAAGTGTGTGTTTTCTACACCTTTTGGAACTCTGTTAGGGGCATATCATCTGCTAAGGAAGGTTTGTTAGTAGATCCAGCTAAGGTTGCAATTATTGTAGGCCTGGAGGAGCCTACCAGTCAAAGTGAGGTGTGTGGATTCTTGGGCCACACAGGGTATTACAAAAATTTATCAAAGGATATGTGAAGATTTTTGCACACCCTTGGAAGAGTTACTCAAAGGAAAAGGGACATTCTATTGGGAGAGAACCATGCAACAACATGCATTTTGAGGCATTGAAGGAGAGACTTACTACAACACCTATTCTACATTTTTTCCCTCATGGAACCAACCATTTCACATACATGTGGATGCCTCTAGCATGACCATTGGCATGTGTTAGCTCATCCTAGAGAAGGTATTATAGATCATCCTATCTATTTTTTAGTAGAAAGTTGACTCTGCTGAAAAAAATTATACAACTACGAGCACGAGGCCTTGTCGATCGATTGATCTATGTTTGCATAAGTTTAGATAGTACTTACTAGCAACACCTTTTTGTATTTTATACAGATCACATGGCATTAAAATACTTGGTAAATAAGCCCATTTTACGGGGCACATATGTCGATGGGTGCTCTTATTCCAAGAATTTGACTTTACAGTCATGGTAAAACCAGGTAAAAGTAATTCTAGCCTAGACCACTTATCAAGAATTCAATCGGGGAGGACACACAAAATTGAAGATACAATGTCGGATGCACAAGTTGTATAGGTTACATTACATGCACCTTTAAATTGGAGGATATTGTTGTCTTTTTACACACATGTATGGCACCAGAAGGAATGAAATCCTTAGAGAAGAAACAACTTGCAATTCATGTTGCACCCTTTCATGTTGATCAGTGGTGACTTATACAAACTAGGATGAGATGAAGTATTGCGCATCGGTGTGTATTAGAACATGAGCACACAAATATCATGGAAGAGGCTCATGGTGGTATTATAGGTGGGCATTATGTAGGTGACACCACCACGCGCAGATTCTACTCATTGGATTATGGTGGGAGACCACTGTATAAAGGATTGTAAAGAGTATTGTAAGGCATGTGATCACTCATCAATGCCTTGGAAAACCTAGGAAAAAGAGATGAAATGCCTTTGAGGCCTATTCTAGTGCAGAGCCATTTGAAAAATGGGCAATAGACTTTGTGGGTCCTATTTCCCCAGCCACGTAGAACTAGATCATGCTACATCATCACTTGTACATATTATCTTACAAGGTGGGTAGAAGCAGCACCTACAAAGGATTGTACAATGGCTACAACACAAAAGGTTCTTATGGGAAAATATTCTTACTAGGTATGGATGTCCATTGTTGAGTTTGACAAGTGATAGGGGCACACACTTCTTGAATGAGACAATCAGGATATTATTGGATGAATTTATGGTCGTGCACCACAAGACTACACCTTATCACCCTCAAAATGGGACTATTGAGGCTTTCAACAAGATATTGAGCCAGACCTTAACAAAAAAATTTGTGATGTTGGAAGGAAAGATTGGGATGATAAAGTTTTTTGTTGTACTTTGGGCATATAGAACAACCTACAAAGGTTGAATAAGGCTACACCCTTTCAGTTGGTGTTTGGTGCAGCAAAGTAGTTCTTCCCATGGAATTCATGTTACCTTCTTTGTGTATTGCATGCATGGGGGGTCTAGGCTGATGAGAAAGCATTAGAAGAAATAATTGACAAGTTAATACAGTTGATGAGAGGCACACCATAGCACGTTGGAGTCAAAAGTAGGAAAAGGCCAGGAAGAAGGCATGGCATGATAGACACATCAAGGGATAAGAAGCTTGAGGTTGGATAGATGGTACTTCTTTATGATTCCAAGTTTTTGCGCCATCCAGGAAAACTTAAGGTGCATTGGTTGGGACCATATGTTATCACTCACATCCTTGAATCAGGTGCACTTGTCAATTAGAGGTGCTTGATGGAACACGGTTACCCAGTTACTTTAATGGGAGTAGGTTGAAGCCCTACTATAAATAAGTCTTCTTGGTGTTTGTAATAAGGCAATATTTCCATTTAGTATAGATTTCCCTTTTTGTATTTCTTTTAATGTATTTCCTTCTTCATCATTATGCTTTGTCAATTTAGTTTGGTGTTTTGTGTAATAAGCATGTTTTACACTTTGGAAGCTAATTACAATCTGAAGTATTTTTATGCATAGAGGACTACACATACCATTGGTGTGGGGTGGTTGTTATTTGTTATTTATTAAAAAAAGGGACACATGAGAACATATTATTACAGTGTTATTCAAGAATGGAAAGGAGCTGCTAGAAAGAAGATTGATCCTAGAAGACCATAGTTGAAATAAATGAATGAACAATATAACGTGAGGTAAGTTGCACGGCCATATGAAAACTACTAGGGAAGGCACAAGTGGTGAGGTACTTTGGTGCATGGAAGTGTGAAAAGGAGGTCTATAGCTAGAAGGTAGGAAGGTGCACTAGAAGGTTATAGCTAGGGCAGCGAAGGTGTACCACATGAAGTTGGGAAAATGGTCAATTAATGAGAGGATTGGTGGTAGGTGAAGGAGCAATAAATGTAATAAATTTTCAAAAATCTATATAAGGACATGATGTGGGTTCATTTTTACCTTTGTGATCACAAGTATTCGAGTGAGCTAGTTGTGACCAAGCCAAGCGAAAACATGTTGAGGTGTGGAGAGTTGTGAAACTAGACATGGAGAGAGGATTTGTGCACAGAAGTGGCTTGTGTCCCCATTGGAGAAGGGTTTGAGTGAAGCAGAAGCATTGAGAAGGAGTTAGGGCTCATTTTTGAGCTAGGGCATGGGGTTTTGAGCTAGGGCATGTGTTTTTGAGCTAGGGCATGAGGGCTTACTCGACAGAGAAGAAAAGGTGAGATTTTTACCATGGCACCAAAGAAAGCACCTGCAGCAGGTACGAAGGGGAAGAAAAAGGTGGAAGTCGAGGTCAAGTTTCTCCCGAGAGAATTTTTTAGAGATGCAATATCCAGAAGGAGTGATATCGGGTGGGATTGGGATTCCCATATCCATGAGATGTAAAGTAAGTGATTACAACCACCACCCACCAATGATAAGGGAGAGTTGGATGCTTTGTTGAATAAGAAGACCAACAAGTGCACACGTGGATGACATGCCAATATATGATGATGTTGGGGAGAAGTTTCTCAAGAAGGTAGGGGTATATCAACTATATGAACTCCCATATTTTGGAAAACCAGAAAGTTTATACCAATGGCTTATGAGCAGAGTCCATGAGGACTTCTTCTATTTTTTGGATGGAGGGTAAGGATCACAGTGGCCTTAATTGCTACATTGACAGGATTGAAGGGCACATGGACAAAATTATTAGTGATCTAATGATAAGGCAGTTGTTATAGCCACAAGAAAGGAGTTGGGATACTCCAAGGGTCCACGTGGAATGGACATCTACAAATTAAGGAAGTACCATGGTGGTGCAGGAAGTCACACATCTACTCACTAAGTTGAATGATCAAGAGAGATGGTCACAGTAAACACATGTGGCTACATATTGCGAAGAAGATGTCACAAGGAGAAGTCTACAATCTAGTAGGCTACATAGTAGAAAAAATTATTGAGGAAGCACACACAGTGAAAAGATAAGTTTTGGCACTATCCTCTTATCTCTTGTGTTTGTAGAAATTGGAGTGCCCGATGGGCCAAAGAACAAAATTTGGGAATACCCCATGGAGAAGAAGTCCCTCATGAGAGGTTTGAGAAGTACTTGTGTGAAGGAACAATGAGTGGCCCATTCAAACAAAAAGGAAGAACTATGGTATGATCGATTGCATGTGCATTTGAGGAGGAATGGCATATTCTAAAGGAGTTACCCTCGGTAGTAGGTAAGGTAGTACAATTTGCGGTGTATCAACATTTTTGCATTGCATGTTTTGTAATGAAGGATGGGACATGGAGTCCATGGTGCAAACTTCCATATGCCTTCACAACACTATTTCTAGGCCTCAGTACACAGGTTTACTTGATGCGCATCGGTTGAGATTTAATGCGGACAAGGTAGATTGTGACTACCATACTCTCGAAAAACTTATGTTTATCCAGTCGATCTACCTACATTGAGAGGCTTATTTATGATGTTATAAACATGAAGCCAGTAAGTTTGGCTATTGGGGATAGTGGAGCCACACTTTTCTATCTCCAGCTTAAGCCTAGGTTGGAAAATAACAAGTATGTGGAGAATGAGTTCATGCTCCCAGGGCCACCTAAGGGAAAACACACAATTGAAAATGTGGCAGCTCCAAATCCTACCTCGACCATAGAGATAGAGGAAGAAGAAGAACATGAGGATAGTGGAGGCTTGGACCATAGAGGCGGAGGCAGCCCATAGAAAAGTGGAGAGTGAGCATGCAGATACTCCCCCACATGGGAGCAGGAGGAGAGGAAGACTTGGACGTAGATACAGTCCATGAGGAGCACCAATTTAAGAAGGTGTTCAAAGAACCAGGACCCAGGGCATGGAACATCACAACCTTTACGAAGGTCACCTCGACTCTCCCCTCAAAAAGAAGCACTAGAGAAAAAGAGAAGAAGAAAGTTGAAGCTTAGAGGAGGAGGAGGAGTCTAAAGAGAGCACTGGTACCCCAGTTCAACTTGAAGATGTGGAGGAACCTAGGATGAAGAAATGAGAGATGAAGAGGAAGGGGTGAAAGAGGTAGAAGAAAATGCTATGCAAGAGCAACCCAATGTGCCCATTATGACTTAGGTAGGAGAAGGGCCAACTTTAGACCTTGGCACCCAGGTTCCTAAGGGCCAAGAACAAAAAGAGAAAGAACAAGTGAAGAGTATGTTGTCCCTAGTATGGGCTATGCTTGAGGACACAAGAAAAATCATTCATGCCGGTTTCAAGTATTGTGGGCCTTAAGGAGTTATATGGGTGGGAGATTGATGGATCTAGATATGTCCACTACGTGCACAAGGAAGTAAATTATCTTGGTCCATGTAGACTCATATGGATGAACCAAATTTTGATGTGTGTGAGGAGTCTTGTGTCTCGAAGAGTGAAGAAGGCACCCCAAAGCAGGCACATGACAATAAATCCTACTCTAATGTCTGATGAGTAGGTCAACAATGCCTTGGTCAAGGTATCTGTTGAGGTGGCATGTGAGAAATGTTGATAAGGCCACCACCATTCGAGCGTTGATGGAAGATAACAAGGATAAAACTACAGAGATAGACATGCACTAAAGGAAGAGAAGGAATGAGAATGAAAAAATAATGAGGCTTTCATTGGCATGGTGAGGAGATTGGTGATCACATTTTGAAAGCAAGGCCTCATCTAGAACCTAAGGTACCTAAAAAGTTTCCTTCTACTTATGCATTATGTGTGCACTTTGGTTGATTTGGTGTTAGAAGATGGACCAATTCAAATGCCCACCAAAATATGTGAACAAAGAAGCAGAGAGAGAAAGGGCCTCTATGATTAGAAAAATTTCAACTTACGAGGCATTGCTCCAAACTTTGAAGGATGAGCTGAAGAAAGCAGACCAAGCTCTCAATTTGTGTGTGGCACCAGAAGTAGTAATAAGGACCAAAACTCTAGTTGAAGATAATGAAGTTCTGAAGCATGATGAAAGATGAGACATTAGGGCACACAAGATAGATTGGCACTGGTGAAACAAAAGCATGAAGCCCTCGCAGCATCCCAGGATCCACATAAGGAGAGGATAGATGAGATTGGGAAGCTCATAGCATAGAAGATGGATCTTTTGGAAGGAATGATGTCAGGTATGGCCAATGTTGTTTGAGTACTACAGAATGAGAAAGAAAATATCACTCAGGATGAACTAGATGCCATAGCCACATATATTCCAGAAAAACAAGGACCACTGCTAAATGATTGGCAGACATTGGAGGTGAAATCAAAATGAATATCCAGAGTTGATCCTCCCAGTTGAAGAAGAGGATGTTGCAGAGTAAAGGTTCATTCTTTTTGTATAGTGATTCTTTAATTCTTTCATCACTTATTCTTTATTATTTGGGAACATCAGAAAGAATTCCCATTGTCGGGATGAAAATGTACTTTAGTGTGGGGTAATGTTGAGAGAAAAAATATTGTTCTAAGGAGAAGGCACACAAAAGGATGCACACATGCGGGAACAAGGCACATTTGAAGGCACGGGAAGATAGGAAAGGAAACACACACAGAATAGTTTGGCTCAAGGACTTAGCCATTTTTATGGATAAGGGATATTTTTGGAGATAGCATGTAGAACACACATAGAGATGAAGACTTGCACTACACATGCAATGGTATTTTGGGAATGAGTGGCTGATAAGCACCATGCATGGTTTGAGCTAATAATAGGATTGCTTCTTCCAGTTAACTATAGGACATCTATTATTAGAACACTTGCATGTATGCATGCTATTGTAAAGGCATGGCTATTATCAACATGTGACCTATTTTGAGAAGTGCATAGGTGGTGAAGGGAAAGTCCCCACCTCTATAAATATGTATTGAACTATGTAGTTTAGAGATAGGTGTGTGAATTATTGTAGAGTTATGTTGTTGGATCTGATGCATGCATGACTTATGGATATACCTTTATAATGTAAGAAGCTTATGTTTTTACAATTTAATGCAATGGATAATATTGGATGGATAATGGTGTTAAACATAACTAAATCTGGTTCATGTATGGTTAATCTTATTATAGTTATTGTTTAATTCATGATTCTCTAAGATCTAGATATGGATTCTTATAGGTGACTATTCATTAGAGATCTACAAGAACACCCGGTGAACCAAGTGCGACACCAACTCGACCAAAGGTGAAGTATTGTGAAGTCTTAACGACCATACCCAACTCGAGATTCTATGCTACTCCATGGACCAAGGCACCCATATTCTAGAATAAAGCCCCCTGTGCCCTTATCCTTCCCCGGATGCCCTTGTCTAATCATATCTACCTCTGTTACCATCTTATGAGATTTTTTTGATATCATGTTCCGTCATTTCATCACTATGCCCAATCCCATATCACCGCAAGGTAAGTCCAAATCAGTCAATACCTTTCCCCTTTTCATTTTATTATTTAGCATTTACATTTCAATATATTTCAATTATTACATTGTTGTACTTTTTAAATTCTTAATAAAATCCATATTTTAAAAAATCAAGTGTTACCTTGCATGATTTGCTTCAATCATAAATTTCCTTTCTGTAATCTCTGAAAATGCACATTTGTTTCCCTTAGGGTGTCCTCTGGTGTTAGAAATTTGGTGTGATGAGTGCATGAGACTTCATTCTCAAGTGTCTGTCTGGGGTTTCAATAATTATTCTATATTATTTACCTTACTTGGGTGTCCATGAGGGTAAATAACCTTTAGAGGGTGATTTTCCTTTGATTCCATGTCTGAATGCATGAAAATTTGTAAAGACAAAATGATTAATCCAACTACTTCCTCTCAGTAGTCTCATTTTCCACCATATCCATCCTCCTTCATCTCATCTTACACTATCCTTTTGTCCCACCCCTTTGCATATTTCATCACCATTACATACCCCACATGTTATTTGATGGAAAATCACACAACCTTTGTAATATCTTAAGTGTGTTTTCCTTGATTCACAAAGTTTAACATATCAAGTATCATTTCACTCCAAGTTACAAACATATACTTCAAAATGATGCTTGTGATCGCATTAAATCTGTCTTTAGTGGCTTGTGTCTAATGTATCAAGCATTTGTAATGCTTGTATGACCATTCTTTTGAGCGGGAATTACATTTTTGGTTGTGTTTGATCTCGATTAAGGTTCCATCGAGTTTGAGTGTTTGAAATATAACATCTCATTCTCTCTTTCAAGCCGCCCCTCAGGTCCTCTCACCTTGGTTCAAAAAGAGCCATAAAGTAGCAGGTGAACAACCACATCCTCAGTAAAGTGCCTCTTATTCATCCCTACAAAACTTGATCATGAGGAGAAGATAGATCCATCCCCAACTACAAAATGAAAAATCAATAAGTCTATCTTCCTCCCTTGCTCCCTCTTCATGTAAATTTGCATTTTAGTCTTGTTTTGGGGGTGTTAGATTGGGAACCAACACCTTCATCCCTCATTTTTTCTTTTGGATGAAACTTAACACCAATATAATATTATGCTTATAATTTATGTTGATGGAAGTTATGGAGTATTCCTACAAACTGAAGAGGTAGACCACAAAACCTTCATCTTCCCATTAGTCTTAGAAAGATCAAGGTGAAAGTACCTCTCTCGATATCCCTTTGCCACCGAGAACCACATCACAAAAAGGAGAGTATGATATCATTAATCAACTAAACAATACTTAGGCTAAAATCTCCATCTTCAAATTGTTCAAAATATTTATTACTTATATAAGGATATATTATATGTCTCTTTACACGATGTTACCTTACCGACCAAACCAAAACCTATATAGTTTTAACCTATTATGAACAATTTGAAAGGAAGTGAAGAGATTATATCCTTCGATAAAGAATACTTATCTCCCAATCATGTTGTAAACAAAAACTTACCTTTATATATCTAGGTACTTATACTTGATAAAGGAGTTAAATGTGTGTTGGTGGATCATGGACTCGGTTGAACATATGTAATATCACCCTACCTTGTGCATCGAGATAGGGAAAATAAGTCCCCACTCCTTCAAATATAAATATCAAATGGTTTGATAACATAAGAAGACAAGTTTTTGGCAAAATGACATTTAATATAATTGATATGGAACCTAGGATGAGACCTAGTCGACAACACCCTAAATGATAATTTAGATGTGTTATGTGTAGAAAATGTATTTGAATGATAGAATCGAGACCATAGAATAATCCTTATACTATTAATCTTAGAAGGTTCAATAAAATTACCTCTCCCAACATCCCTCCACCACTGATAACCACATAAAAACAAGAATATGATATCACTGGTCAACTTAAAAGTACTCTGGCTAAAATTTCTATCCTAAAATTTCTCAAAAGTTTTATTGTTTATAATGATATATTTTATTTTGTCTTATTTGTTCTACCTTACGAACCAATACAAAACATGCATACTTTTCATCTATTGTGAACACTTTGAAAGGAAGTGAAGAGAGTATATCCTTCGATAAAGAAGACTTACCTCCCACTTATGTTATAAATAAACACTCACCTTTATATATCCAAGTGCAAATCATGTGCAAATACTCAATAAAGGCATCAAGTGTGTGTTGGTGGAAAATGGATTGGGGTTGAACACATGTACTATCACTTTACTATGTGCATTATATATTCAAAAAGAAGTCCTCGCTCTTGTAGATACAAACATCAAAGGATTCGATAGCATAAAAAGGACAAGATTTTGGAAAGATGCCATTAATATAACTAATCTAGGGCCTAAAAGGAGGCTCGATTTAGGAGGAGACCTTGTGGATAATACACTAAATGAGAATTTAGTGGAAAATGTATATAAATGATAGATGCCTAAAGATAGATCAAAGTGCTTATAAAATAAGAAGAAAGAAAAGATGATAGTCAACACTAAATGTAGAACTATAATGCAAATTTATACTACGCAAAATCCTTGACAAGATCGAGAGGTTAGTTGTTAGATGTCTTTGTACTCCTTACTAGCAACTCTTTAACTACAAATAATAGTAATATATGTTAATATACAAGGAAGAAAATGAAGCATTTGGATAACCCATTATAATCACTTCATAGCTAATCATCAATCCATCATTTTTTAGTTGGTGTTATTACGAGCTACACAATATAGTGTTGACACTAAAAATTTGTGTGGAATAGTGTGGTATCACAAAGGATTTAGGAAATTCCAATATGCACACGTGTGAAATATGATGCTGAACCTATTGGAGAATTTAGCTCATGATGCGAGAGAAAGTCTTGTGATATGATGTTGAACCTATTGGAAAATTCAGATCATGATGCAAAGCAACGTCTTATGATATGATCTTAAACCTATTAGAGAAGTAAGATCACGATGCACGAAAATGTCATGGTGTTGTGAACTATTCAAGGTCTAAAATCCTCTAGACTAGTCATCCCTCTTTCAAGATCAATGGCCCCCATTACATGTAATTGTGGGAGAATATGTGGAAAGTTGATGAAAACTAAAACTTCTATGAACCACTTTTCTTCGAGAATGTGTTTGACCCTAATAATATGGAAGAGAGGGATCTCTTGTTGTCTTATATATTTGACCCTAGCGTCAATAAAATAAATGTTTCTACTAGTGCATTATGGTTAGGCTGGATTTTTATTGTTGAAGGGTCTCTGCAATGTTTGAAGTGTCCAACAAAGGTGGAAAGTAGTGGCACAAGAGTTTCACATTGAAAACTAGATACAATACTAGGTAAGAGGAACAATTAAGATCGATAGTGTTATCTACTACTTGCTTGGTGATGGTATAAGGACCATATCAAAGAGAATGAAGCTTGTGGTAAGGTCGTGTTAATATTTCCTTTCATAGATGAATCTATACCGATCACCAAGCTTGAAGGTGTGCAATGTATAATGTTTGTCATGACACTACTTATATTTAGCATTTTCATGTAACATGATAATTTGCACTTACTACTAAATGTGCTTCATGAACTAAACAACGTTGTTAATTTCCTTTTGAGTTGAAGGAATAACCATTGTTGATGACAACACTAGATAAGCTACATTGATGGGTGTTGTTGGTTGGAAACCCTAAAAAGGGTTGTGTGTGGTAGAGTAGCAAAGAGCTCTATTGTAGATATGTTAAATGAAAGGAAGGCTTTTATTACATATGCATAACTTCTTTGAATTTCACATTATGAGAAAATACATAATTTTATTGATAACCACTTCCATTTTTTGTCTACATATGGATGTAATGCAACAAACTTATTCAACTTTGTGTCCATCATAGACCAAAGTGCCTTTAGAAAATTCTCCAAAACCTTATGTCCATATTAGAGGTGATAATTTCAATAATCCAAAATGGATCTAGACATTTTTAGAGTATAGTTTGGTGGTTTCTAAAGGAGAAATAAATTTCTTACAAGGTATCAGAATTACCATCTTAGAGAATCTATTGACTACTACATAAACACAATCATTACCATGCTCATTGGTAGAGAGTGCGTTGAGAGGTAATCCATGGAAACCAATTCCAAAGATCTTGTTAGAAGCAAAAACCTACCCATTACCAAGTTCAAAATTGGAAGATAAGGAAAAGAAGAAAGATCTTGAGGCATATAAATAATTGTAACTTGAAGTCAACGTACTAATCGAATGCACTTTGCTAAATGAAATTAAGCTCCACCACATATGGGCCCTACAAGATAACTTTGGAAGGCTTGAGAGCATTGCATCCCCAAAATAGATGTAGAGTTGTGGGATTGGAAAAATACTAAGACTCTTTATGGGATATTGGTAATTCTGGTGGAATTTTATAGGTGCGAGCTATGGGCCAACAACACTTCGACTCATAATGGAAACAAATAGAGAGAACTCAAAAGCACATGATCACAAACAAGTTAAACTAAAAATATTGATCCCATCCAAGATTCTTTAAGCTTAAATAGGGGTAGTCCCAATGGAAGTCATTGTTATGACGGGTCTCCTAAGATATCATTTTTTTGGCAAATGGAGGAAGCTAGTTGGCCCAAGGTGGTCTTTAATGAGATCTTTTGCAAGCGAAATAAGTCTTGGATCAATCAAAATAACAAGCTAACAAGAAACATTGACTTGAATGCATGTCCCAATAATAGCAAGGAAATAAAGGCATTTGTTATAGATAAATTCGTAAATCTATGTGGGATAAAGCGTTAGGGAGGAAGAAGAAATATTACCTTGACGAATTTAACTCCAATTGTGATCATCAACAAAAGGACTATATAGGGGTTAATATCCCTTGGAGAGAAAAGTTTCTCATAACTCAATTAAGGAAAAATTCTCATTGACTTCGATGTGAAATGAGTAGGTGGAAAAGACCAAAAGATGCATGTGTAGAGAGAGTTCGTGTCTTTTACACAGATTGGACAATGGAATGAAAAAACACTTTATTTTTTAGTGTAATGCTTACAATGACATCTAGACCAAATATGCAAGTGTTTTAATGATAATATCATTATAGGATATGTTCACCAAGGAGAGGGTGGAGAAAATGAGAGATTTCATTATCAATTTGAACAACAAATGATCAAAAAATTTCAAAATAAAAAATAACGGGGTTTAGTATCCCATAGGCTTCTCTTGGCCTCATGGACGTTGAAGGATATTTATCTATCTCATATGATGGAAGGCATTTACAACCCAACTAAATTTTGAATTATTTTTAAAATATATTTTGGTTCTCAAACTATAGTTTATGTTTACATCGAAGACGTTGCCCCACTTGGATTGAGGTTTAGGGAGAGGCACCGGTTGTGGTGCAGGGTCCAATAATGGAGATAGTAGGTGAAAAGACATTCACCTTTTTAATAACCTATTTAGAATGATATATGAATTTAATACAACCTGACTGTATTGTATTGTATTATTATTATTTAAACATGGAAGCATGAAATGTTGAATAAGACAGTTTTAAAATTAGTCAATATTCTCTTATTCATTGATAGAACTAAAAATATATATTAATTTATATACAAGTGTACAAAAACCAAGTCTATGCAGTCAACTATTCATTAAGTAATATTTTCATTGTATGTACATCATATCTATTACAGTCACTTCAACAAGTCATTTCTGAAGACTTTCTAAACCAGATCTCAAATATAATGCACTATTTTTGATATAAGAGTCTTCAATCCCTAGTAACCACCTGCATAACAATAAATGAAATTATGGTCAGGCTCACCTTTCATAGTGTTTAAAAACTCAGTACCATATGAACAATAAATTGTGTAACCAGCTACATAAAATAATAAAAATAACCAACTAAAATATTATCCATTGGATTAAATCCCAATAAATCTCAACCATTTGATTGAACTATCATATTGAATCCATGTCAACTAACATCAACCAATCAGAATTTAGGATGATAGAATAAAAGTTGAAGGATGGATTACAATTCCATTTGTTCCTGCAGTTTTCATCTCTCAAAGTTGAAGAAGTGAGGAGCAGTGCAGTTCAGGTAAGACACTTATGAATTACAAACTATTTCATAATTCAAGCCCTCTATTTATTTTTTCAGTTGTTGCATATTGCAGCAGTGTTGTATATGTCAGTAGAGTTGTATAGTCCAACACTGTATTATGCTAAGTAATGACTATACATTAGAATGAGATATATAAGAAAAATAAACAACATAGTAAATTCTTAAGTTCATATTATGCTAAGTAAATTCTGAAATACAGTATACAACACAGCTGAAATGTACAACACTACTGGAATATACAACACTGCTGGAATATAAGCACATAAGTGTTCTATAGTCCAACAATGTTGTATATTGCATTTCTGAATTCCCTATATTGTTCATTTTTTCCATATATCTCATTCTCTAGTGTATAGTCATCACTGCTATATATGGCATAAGTTTAATTGTATACATAAAAAGATGGAAAGTATTCTAATTACATGTGCAAAATTTATATTGAAAACATAACTTTAAATTGAAAACAGTGTTGTATATTCCATCAGTGTTGTATGTGCACACTATAGTAAATTCTGAAGTTCATATTATGCTAAGTAAATTCTGAAATACAATATGCAACACAGCTAGAATGTACAACACTACTGGAATATACAACTCTGTTGGAATATGACCACATCAGTGTTCTATAGTCCAGCAGTGTTGTATATTGCATTTTTGAATTCACTATATTGTTCATTTTTTCCAGATATCTCATTCTCTAGTTGAAAAGTATTTTTTCCAATCATCACTGTGATATTAGCATAAGTTTGATTGTATACATAGAAATTTGGAAAGTATTATGATCACATGTGAAAATTTTATATTGAAAACATAACTTTAAAAACTACATAGGAAGAGTCCAACGAATACACTAGAGAATGGTATGGTGGCAAAACCATGGAAAAGTCCACTACAGGCAATCATATTTATGCCATGGCAGCAAAAAACAGATCAGAAAAGGACAAACTCTGCATTGGATGTAAAACTAACGCAGTTTACATTTCCACATATGCAACCTTACCAATCAAAATAATAAGCAAGAAAAAAAAAATCCTGCATAAATTGTTATCTTGCAGGTTTTTACCAATAGTAGGATGGACGATATTTTCCACTTTTGCATGGCCTTTCAGATGAGGCAAGAAATTCATCCTATCCAACTTTAGATTCACAACACATTGTCAGGGGAAAGAGTAGCCCATTGAAAGTGTTATCAAGCATTAAAACTTGAATTTTCTTATAGTTATGAAAAATGGGATGGAACTAAGGATTATCTCCCCAAAGACTACAGAATTTGCAGTGCATGGTCTCTTGATTTAGACATGGTGAACCTTCTGCATTGTCCATAAAGGAACACATAAAGCAAAGACAAGCAATGCTTGAGAATGTGAAGCTTTTATTGGAAACATGGATTGGAAGTCACCTAAAAAATCAGGAACATATAGAATTATCTCCTTTCATAGAATTTAAAGAGCATGTTCTCTTGATTTAGACATGGTGGACCTTCTGCATTGTTTATAAAGAACACCAAAAGCAAAAAATAACTAGCAATGCTCGAGTTTGTCAAGTTTTCGTTAGAAATATGGAAGGGAAATTTTATATTGAAAACATAGCTTTAAAAACTACATAGGAAGAGTCCAACGAATACACTAGAGAATGGTATGGCAGCAAAACCATGGAAAATTCCACTACAGGCAATCATATTTATGCCATGGCAGCAAAAAACTACATAGGAAGAGTCCAACAAATACACTAGAGAATGGTATATCATGAAAAAAAGAACAATATAGTGAATTCTGAAATGCAATATACAACATTGTTGAACTATACAACATTGTGCTCATTTAGTCAAATATACATTGTCTATCCAAGCACTTTCTCTATTCAACATATTCCATACAAGTTTCATTGTCATAATGAAAACTACAAGTCAATTAATTCCTAAAAATGAAACAAAATCATTCATATTCTAGCAATCATCTTTCGTTCAACAATTCCAGCAATCATATTCCAGCAGTCATTTTTGGTATATTTATAGTTTCTTTTCCAACAATCATCTTTCCTTCAACAATTAGAATTGAGTTGATAACCATGTACTTCTATTTTGTATTTCATGTTGTGAATCAGGTATTTCATTTACACCATGAGAAAAGGTGCTATTGCTAGAAGATCAAGGAGGCCCAAAGTGAGAGGTGTACAATTATCACATAATGTAAGTGATGAAGAGGATAATTCAACACCAACTGGTAATGAACCAGAATGTAGAAACCCACCCATTGTCTCAGTTCAAAGAACATCTGCAACAAAGAAGCTTAGTGTCATCCGAGGTTGGACAAAAGAAGATATGGAAAAGGCGATAGATGATGTTGAGTTTAATGGGTTCTCAGTTAGAGCAGCAACAAAGAAGTATTCCATTCCACCCACATCATTACACTATTGGCTAAATGGTCTCACCCACACAAAGAGGAGGGGTCCTCCAACAGTTCTAACTGAAGAAGAAGAAGAGGAAATTGTTGAATGGTGCAAAGAAATGGCTGATATGGGTCATGGCTTGGAGTTAATGCAGCTAAAGGCAAATGTTGCTCAGATTTGTGAAACAAGACAAAACCCCTTTAGAGATGGGTTTCCTGGTAAATCATGGTGGGCTAGATTCAGAAAACGTCATCCGGACCCTACAATCTAAACCGAGAGGGACTTGACAGGATAGAGCTTTAAACTTGAGCCTATGATAGTAACCAAATTTTATGATAATTTGGCCAAATGCTATGGAACCTATTCATACGGCGCTCATAAAATCTGGAATTGTGATGAGACTGGTTTGTAGGCTAGGAGAAATTCTGGAGTGCGTGTAATTGCTAAGAGGGGCAGTCGTAATGTCCCAAAGGTAATACCAAAGAGCAGGGAGTGGATCACTATATTGTGTTATGTCAATGCAGCAGGTTTGTCAATCCCAGGATTTTATTTGTTCAAGGGAAAGAGAATGATAAAGAATTACATTAAAAATTGTGAACCTGGAGCATGTATGGCTGCACATCCAAATGCATGGATGACAAAGGAATTGTTTTTAAATTGGCTATGTCATTTTGCACATTCAGTACCAGGAGGTGTTTCTCCAAATAATAGACACCTATTGATATTTGATGGCCATGGTAGCCATGTAGAATTACAAAAAGCTGCGTGGAGGAGGCAAACAAATTGGGCATTGATTTGATAACACTACCAACACATACTAGTCATAAGTTGCAACCTCTTGACGTGAGTGTGTTCAGCCCTTTCAAGACATATTTTAGAGCTGAGAGGTCCAAATGGATGGCAAAGAACAAATGTGCCAGATGTGAAAAGGAATGACATTTCGAGCTTGCAAGTAGAGCCTTAAAAAGGCACTAACACCATCTAACATAATTGCGGGTTTCAAAAGAACTAGTATTTGGCCATTAAATTATGATGCTCTCCTAAATGACATGGCATGCAATGTGGCATTTGACATGCAAGGTGAGGAAGATGTTGATGCTGTCACAAACATTTTGAGCCTATCTCAACGAATAAATCCCGAATTAAATAATAGTGAAGAGGTGGTACCAGAAACTCAATTCATGCAAAATGTTGACTCAAGAGATGATATGGAAGCAACTGCAACACATGGAGTGGAGCTAAACGCGGTGCTCTTGAAACCCAAGTAATCATCAACAATAATGAGGGGTCTTTAGATTTTGTAAGTAACAATGATTTGTCTTGCCAAGTCAAGTTAACCCACCACAATGGTTAGAGGATGCCATGAAAAACATGGGTTACAAGCTACCATCCAACACAGAAGATCAAAGCTTAAATCTGCCTTCCTTTCCTAAAGGACTAGAACAACAAGCAATAATTCATTACTATGTAGATGTTAGAGATGAGGATGAACAAGACGAAGTCGAAGTTGAAGAGGATGCTCAGGAAAATGAAATAAACTTAGAAGTTATGCAACATGAACCTCAATACCCTGAAGAGATTGAAATCCAAGATGGACGTGGTAAGTTACTTTCCCATTTTCTACGACTTCCAAGGGAGATCATAAACAAATCAGATGGTTCTATTAGGCTGAGTAGGCATTCACAGATTTTGACTACACATGAGTACATGGAGCTATTAGTTGATGCGGAAAGAAAGAAGGAGGAACAAGAAAAACTAAAGTTAAGGAAAAAGAATTGGCACAAGAAAAAAAGGTTGCTTAGACTTACAAAGAAAAAAAAAAAATTGCAAGAGAAGCTAGAAAGAGAAAGGGAGAAGCAGGCTAAGGAGCAACAAAAAGAGATTGAGAAGGCACACAAGCAACAAAGGAAAGAGCAAGAGAAGAGGGAGAGGGAACTTGTAAATCAATTAAGGGCATATGATTAGAGGATGCATGTAAATTCTCCAGTCGATCATGAAAATCAAAGGATTTTTCAAGATATGTTATTATTCAAATTCCGTTATGCTCAAACCTGAACACCTCCATCACTTATGAATAACTCTTGTACAGTTCCATCTTGGTATGTATCACCTCATTTACTTTGTACAAGTTCAAGTAGTCCTAGTAGTTCATTTCCAATACCACCATGGATGCAAGCTTCAGCAGGGCAACCAACTCCTTTGTCAACAACAGGGAAAATCCCTTATCAAGCGGACAACCAAATCCTTTTTCATAGGGGGACCAGATCCTTTATCAATTGGGAAACCAAATGCTCTGTCAAAAGGGATTCTAAATCCCTTTTCAATTTGGGTAATTAAACAACTGTATCGGCAGGAAAATAAAATCCAAAAGCAGTATTGAAAGAGGGCAATATTACTTATACTAACTAAGATATTGAACATGTGCTCGTAAAAAATGTTTATTACCCCATATGATGATGGTAGTAATTTTTCTGGTGATACCATTTTGCTAGATGTATTCACCAAAGTCTTCCTATGTAGTCTCTAAAGTTATATAGTGCAATATAAATTTTGCGTATGTAATCAGAATACTTTCCAGCCCTCTATGTATACAATTAAACTTATGTTAATATATCAGTATGATGATGCTCTATATTTTACACCCTATTTGGCGGTGTAATCAGAATACTGATATAAATTTTGTGTATGTAATCAGAATACTTTCCATCGTTCTATGTATACAATTAAACTTATGTTAATATATCAGTATGATGATGCTCTATATTTTACACCCTATTTGGCGGTGTAATCAGAATACTGATATAAATTTTACGTATGTAATCAGAATACTTTCCATCGTTCTATGTATACAATTAAACTTATGTTAATATATCAGTATGATGATGCTCTATATTTTACACCCTATTTGGCGGTGTAATCATAATATTGATATAAATTTTGCGTATGTAATCATAATACTTTCCATCGTTTTATGTATACAATTAAACTTATGTTAATATATCAGTATGATGATGCTCTATATTTTACACTGCCTATTTTGACATCCCCCAAAAACGCGGCTCGTACACGTGGCACTGACCTGGAAATGAGGTGGCAAAGGAATGTAGGAGGTCAAGAATTTAGTGCTGAATATTCTGGTGGTGTTTTTACTCGCCCACGTGGTAGTGACGTGGCGCAGTGACTATGCAAAGATAGGGTGCACCACAACCGATGCCTCTCCCCTAAACTATCCAAATAGGACAGTGAAAATAGGACTTCAACATCAAAATAGGACTCTGCATCAGCCTTTGTAATGAAAATAGGACTTCCACATCAAAAATTGCAGCAAGCATATCCAAAACAGAAAAATAGTGCAGTGTTTAAAAACACGAAGGATAATTGCACAATTACGGAGACATGTTGTCTAGAGTTATTCAACTTTTCTACAAATGGGGTTCCAGAGTGCTTAGATAAGAAGATGGAAACTGATGGAAATGATTTTTGTATGTCACATTGGGCAATAGTAATAAGCAATGTTCGGGGCTTGTATTATGCTTTATGGCAAGATTCAAGAGTGGGATTAGTTCGGTGGGTATAGAACTAAGCACTTTAAGAAATGGCAAGGAAATTTTCAATACCAGGCTTGTCAACCACTCAAAATATGTAGAGGGAGATCAGATTTTGTGCACATTTTGTGAAAAAATCACTCCATGGTTATGATGGTGCAGTGGAGATGTGGTCCGGCCAAGGCGGAGATAGAGATGATGATCTACAAGTAACTCTTCCTCGCACCCGACCTCTCGAGGTCGTGCCAAGACAATGGTGGGGATGGATTATATGTGGGGTATGGGTAAACTAGTTAGGCAATCTTATATCTTCGACACGCACTAATGGAATCTGCGAATCTAAGGCAAAGAAGGCCCTCCCCAACCTAAATGGCATGATAGATCGATCAGCGAGGATGACTACTCGAAGGCTCTAATCAATATCGAGCTCTGGCATGATCGATCTATAGGTTGTGGGATATGAGAAAAATGACACAGGATTGTTTTGTGTATATCTCCGAGAAAAGGTCATGGGATGGATGATGGATATGGTGGATTCTACGGGTGATTCTCGGCCTAGTCCGAGAAATCCTTAGCTTAGTTAGCTCTATATCCAACGAGGATAAGCGTGTGTGATGATAATAGGTGGAAGTGGAGTGGATCGAATACTAATGTGCGTAAAAACCAACGTCAATGTCGGATTGACCTAGTGGACTCGTTGGGTTGTGGGATTTTGAATCACAACCATAGATTCGTGGTTGTTGTGGACTGCTTATGGTCATGTGCGGAATCAGTCCCTAATCCCTAGTATCCAATAGTCGTATGCCTTTTCGGCCTATGTTTCGAAATTAACAGTTGTGTAATCTTTTTCAGAGTATCTTACAGGCGTTCTTACAACCTTGAATTCTTAAGCTAGTGTCTATATCAGTGAGAGTATCTCCTGCATCTGGTTGTGGGACCAAAGGATCACAACCGAATGTTTGCTCTCTTTCAAGCCCTTCTACAGTCATGCGGATGTTTATCTAGGGTAACTTGTAGTTTGGCTGGTTTGACCAGAATATGTGTGCTTGGTCGTCTTCTATGTTTAACCCTCTTAACTGTGAGCTGATCTGTTGTAAGTCTGTTGTTGTTTGGAAGACTTGGATTCTAAGATTCTGGTCTATATTGGTTATTGCTGTGACAAGATTGGGTTGAGGCACGATAGGCTCGAATACGTATTCTCTGGGCTCCCTAGGTCCCGTGATTGTCATGCAAAAGGAAGTGATATAAAGCTAATTAATGACAGAATAAATTGACTACGCAAGATATATCTATGTATATTCCTAAATCTGATATTTTGATAAACTACTAAACATAATTTAAAAGAGCAATTATCTAATATATCTAGAAATTGACAACTAAACTAATAACGAAATTAAAACAAACAAAATAGCCGAGTATAGCTACTTGTCTGTGCAGTTGTGAATCTATTCTAAGTAACTAGATAACTGATCTAATCTATTTGAAAGACTCTCGATCCTACCTCAAAAGTGAGGAGTGAATCATAGTTTCTCATAAACTATCAATCCCCACAGCTTCCCTGGTAATATCGAAAGTAAAATTAACTAAATGAAATGATTGACTACTCTACTTGATATGCTTTTAACTAGAACTTTGAAAGCTTGAACCTGGATTTTGCAGAACAGTGGCGAATCCGATGGTGTGTGGCCTTGTCCCCTCAGTGTGATTTCCTCGTTCTTTCGTGCTCACGTGGATCCAGAAAAGTGTGTAATGCTAGCATCAGCAGAAGTAG
This sequence comes from Taxus wallichiana var. yunnanensis, assembly GCA_018340775.1. Classification (NCBI taxonomy): domain Eukaryota; kingdom Viridiplantae; phylum Streptophyta; class Pinopsida; order Cupressales; family Taxaceae; genus Taxus; species Taxus wallichiana. The sequence goes on along the minus strand of CM031242.1, from coordinate 826,776,192 downwards.
ATATGGGACAATGGTAGCTTAGGATGCAGACTGAATACAATGCGAGTAGGAGAGGGATAGCGCAAGAGAACAGAGCTTGGCTTATGCAATTCCTAGCGGGATTTATTGTGAGTCATGCAACATAAAACGTCCAAAACCTGAAACTATCCTATTTGATGAGTAGAACCTGCAACTTTAATGGCTTCCTACTAAAAATCAAACTATCCTACTCCAATTGATTGGATGAAATAATAACAACACTTGCACAAGGAGAATATGTGGCTTTCTAATAGCTAAACAACACTACCATGCATACAACAAATGAAACTATGAATCCTAAGCAAAATTGAAAGGCTAAGCTATTGAAATGAGAAATTCAGAGGCAAATTTGAGGGGCCATTTGCTTGAGCACAAGCCAGCTATTTATAGAATCCCATTTACCCAAAGGTGAAAACCAAATTGATCTCTTAAACCATAAACAATGCCAAAACACTATTCCAAGGAACTAGAATCATAAATACAAGCAAAGGCGGTGAAAAAAAGGCTGGTAAACATTGAAAATTTACATGAGTCACGTTAAAAAGAGCATTCTGGAAAATGCGTGAAGGACCGCCACACTGCGGGGTGGCGTTACCGGACCCCGCACCACCTGCCGGTCACGAGACCACCGCCTGCGGGCGGGCGGTTTCAATCATTGAAGACCGAAAAGCAAAGAAAAGGAGGGGAAGGAAAAAGCAAAGCATGCGAGGGGCTAAGTGGGGCATGCGGGATGTTAACACATACTTGGAGAGCTTTTCGGATCCCGAACACCTTGCGAGGAGACCTGTATCATCATTGGGGCACATGTAACGTTGTTCGGCGGTGCAATACCCTACAATTTTGGGTACGTACATATTGCCCCCTCGGAGAAGCGTTTTAGCCATGAAGAGGCGTAAAATGGTGGGTCCGAGTATGGCGGTCCCAAAAATGGGAAGTTAGAAGTTATACCTGATACGTCTGTGTGTCGGAATGACGCCATCCAAAATTCCCGCCACTGCAAAATGAAAAGAGGACTCAAGTGCAGATAGACAAAATAGATCGGAAAATAAATACTAAAATAATATGAAATGAGGACGTACCATTTGTGTGGGGATAAGAACTTACCTCTGTCGGTGCTCCAAACTTGCGAAAAGGGCATTCAAAATAAGTCGAGTTCTTTATATATGTAAAAGTGGGCCCATTTTCCTATTCATTTGCACTTGTTGATTTGGTTGATTTTGAGCTCTGGGACCCACGGTGACGGTTTCTCACGCGAGTATAGTCAAAACGTTTGGGACGAGATCGTGATCATGCCTCCACGAGCGGAACACCGACCCACGAGATCACAGGTTAGTTTTTCTCAATTTACCATTTTTACCCCCAAAATGTTAAAATGGTGAAATCTTTGTCATGGGGGGATTATTTTTGAAAATGTTAGTTTTAATAGAGTCAACTAGGGGGGGCGCCTACTGGGTAGGCTTTGTTTGAGTCAAAACGGTCTTTATTTTGTGTTTTTAGCCGCTTTTAGGGCACATGACCCGTGTGGGTTTTGGGACACGATCGCCACCTGAGCAGGGCGGCGGTTACGAGACCGCTGCCCTGATCAGGGCGGCGGTTACAAGACTACCGCCTTTAAGGCGGCGATTACGGAACCACCGCCTTGCTCAGGGTGGTGGTTCTACACAAAATGTATAAATAATACTTATTTGAATTTGTTTTTGCATTTTTAGCATCCTTTCCTGCTTTCATGATTTTTCTAATGTCACTTGGATACTAACTTACTCTATTTTGTGTGTTTTTGGGTGTATGCAGGCGAAGGAGGAGTATATCCGATGGAGTCGGGAGAGGGAGTGTGATTGGCTTCGGCGTATTGGATGCCCTTTCTCGGGATGAGCGGGACACTCTTGAGGGGCGGTATCTCTGCGTATTTCACGGGTCCCGCATGTTGCACCGTCTAGTCACATACTTTGTGACTTATTTTCATATTGGGATGCAGATCGGAACACTTTCCGATTACCAGGGGTCGGGTGAGTGGACCATTACTTTGGAGGATGTTTACCATATCTTGGGGGTCCCGATTATTGGGAGATGGCTCACTCTTGAGATAGTAGGGTCACGGGCTCAGACAGCACAGTGGGCCTCATATATGGGAGATGTAGTTATCTCCACTGGTTCGAAGAAGGGGGTGAGGGTCCGATCTATTCCTAGTCTACCTATCCCCTTGATTCGTCAAGCCATTATGGGGATCCTTGCCTCGAGATTGATCGGGGACAAGGGAGGAGACACCTTACTATATTGTTGGTCCCCCATCATTACAGTTGAGGGGATGGCGGATTTATGCACAGGGCCACATTCTTGGGACCACCTATCATGATTTGTCTGGGTGGTCCATTTATAAGGCGATCATTGAGCCATCCGACCACTGGTTATGAGGTGGGTCTATGAGTGTATCATCCCTTATGGGAGAGGTGTAGAGGTGGCGAGATCCGGAGCTAGCTGAGGGCGGCGGATGGACGAGACATGTCGGTGCTCGAGCACCTCACCCGGCCAGTCACCTCCTTGACCACTGATGACATGGAGGCCACACCTTATCAGGCCATGGCAGGTTTATGGGGTGAGGAGGCTCTTACTTTGATTTCTTGCTCCACCATAGGGCAACTTGTTGACAGGATGGGGAGGGTGGAGATACATCCGTTTGGTCAGTGCCCCAAAGATTTGGCCTTTAATGCGTGGGTATGCTTCCCCAGGTGGTACCGGTATATAGATAAATTTGGGGAGGCTAGAGGAGGTCCTAGAGGCCGGGGTTGGATAGTTGTTACTCCTGGTGTCCCCATTGCAGCTAGGAGGGTAGTACGAGCTCGAGGGAGAGCCGGTGCTCCTCAGGCACCCTTGCTTGATTGCACCGGTCCCGCCCCATGGTGGCGAAGACCCCATTGACATAGACTCGAGTCAGGAGTTCACGGGGGAGAAGGAGGAGGAGACCGAGGCTGAGGTCAGTGAGTCGGGCGGAGAGGAGGACAACGATCCTGAGTGGCATGACACTCAGGATATCTTACAGGCAGAGAGGGCGGAGCAGAGTGCGGAGAGGGTGACTCTGGTTTCAGAGGAGCCACTCTCTCAAGGCTTGGGTGGAGAGGATGAGTCCATAGTAGGATGTTATGTGGCCCCAAGCACAGGAGGAGTGCACCGATCGGCGGGCATCATGCATGGCGGTGCCGACCCTAGAGATCCATCTTGGAGGCCGGAGATCCGAGTGAGTTATCATCCTTCCTTTTAATGTTTGTTTCTAGTTAGAATTTCCTTAGTTGCTATCTCTCCTTTTGTTTACATTTGTTTCTATCTCTTGATTATTTCTAATTGGGTTTTTCTCCTTTGCTTGCAGAGACTGCTGATGAGTGGCGAGACTGATTCACCGATATGCATTGATACCCTGATGATCCCTATGGAGAAGACCCGTGCGGAGCTATCAGTGGATGCGGGGAGCCCTCGCGGCCGGTAGGCATACCAACATTTTTCCCCCATGCAGCATGTGGCCAGGATGGTGACCTCCCTCCGTCTGCATTTGCGCTGCGGAGTGCAGGACAACAGAGCGCTTGATGAGGAGTCACTCTCATGGCGAGGCCGCAGCTGCTCCTCGGGACCGTGAGCCCTCCGTGCACTTAGAGCGCCGGCGTAGCCGAGTCCTAGACGTGGGCGTGCACCCTCAGAGGGATCTCATAGGGGTTGAGAGGCCATTTGTATGATGTATTTGTATTTTCCAGGCTCTTTGAGCGTTTTGACCATGCTTAGCGCATGATGGCATTGTCATGAAACCTTGATTTATATATATATATATATATATATAGACATTCTTGTTTGGATTAGACTCTTGGTATCAATGTTCTTGTGATTTGCTTTCGTATGTAAATTACAATGTTGTTTTTATATGCCTTTCAGAATGTATGCAATGGAGAACAAATGATACAAATGCTTGTTTTCTTTTTGTATTTCGTGATGTTGATATATGATAATGTAGACACAATGTGATCTTGAACTTTAGTTTCTATAAGCAATTTTTGGTACTTCATTTTTGTTTTGACAAAATGAGATGATAAACCGGTATGATGAGCAGATGAACTTGCCCCATTCCTATCTCCACGCAACTAGTAAGATGCGAGGGCTCATCACCGAGAGCTAGAAAGGGCACAAGTTGTGAAATTTGTTGAATGGTAGTGATGAGAGATAGACAAATATTTGGTGGAACCAAATTAGGATGCTACAAACCTACTCTACTCAAGTGACTCCATAGTTTAGAATGCTACTTGCTTTGCGGTTTATCTAGACTTAGATCCGTAGATGGCCACATGGTTGACAAAATCTGGTTTTTAGGGTTTTGAACTCTCTTGGAATTTTGGACATCTGATTCATTCGTTTTTGACTCAAGATTTCAAAGGTTCATTTGAGTTGTTTGCTGACTACCTTCAACGTTTATTGTTAAGAGGACCCCCCATACCCTGCCCCATGCTACTAGTCAAAAGCGTGGGCTTATCACCATGGACAAGGTACAGGCGAGTAAGGGCATTCCCATCCTTTCCCAACCCTACGTCACTAGTAAGAGATGCAAGCTCATCACCGAAGGTTGGTAGGGCAAGGAAATGTGTAAAAATAAAATTTTCTATTTGATCTATATTTGACTTGTTTATTTGAGAAAATGTCAGTATGTTCTTACTTCCAAAGAGATATGCATATAGGATAGATGTGACACGATGAAGCTTCTAGAACAGACCATAGGCAAGACACCTATCCTAGGGAGAAACCAAAAGTGAGAACAAGCATGCAGACCTTGGTATGGTTACCGTTAAGACTTTGTCATATCTAGCTTTGTATGGATGAAATGATTCTGAAATGGTGATGATGTTATGAAAATGAAGAAGTATGTTTTGAAAGCTAATGTCAATATCATCAGAAGTTTGTAATGAATTGCTTTGGGAATAAGTTCCTTGATCACAAGATTTGTACGAAACAAGCGAGATGAAATGAACCTAACTACATGAAGATGCAATGTAGATATAATTATATAGATAGTGTTGGTCACTTATGCATATAATCGTTTAAGGTGTAGGGAATTGATAGTTTCACCAAATTCCTCACCCTCTAATGTGCATAAGAGATATGCACCATTTCCATAGTCCTTCATGACTCGGTATGGGCCCAACCATTTGGGCCAAAATTTCCTCCCTTCGTCGGTCTTTTTATCGATCCAGCTGTCTAGTCTTAGAACTAGATCACCTTCATATATGTCTCGTTCATAGACCTTCTTGTTATACTTCTGGCACATCCGATCAGCATAGACTCTGTGCCATTGTTCAACATCTAACCTGGCTTCATCTAGGCTTTCTAGTTGAGAGAGACATGCTTCTCTATAAGCTTCTTCATCCAGAATCCCTTGTAATGAGATGCGGAGACTGGGTATTTCAACCTCAAGTGGGAGAACTACTTCCTCCGAATACTAGCGAGAAAGGAGTTGCTCCTGTTGGTGTTCTTATTGAGGTTCGGTGGGCCCACAAGGCCGGGTATAACTTTAAATGCCAATCTTTTTTGTTTTCTTTCACCGTTTTAAGGAGAATGGCTTTCAATGTTTTGTTTGTTGCTTCAGCCTGTCCGTTGGCTTGAGGGTAATACAGGGAGGCTGTATGATGGTTTATTTTAAATTTATTGCATAGCTCATGAACCTCGTCATTCTTAAAAGAAGTCCCATTATCTGTGATAACGATTTGTGGGACACCGTACCTGTAAATGATCTGGTTCAAAATGAACTTGGCGATCACGGAACCTGGTACAGTGGTGAGAGGCATAGCCTCTACCCATTTGGTAAAATACTCGGTGGCCGTGATTATGAAGTTATGGCCATCTGTAGATGAGGGAGAGAATTTCCTATCAAATCTAGCCCCACGTAGAAAAGGGCCATGGAGTAGCGATTGGTTGTAGAGCTTGTGCCGGCATGTGAATCTCGTGGGAGAATTCTTGGCATTTATGACACCTACGTACAAACTCTACTGCGTCGTGTTCTAGAGTGGGCCAAAAATAGCCCATCCGATGTATTTTGTGAGTGGTGGCATGACCACCGAAGTGGCCTCCACATATTCCACTGTGAGATTCATGGAGAATCTTCTTGGATTCTTCTGTGTCAACACACCTTAGAAGCATTCCATCGAAAGCCTTATGATAGAGCACTTGTTCTATAATAACATATTTAGCTACAATAATGCGCAACCGCCTTCTTTGTTGTGGCGTAGCACCTTCTGGATATGTATGGCTCATGATATAATTAATAATATCAGTATACCAAGGACATTCAGAGATGGGAGGTCTAGTTTCGATGTAATATATGCATTCATCGGGAAAGTCCAAATCGACTAGATCGCCTCCATCTAATGGGTTTTCAGCTAACCAATCTACTATGATTTGTCCCTTAACGGACTTTTGATTTATAAAAGTTAATTCAAATTCACCCATTAAGGTCATAAAGCGTCCACCTTCTTAGACAAGGACCCTTGCGTGAGGAAGGTTCGTAAATGGTCTGTTTTTACAATGACCCTCGTTTCTTGATTTAGCATGTAATGTCTTAAGCGTTTGGTTGCGAAGACTATGGCAAGGCACTCTCATTCTACTTGTGTATAACGTGTTTCATAATCGAGTAACGTGCAACTTATAAAATAAATTGCGCGTTCTCTCTTGTCATCATCTTCTTGAGCCAGCATGCAGGCTAGCGAGACATTGGTAGCTCGTGAATATAAGATTAAAGGGCAATCTGGTTTAGGTGGCATTAGCGTGGGTGGTGACAATAGGAAACGTTTAACTGCTTTGAAAGCCTCCTTGCAGTCTTCGGTCTAATCGGTGTTGTACTCTTTCTTGAGTAGATTGTTGATTGGATGAATGGAAAAGCTTAAGTCTGGGATGAATCTTTGGATTGCACCGAGTTTCCCAAGAAATGACCTGATTCCAGATTCATCCGACGGTGGGATCATTTCAAGAACAATGCGGATTTTAACTGGGTCTACGTTGATCCCTCGAGACGATATAATGTAACCTAGGAGCTTCCCTCCTGTCACACCAAATACACGCATTTTTCTGGGTTTAGTGTGACTCCGTATTCTATCAAACGTGAAAGAATGATACGGAGCACTTCCGGGTGATCACAACTTTTCTGGCCTTGGCCAACAAGTCATCTACATAGGATTCCACGATCTTGTGAATAAGATCGTGAAATATGTATGTCATTTCTGCTTGGTATGTGGCGCCAGCGTTCTTGAGACCGAATGGCATAACAACATAGCAATAGGTTCCCCAAGGAGTTATAAACGTGGTTTTGGCTTGGTCTTGTTCGGATATTCTGATTTGATTGTATCCTGAGAATCCATCCATGAGAGACAAAAGCTCAAAGCCAGCTTTTGTTGTCAATGATGACGTCAATGGATGGTAATGGGAAGTCGTCCTTGGGGCACACTTTGTTAATGTCTCGGAAATCTATGCAAATGTGTATCTTCCCATTATTTTTGAGAATGGGAACGATATTAGATATCCATTGAGAATAATCGACTAGTTTGATGAATCCTACTTGGAGGAGTTTCATTACTTCTTCCTTTACCATGAGAGCCACCTTGGGTTTCATTGGTCTCGATTTTTTTTTAACTGGCTTTGCATCTGATTTGGTGACAAGATTATGTACTACGATGTGTGTGCAACCCCTGTCATTTCTTTATAATTAAATGTGAAAGCCTTCTGATGTTCTTTGAGGATTCGAGTGTGTATTTCTATTTCTTCTGGAGTTAACGAAGATCCTAGTTTCAAGATATTTGGGTCTTCCTCCATTCCAATGTTAATATCAATTGTTTCTTCGATTAAAGAAGCGTTACCTTCTTCAAACTCAGGGGGCTTTGGAGGTAATTCCAGATCATCTCCATTCTCTACTGTGTATATGCTGAGTTCTTTTTGTGGGGGAAGCTCTATCATGGGATTTCCGAAGTAGGAAGATGAATGTGGGATTAAGGACAAATCTACCTCGTGATGGGTGAAATATAACGTTGCATAGGCGTTTAAGTAATCTGGAGTGGCTCTATCACTATCAACGTGGTCTAGGATAATAGAGTTGTTCTCAGCTATGTTCGTTAAAAGAGGGTTTGACATTGTTTTCACTAATGGTTTAGTACGAAGGGATACCATGAAATGGGTATCTTCTAACTCACTTGTTTGGGGTGAAGCGTGACGCTGAGGTTGCTATAGAATCCGCAAGAAGATTTTGTTCTCGCGGGATTGCTTCAATGGATATGAAGTCAAATTCTTTGCTCAAGGTTAATACCGTTGTTTTGTAGAGCTGTAAGTGTTCAGCTCTGGTTTCATACATCTCAGAGACTTGGTTCACTACTAATTGAGAGTCTCCTAACACCCTGATGTTGTTAACACCGAGCCTTTTAGCTATGATGAGGCCAAGGAGGAGGGCTTCATACTCTGTGCCATTGTTTATACATTCGAAATTTAGTTTAAAGGCAAAACGATAGGATCTTTCCCTCGAGAAGTAAAGATCACACCTTTGACCCATGCATAACGACATCTTGCTCCATCGAAATGGAGAGTCCAGTATTTAGTTGGGAAGATGGACGTTGGGACATTCGCTACATTAATTTCTTCTGCTTTGGTTACTTCTACCATGCAGAGATCCTCTGCTGGAAGAGCACCAACACCTAGGGTATATCCCATACCTACATAATCAAATGGTAGGAAAATTGGTAGATCCTGTTCTAGTAAGTCGACAATCTTCACAGTAGTTCCTAATGATATTGTTTCTACAATGTTAGTCTCATCCTTGAGGGCTGGAATAGTCTTGATTAGGCTCATAGTCTCAAGATCTGTTGTAGGTATCAATTTTCCTTCTTGCTTTCATCGGTCGGTTTATTAAGTTGGTTTGTTGGGAGTTCAAACTCAGAGTGAATGCTCGGTCTTTTCTTTAAGTCAGCTAGGTGTATATCGAATGGTTTTGGATCACCTTTGGCTACGAATACCTTTCCTAAGTGCAAGAACCTTACTTCTTGAAATAACGTAGAAGGGATTGCCTTATATGGTGTGTATCCATGGTCGGTAGAGGATCATATTATAATTGGTTTCCCGATCTATAATATAAAACTCGTCGAGGATTGTTTTGGGTCCTAAGGTAGCGGTAATGTTATAGTTCCAATCGAAGTGGCCTTAAGGCTATCATAGCCTCTTAGCGTATTAAGTCGTGGAATAGTTTGTTTCTCCATACCCTAGCTTTTGAAGGAAAGAGAAGGGGACTATGTTAACTTCTTGCCCCATCGTCAACCATTGCGCGTTTAACGTAATTGTTATAAACCCACACTTGCAAATGTAAGGTCGGATCACCTCTGCGTGCAATCTCAGTGTTTGTTGGCATTTTGTTTATTTCGAATATAAACTCGGTATCCCTATCCGACTGCCCTGGAGGGTGGATATCAAAGTCTATATGGTTTACCTGTGTTTTGGGAGGTGGAGTGATGTTAATTAAATGACCTAACCCTAATGCCTCTAAAAGAGCAGCCCTATGGGTAGGAGAGTTCCTCAGCAAATCCAAAAAGGAGATGTGAGAGAAGGTTTTTGTTAGGTCATTAATCAGATCATAGGCACCTACGAGTTTCACTAATATTTGTTGGATGTTATCTGTCTCTAGTGAGTAACTTGGATTTGGCTGAGAGGAATACTCTCGTGTCCTTGTTACGGCTTCCACGGGTAGTTCGGTATCTAATTCTACTAAACCGACTATCTTGGGTCGTGGTTGACTTCCTAATTGTGGTGCAACAGGTGGATTTAGTGAAGTCGAGGCTTCATAATCATTATTTCCTACCATTACACCTTTGTTCATCCCATTTGGATTTAATTTGCTATTATTGTGACTTGGGAGCGGATCATTGAAGATCTTGAGGGGAGCATTTTGAGGGGAAACTACCCCTGTAAAAGCATTTGGTGCTGGTGACGTAGGATTTGCCAAGAACATATCTATGAAAAGTTGTCTTTGCTCCTCTAGCAAATGTTGCATGAATTTATTGTAGTCACGACACGTTCTAGTGTCGTGGCCTCAAATCTTGTGAAAACCACAATACGAGTTAGGATTGTAATTTCTAGGTTGTTGGTTTGGCGTATATTATGGTCCAAGACTCTGATCAAACCGCTATCTATTAGGATTAAGGTTTTGTATTTGTTGTTTTTGGTTTTGGTTCTGATTTTGATATCCAGTTGAGTTTTGGCTTGGACCCTGTGTCTGGATCCGCCGTTGTTGTTGTTGTTGTTGTGGATGATTAAAATCCACCGAATTGATTGTTGGGGTAAAGTTGTTGCTTCGTTGATTGTTAACCAGTGGTGGAGTATTTAGAACATTGACCTTTTTAGCTTGGTCAGTTACCCCATCGGTTGTTGCACACGATTTTTGTTAAGGATTTTAGGTCCTTGATTGACGTTTGTGGCAGTAGGGTAAGTCATAGTATTCTAGTTGGGGGTGATTAACCTCCCGTTTGCTCCATACGTCTTGCGACCACTATCTATTGCTGCTTGATCTATTTGGAGAGCGCTCTCAAGTACTTCATCGTAAGTCCTTAGTGGGAACTTCTGGACTTCTTCCTTCACCTCTCTGCTGAGAGAATGAAGGAATAAATCACATAGCTCCATTTGGTCCATGTTTGGAGCACTAGCCAAAGAATAAAGGACTGTACGCCATCTCTGGATGAAATGAGCGACAGATTCATTGTGTTCTTGTTTAATGTGCAAGAATTCCCTGATTCCTGTTCTTAACAGTTTGTTCATGTCAAATGCCTTAATGAACTCTGAAACTAGTTGTTTAAATGAATGGATGGAAGCTTGGGTGTTACTCAATAATACCAATCGAGGCGATGCCCTCGAGGTTTTGGGAATATTTTGTAACAACCCCATCCCAGGAAGCAATTCTCGAATGGTTGCATAGCATAGGCCTTAATGTGTGTATTCGGGTCTCCCTCCCCTTTGTATTTGGGCAAATCGGGAAGAGGTCTCGGAAGCATGGCGCTTCGTATGGTGAAGTCTAAGGGCTCTTTCAAGTACTTTGAGTAAGTCCCTATCGCATAGGTTTCGACCATTGATGATGCTGTTGAGGGGAGGAGGTGGAATGGGTTGCTTGATATGGCGTAGCGTATGCATTTGCGGGGCATAAGGAAGCCCCGTGGTTGAGCAAGCATCTTAGGGAGAGAGGGGAGAACATATCTTCTTGTGGCGAAACTTGGAGTACATGTTTAAGTATGAAGGAGTATTCCTCAAGAGTGGATTGTGTTGTACAAAGCCGGGGTATCATATTCTCCACCCGAGAATGGTGTTGGAGGCGGTGGTTCTAGTTGGTGTTTGTTGCGAATGCGAGAGGCATGCCCAACGTGCCTATTCTGTGAGGAGGTCTACTTGGCTAGGATGATGTGGAGGATTGGAATTTCTGCTGCGAATTGAGATGTTTGACGTGCTTGAGCAAGTTCTAACCCTCTAATTCTTTCTACTAAAGTAGAAATGACTTCATTTGGTGAAGTCCCGAGTATTTTGCCTTGGTGGCATTTGTTGTATATTACGAGGTTGTATAGTCATGTGATACCCCGCTATGAATTGATTGTTTCCTGCCAAGTTTCACCGAGGCATTTCCTATAGGTAGTGGCATGGATGTGTTTTCTTGAAAAGAGACCTCGGGTCATGTTTGTAAACTTCCTATAGGTGGGTACATACTCCCGGGCGTTGTTCATTCTAGCGTAACGCACCTTGAATGTTCATCATCTAAAACCGGTATGGATCGATTGTTTACTAATTTGTGGTCTAAGCGGCACTGAGGAGACGAACCATTCTCCTATGAATGTCATATTGTTCGAGCACAGAAGGCTCTGTTTGTTGCGTTTGCGTGAGTTGATCCAACTCCTCTATTTGGAAAGATGAACTATATCTAGTCCTTGGAGGTGGAGCTTGTGTTGATAATTGGTTATTTGAATAGTTGTCACCCCATACTGAGAGCGAGGGCGATGACTGTCTATTTAGTTGAGCGTAGTATGCCTCAAGACCTATGAGAGGCTACTATATGCATCGAATCCCGACATATTCGGGGTATATGAATACCCAGAATAATGGGAAAGAGCGAAGGTGGAAGAAAGAGGTAATAAAGAAAAGGGGAACACTGTGTGCTTTCACGTTGGGTTCACCAATTTTGTACGATGGAAAAGCAACAAGTGAGCATGGGAATCTACAAGTAACTCTTCCTCGCACCCGACCTCTCGAGGTCGTGCCGAGACAGCTGGTGGGGATGGATTATACGTGGGGTATGGGTAAACTAGTTAGGCAATCTTATATCTTCGACACACACTAATGGAATCTACGAATCTAAGGCAAAGAAGGCCCTCCTAACTGAACCGACGTGAATAAATCGGTCAGCGAGGATGACTACTCGAAGGCTCCAATCAATATCGAGCTCTGGCGTGATCCGATCTATAGGTTGTGGGATACGAGGAAAATGACCTGGGATTGTTTCGTGTATATCTCCAGACAAGGTCATGGGATGGATGATGGATATGGTGGATTCTACGGGTGATTCTCCGGCCTAGTCCAAAAATCCTTAGCTTCGTTAGCTACTATATCCAACAGGGATAACTGTGTGATGATAATAGGCGGAAGTGGAGTGGATCTGAATACTAATGTGTGTAAACTAGCGTCAACGTCGGATTGACCTGTGGACTCGTTGGGTTGTGGGATTTGTGAATCACAACCATAGATTCGTGGTTGTTGTGGACCTGCTATGGTCATGTGTGGAATCAGTCCCTAATCCCTAGTATCCAATAGTCGTATGCCTTTTCGGCCTCTATGTTCAGAATTAACAGTTGTGTAATCTTTTCAGAGTATCTTACAGGCATTCTTGCAACCTGAATTCTTAAGCTAGTGTCTATATCAGTGAGAGTATCTCCTGCGTCTAGCTGTGGGACCAAAGGATCACAACCGAATGTTTGCTCTCTTTCAAGCCCTTCTACAGTCATGCGGATGTTTATCTAGGGTAACCTGTAGTTTGGCTGGTTTGACCAGAATATGTGTGCTTGGTCGTCTTCTATGTTTAACCCTCTTAACTGTGAGTTGATCTGTTGTAAGTCTGTTGTTGTTTGGAAGACTTGGATTCTAAGATTCTGGTCTATATTGGTTATTCTTTGTGACAAGATTGGGTTGAGGCACGATAGGCTCGAATACGTATTCTCTGGGCTCCTAGGTCCCGTGATTGTCATGCGGAAGTGATATAAAGCTAATTAATGACAAAATAAATTGACTACGCAAGATATATCTATGTATATTCCTAAATCGATATTTTGATAAACTACGAACATAATTTAAAAGAGCCATTATCTAATATATCTAGAAATTGACAACTAAACTAATAACGAAATTAAAACAAACAAAGCAAAGCGGGCGGAGTATAGCTACTTGTGCATGCGATTGTGAATCTATTCTAAGTAACTAGATAACTAGATCTAATCTATTTGAAAGACTCTCGATCCTACCTCGAGAGTGAGGAGTGAATCATAGTTTCTCATAAACTATCAATCCCCATGACTTCCCTGCAATATCAAAGTAAAATTAAGCGAAATGAAATGATTGACTACTCTACTTGATATGCTTTTAACTAGAACTTTGAAAGCTTGAACTGGATTTTGCGAAACAGTGGCGAATCCGATGGTGTATGGCCTTGTCCCCTCGGTGTGATTTCCTCGTTCTTTCGTGCTCACGTGGATCCGAGAAAAGCGTGTAATGCTAGCATCGCAGAGAAGTAGATATGGGACAATGGCGGCTTAGGATGCGGGTGAATCTACAATGCAGTAGGAGAGGGATAGCGCAAGAGAACAGAGCTTGGCTTATGTAATTCCTAGCGGGATTTATTGCGAGTCATGCAACATAAAACATCCGAGAACACGAAACTATCCTATTTGATGAGCAGAACCTGCGACTTTAATGGCTTCCTACTGAAAATCAAACTATCCTACTCCAATTGATTGGATGAAATAATAACACACTTGCCTGAGGAGAATATGTGGCTTTCTAATAGCTAAACAACACTATCATGCATACAACAAATGAAACTATGAATCCTAAGCAAAATTGAAAGGCTAAGCTATTGAAATGAGAAATTCGAGGCAAATTTGAGGGCCATTTGCTTGAGCACAAGCCAACTATTTATAGAATCCTATTTACCCAAAGGTTAAAACCAAATTGATCTCTTAAACCATAAACCAATGCCAAAACACTATTCTAGGGAACCATAATCATAAATACAAGCAAAGGAAGTGAAAAAAGCTGTAAACGTTGAAAATTTACACGAGTCGCGTTAAAAGAGCATTCTGAAAACGCGTGAAGGACCACCACCAGTGGCGGCGGCGGTTTCATCACTTTGAAGACCGAAAAGCAAAGAAAAGGAGGGGAAGGAAAAAGGGGGAAGCAAAGCACGCCGGGGCTAAGCGGGGCATGCGGGATGTTAATGCATACTTGGAGAGCTTTTTCGATCTGTATCATCATTGGGGCACGTGTAACGTTGTTCGTGATGGTGCATACCCTACAATTTTGGGTACGTACGGTTCCCTTGTTTTAGCGACCTAAAAAAATAGTGTGGTACCAAGAAAAGTTTTTGACTATAAACAACGGTCGGAGTAACCTAGATCTTGAATCGGATATGTGTGAAATTGGAATGTCCCATATGGGCAAGTAAGACAATTCAAATAGTTTACATGTCCCACCAAACAAGTGGCTTATAGAGATAATGTAAGCGTAAAATAGTTTAGTGCATATATATATTTCGTGTAAATAACAACCTCTGTTTGTAGCATCTATGAAAAATGTATTTAATCAGTGAAAACATGTTTAAACATTATATGGGTGGGTGAACCAAAGTGATTACACACGAAATAAATCAATAAACCAACGATTTTACGCTTGGATTTGTAAAATATGACAAATGAAAAAATAAATTTCTTTTGCTGAATGGCAAACAACAAACTTTCCATAATAGTGCAGTGTTTAAAAACACTAAGGATCATTGCCTGAATGAGAACCCTCTCACCTCTGCGTTTTCTTCTCATCTTTGTAGCAGGCCGAGCCATTGCGAGGAAGAAGTCGGTCAGGAGTGGAGAAAACCCACGCAACCACCGATCTGCAAGGCGAGGAGAAATGGTCGTTGGAGTTCTGCAAATGAACAGGGCTTGAAAACAACAATGAATGAGCTCCATTCCCATTTTGCGTGAAATCCCAATGCGTGATTTGGCGGTGGCAGGTTCCATAAACCAAGGCGCGCACATTAACGTCTGGTGGGTGAGCATTCAATGAATGGCGGTTGAATGAACTACAACTGGCGCGGGAAATGGACGACAGCTGGTCCCAACCAAAAACACCGCCTTTTTGACATCCCCAAAAACGCGGCTCATACACGTGGCGCTGAGGTGGAAATGAGGTGGCAAAGGAATGTAGGAGGTCAAGAATTTAGTGCTGAATATTCTAGTGGTGTTTTTACTCACCCAGGTGGCAGTGACGTGGCGCAGTGACTGTGCAAAGATAGGGTGCACCACAACCGGTGCCTCTCCCCTACCCTATCTGACAACGGACAAAACTAGGATGGCCCAATATGTTTTTTGTAGAGACGTTGACAGTATGTGTCAATCTCAGTTGTACATGTGTTTCAGACTAACGGTTTCTCCACCATCCTTCTCTATTTTTTTATAGAGTTAATGACTTGGCAGTACTACCGGTGCCATTAATACTGTCATTGGCGTCACTGGAAGTTGTTTTCAATCTTAATGACACATTTTTTCCTCACTAATTTCACCATTTGTAGTTTTCGAATCCCTATCTTGCTCGTAGGAACGCTTGCACTCCGACAACAGAAACTACCATTGGGAAACATCGATTCTCCATTATCCCACTGCAACAGAACTTCATTTCTGCCAAATCTGGTAGTCCGTGTTTGAAACTACCCGGAACTGTCCTGGACACCAAAATTCTGACCCAAAAACGAAAAATCGTTGTTTTCATGTTAACCAACTGTGGCGTCAGAATGGTCAAATGGCTATGTCAAGAAATCGTGGCGCTTCCGAGCAGTATCCTGACCATTCTCTATGAAAAAAACAAAAGTTGAATTATTTAGAATCTTAACACACTTACATTCACTTATGAAAAATTTAATAGTCAAAACGCTTAGAGAATTTGAAGCCTACACAAACAAAATTTTAAGCTGAATCCTGAAAAAACCAGAAACCATTAAGTTTGCTTTTCTAAAATTTTATCCTAATAACCTAAAAAGACTTGTTGTATATATAGCCAAGAAATAAAATAATTCTTTTTGACAAACCTTCAACAAAATTATGTTGGAAAAACTTTTCGAAGGACTCAAAGATTCCGTAGATTACAACGATCAAAGCTGAGCTGATAATATCACAAACATTATCCAAAATTAGGGCCACAAATTGAATGTTTATGATAAGAAAATTTTCATATTTGTGTCGGGAATTAACAAACTATATCTTTGATGCAGAGCGAAAAATATTATCATGTATGTATTCAATGAACAAGAAGATTTCAACAACTAACCTCATTCCAAACTCTACACTAGAGGATCCAAACAAGCCCAAAAGGCTTTAAAAACTGATTTCTTGCTCAAATCTTGACTTCGACACTATATCACCTTGAATGGATTTATCCTCCTTATACCCTACTCTTCATACTTCTCAAAACATCATTCATTCATTGTCCATTCATTCATCAACTCAACAAAACTTCATAAAAAGTTCTCTATATACTCACCTTGCAATTTCTTGCATAACTTCTTTCTCACTAGCTACCTTGCTCAAGGGTGAAACTTAGACCTTTAGCCTCCTTGATGCTTCATAGACCACCTCCCATGTTCATGAACTTCAACCACTATTATATTCACTAAATAAATGAACTCAAACAATCAAGACACTATCCTTCATTGTCTTTATCAAAATTGCCTTTTTGTTTGTGCAGCAACAATTTGCAGCAACCTTCTGACATTCATTTATTATTCTATGGATTTCAAATCATATAACCCTTACAAACCCATTTTAAATTTTTTGTTATCTTCCTACCCTCAAAATTTCATTAATTAACTCTTCAAAACACGGGAGATATACTCACTTTACCATGACAAATAATTTGTGTGCATCCTCGGATCTGACTAGGAAAACATGTCATAACTAACAATTTACTGATCATCAAGAAAACATATTGAAAACCCATCTGCACAAGGTCACAATACTATTGTGATCCAAATTTCAATTCAATTGGAGTTTAAATGGAAATTTTATGCTAACTGGTATGAAGCAGATCATTAATTTATAGTCATAGTTTAGAACACATAGTTTGTATTTCTCTCAAGGTATTTGGACATGCAACAAAAGTCACCACAAGAGTCCACTTTCCAAAAAAATGAACATTATTCTTTACTTATCATGAAGATCTCAGAGACATTTCAATGCAACAAGTATCAAACTATCATGGTATGATCTTGCACACACAATTTTATGCTTCTATGCATACTGAAATAAAGTATATGTAAACTTAACTTGAAACCAACATTCTTAAGACATCTACAAACATAATTTCATGCAATGAGAAGGAGATGGATTAAAATTCAACCATTCAATCTCAGCAAATGCCATTCCCAAGCAAGATAACTTGTAAACTGAGTTTATATATATGTATTTATTAATATACTGCTTTGCTTAAATGCAAAAATTGAGCTCTTCCCTCTTTTCTGTTACATCCTCCTCCCTGAGGAATGAGATTTCAAAGCCCACTAACTCACTCCCATATTCGAATTTTCCTTTACATGTAACTCTTTTTTCAAATGTAACTCCTCTCATGATGATTTACTATCATTACATTTGTCGATTACATTATCTTCACACACTTCATAACTCCCATTTCCACCTAAAGACACTTAACACCTAATAAGACACTTTCAAACCTTAATAAACCCCTAGCATTCCTTAATACATATAGTAACATCTATTATAGACTCAACTATCCACTCACATAATGACTAACCACACACACTATGACTTAACTAGACACTTACAATACCTTGACAACCTTTAATAATCTTTAGATATGCCTTTACAATTTGAATTGCATTTTGGAGGGAAAAGCCCTCATTTGAATTCTTAAACTCCCTCACTCTTACTCTCTCTCTCACATGACTCCACATACCTATTTGACCATATTGTAGAAACAATTGTATGTAGGATGGCTTCAATGATGCTCTGCATCAATTTTATTTTTTATTCTTTCAAATTTGGGCTAGAAATTAAAGTCGTGTAATATTATCTATGGATATTATACATTTGATTTGGCATGTTGAATTTTGAGATTTACTTGATACGTTAAATTTTTGTAAGATTTAAACGAGAATAATGATATATTTTGAGGGCATTTTGTTTTGGGAAAATACATTTATTTGTCTATATTTATATGTCCTTTGTTTATTTTTTTACACCGAAGGCGTTTGCACAAGTAGAAACCCGTGTTACCAATGACACATGAAATGAACTACATGCGTTGTTCTTCATGGTCATTGATTTAAGTGATCTGGTCGTTACATGACATTTGTTGTCCCCTCTCGCGTCGACACCACCGTCGATGACATAATATATTACAAATAATTTTGTGCATGGTCTTTGTAATTTGTAGACTTTGGAAATGTATGTACACAACTCTCGAATTCATATATTGTGTTCTTTTTATCTTTTAGTTTGGATGCTTTTAGGTGTATGCGTAGACAACACATGGCCATGTAAACCTTTGTAGTTTTTAATTGTCTAGGCTTTCTCTCGCCTCACAAAGAATTTTGACGATGTTTCCCCAATGCATCCAATAGGTGTCCATTGTGATCGGTTCATGTTTGTGAGCTTGTTGTCATCGTGTGCACAAGGAATTTTTGAGACCTGTACATTACATAGTACACTTTGATAGTTTTATTAGTAAGAATTCCTTGTTGTAAATGAGACCAATTTGCTCTTGAAGACAATAGAAATCATATGGATCCTTTGTTTAAAAAATGTTATCCTAGGAAGACACAATATTCCTCTCGCTCATATGACCAATCAATGGAGGAGCTCAATTATCGACGATTGTCTTGTCACATAGCCCTGTTTTCCTACAATTAATTGAGCTTTAAACTGAAAAGGGGGCTATGAAGTACTACAACAAACAAACATGGGGTTGGGTTTCGAACTTGGAACCTATTGGATTTTCCTTAAAATATATGGCCATCATGTGCACAAGGAATCTATTATAGACTTGTGCATTGCATGGTACACTTTGATGGTTTTATTAGTAAAAATATCTCCTTGTAAATAAGAGAAAAAATGGTCTTGACAACGTTAGAAATCATACGAAGTCTCAGTTTAAAACTTTCGATCCGGTAAACAAAATCTACTTCTCACTCATATGACCAACCAATGGAGGAGCTCAATTATCGATGATTTTTTGGGCATCATCTCTGTTTTCCTAAAAATAATCAAGCTTAAAACTAAAAGGGGGTCTACAAAGTGCTACAACAAGCAAGCATTGGGTTTGATTTCAAACTTGGAACCTATTAAATTTTCCCTATTTTTTATTTTGGCCCTTGAAGCGCAACTTGCACTCACATGAATAAACAAGATCAAGACTATAAAGTGGAGCACATATAGTATAGATATTATTTGGGTAGGAACAATCTTAGTCATGGAATAGGTGTAGGACATTCATGTATTTAATTTGCACATTTTTATTTCTAGCTTTCCATTCATGTCTACGTCTTATCTACCAAATTAAACATCATCCAATCAATGATCTTGATGTCGTTGAAAAAAAAGCGATTGGCAAATAAAAGCTACTTCTTGCTCATATGACCAACCATTGGAGGGCTCAATTATTGATGACTTCTCATGCATCCCCTATTTTCTTGCAATTACCCGAGCTTCAAAATGAAAGGGGGCTGTAAAGTGCTATAAAAAAGTAAACAATGTGGTTGGGTTTCAAACCTTGAAGCTATTTGATTGTCCCCCTTTTTCCAATTGGCGACATCAAGACCTCGTGAAAATAAAAATTACAAAATAACAATAATTGATCGTAAAATAAAATCGAATTGTCCCTCATATGACCAACCATCGAGAGGGGCTCAAACATTGATGATTATTAGTGCATCCCTTATTTTCATGTAATTACTCGAGGTTAAAATTGAAAAAGGGGCATACAAAATGCAATAAAAAGCAAACAATGTGGTTGGATTTCAAACCTTTGAACATATTGGATTATCTCCTTTTTATTTTGGCCCCTTTAAGTGCATATTGCACTCATGTGAATAATCCCAGTGAGATTGAGACGATAAAATGGAGCACAAAAATTATATTTTTGGGCGGGGACACTCGAACCGTGGAATAGGTGTGGTATGTGAATGAATTTAATTCCCACTTTTTATTCCCAACTTTCCATTCATCTCTTCGTCTTATCTAACAAATTAAACTCCATCCAATCGATAACCTCGACACCATAACAAATAAAATAAAATAATAACAAAGCCCATTTTATGGCAGTCATCATGTTGCTACCATTGGGCAACCCCTGACACATGTCGAGAATAGTTGTCCTCACTTTGTCAATTAAAGTATAAATAGATTCCATGGATGAAGGACATGGGTGTTATTTCTTCCCAAACCGTAAAAAGGAGCAGGGTCTTTTGTATTTGAGCGATAGGGTTTCAAACCTAGAACCTGTTGGAATTTCCCCATTTTTATTTTAACCCCTTTAAGTGTAAATTGTACTCATTTCTAAAATGCAAGCGAGATGGAGACGATAATGTGGAGCACAAATTATTCGTTACCATGATAGTCTTCTTAATACCCAAAAACACAAGCACTAAAATTATAAATAACTATTGACATTGACAATATTGATTGGCTACTCCTTGCCTTCTAAGATATCTCCAAAATATGTTGCCTCGATGCCTTGCATGTCGCACCCCCTTTCTTCTTCTAACTATTGACAAAAATGGCATGTGGTTGTAGGAAAGAAGAGTTTTACATTGTTTCCCCAAGCATTTTGCTCGACCTTCAACTTCTCCTCCCTCAAATCCCTTCTTCATTGACCCTCTTCCTTTGCCACTATTTTTGTCTCCTCCAGTTTCACTTTTTGATGTATCCCCTTCGGCGTTTCCATCATACAATTGGGTATGATTGCTAGTAGATATTTCCATGTGACATGTTGTTTTTGTGGGTGTAAAAATATCTATTTTTACTAATTAAAAAATCCTCCACATGCCTCAAAAATATTTTGGCCAATGCCATTGGAAAATATTTTCGATGAATGTGGAGGATGTATATCTATTTTTGCTAGTGACAAAATATTTTTGAGGCATGTGGAGGATGTTTATTTCTTTTTGCGGTTACCCAAAATATTTTTGATAGCAGAATTTTTAAATTAGTAAAATAGATATTTTTACACCCACCAAAAACAACATGCCACATGGAAATATCTAACATAAAGTATGGCTTGAGAATCAAAAATATATTTATATATATTTAAAAAATATTATGCGGAACATAAAATGACAAATTGCCCAACTCTGATTGGATTGTAAGAGTTAAAAAAATAGTTGGTGGTCTTCGGCAGGATTAAAATGCGTGTAAAGTTTCGAATAAAGGGAATGCTTCAATGTTTCAATTTGTAGTTGTATAATAACAGGTGACGAAATCCTGATATAACATTTATCAGAACGCACTTAAATGTGTGGCTAAACAAGCATGGCTGCTGCTGCTTCTGGTGTAAAATCCTACAAAATTTTTCCATCTTCCTGCCATTTGCTTACTGGCTTTTCTAGTCAATTACCTCATGGAAGGCAAACAAGGGTGGTTGCATCAGGTCTGTTTAAACAGAACATTAACGCTCCCATATCGACCGAAACCAAAAAAGAAACAGTCCATAAATGATGGAAAACCCAATGCTATACCAAAGCAGAAGATCGATCTCGCGCAGCTGCTTGAGCGAAGATACCATGCCCAACCTGTTTTTGGTAATTTATGAATTACTTCCATTTCGTATTTCAATATAGACGTTCAGCTCACTTTCGAAGTAGAATTTTTACAATTTATTTTTTTGTCTCACAAGCACAGCAACTATTAGATGCTTTCTAGGTCTGTGCATACTGCATTACGTTTTGCCGGTGTTGCGGAGCGATAACATTATTGACAGCTTCGTTTACAATACAAATTGTAACCCTATCCGGGCCTTGGGTTTTATTTGAAAATTTGCTCACTTTTGTTTTTCATTTTTTTAATATATTATCTATTCAAACGGAGGACCTTAACCACTATTGGGGCAGTATATTTCCAAGCTTTTGTATAGTTATTAAATGCTCTAGACTGGAGCTTTATACATGGTGTATAATCTGCTCTGAAGGGATATACACGTTGACTGCTTCAAAGGGGTTTACACTTCAACTCTCTCCCAAGGGAATGGAACCGTGGTCCTCCCTACACTACCAATCTTTATTTTGAACTCTCTGTAGTTTTTGCCAAAGATACCTAGGGAGAAAGCCCTAGCCCAGAAAAAACCATTAAAGAGCCCGAAATTGTTAGCCAAAGCTCAACAATTTCAAAGTAAAAAGCCATGTTATCATTCAAGTAAAAGCCAAAAATGAAGGATAAGGCACCCCTGCATCCGAGAGGGCAAAGAGATTTTGACTCCATCTGCCAAAGAACTAAGTGTCCAGACACAGTATAAGCCACGCTCCAGGAATACACTGCAGTTATGCTGATCAAGATGTAACAAAACCATGCATGCCTAAGCATATTCCTTTCAAGTTTTATTTCATTGCAGCAACTTCCAAACAAAATAAAAAGTGAACTACATTATCCATGAATCCTCTCAAGTCGATATTACGTAAAAGAACGGAGGACAAAAACATAATGCATTACTGTACCCAAAGCTGCTCTTGTATACAACAATATGCACCCACGAAGACCCATACACTCTCTCACGAAGACTACTTCTGATGCAGGAGCATCTTAGGCTTAAATGTGATCTTGCATTAAAAAAGAGTAGTGTTTCAATGTCAAAACTTCAGTTGAACGCCTCAAGTTGGAAGTATGTTGTGGGAACATTCTAGGAAAAGGAGAATAAGTCCTTAGGTGTATCATAAAGTTAGAAGCCTGATTACAGCCTTAGAACCTATGTCGCAAGACACCCCGAATTTTATTGAAAAAGCTCAAACTTTGGCGAATTTTATCCTCCTTGAATTTTGAACTCGAGCTTTATCCATTGTTTTTGCATGGGAATTTTTTGACACGCTTTTACATTATTTTATAAATGTGTGTAAATATTCATATACCAGTTGAAAGCAGAGGATAGAAATCTCTCTCCACTTTCTCCCTCTTAACATATTTATGCATTTTTTAAGAAAATAAAATTGATATGATTTTTTTCTGGTTGAACTTAAAGATGTTTTTAATTCGAACTTCATCCATTGGCAAACTTGAACTGAACTGTATCCCTTGTTGAATGTGAATTCGAATTTCAACCTTTTGACTTAGCTTAGAACACGTAAAGGAACAACCTTCATGCGTTCCAATCATCTATGCAACATATGGACCGTTTGAGCATTGAGCTCACTTGTGAAGCATTGTATGGATAAGAGCAAGTGAAGAATGGTCCTTTAAGGATTTTGGGAGGTCGTAAAACATCATCCAAGCATGAAATTGAAGAAACAGACAAAACTCTCATAAGAAAACCCGAAATTATCTCAGTTAAAAACGTTTTTCGGAGAATATGCTTTAAAAACGCTCTCGGAGAAATCCAGAACGTCATTTTTCTGTTTGCTGTGTGAAAATCTTGATGGGAAGCATGCAAAGGAAGATGAAGAGACTGTTAAACCGAAGAAAGAACTTAGTTTGAGGCAGCAACAAATTACAGTAGAGATTTTTCAGTTTTCAGACCCAAAAAGAGGGAAAACAGGATTGTGTGGTTGGATCGATTGGGGGACTCACAAGAGGAGTGGAGACCAGATTGGGATTGTGTTTTTAATCCTGATGGAATGGTAACAACGTTCCAGAGCCATCTCTCTCCAGGAAATGAGTAATCGAGTGGCGAAATCGCCTAAATGTTTGACAAAATACCTTTTCTTGCATTTTCTGCTGTAGCAGTCAAGGAAGGATATTAAACGCTGTTTTGTGTTTTGAGTGTTTAGAAGCTTTTCTTACCTAAAAACATGGCTGTTAATGAATAGATTCTGTTCCAAGAGTTTTGGTGTAGTTTGAGAACCTTTGTATGCCTTTAAAGAGGATAAAAATGGCATTACAATAGCAAATTCAGTCCTTGTATCATTTGAGCTCTGTATGAAGTTGTAAATGTGTCAGAATAGGCTGCGAGAGTCATTTTGAGTATTCATACCTTATACCCTGCTTTCATTTCAATCAATTTTAAGCTTTAGACCAGTTACATTGTTTACTAGTTAAAAAAGTTCCCGTTAAATGATGGAATTTTCAAATTTCTTGTAAATGGCCACAAAGATGGCAGGAGCATCATAGTTGGGATAAATTATAGAGGAAAACTTGTTTTGGGCTGCTTGGACCTAATTTTCCTTCATTAGATCCCCTATTCTTGACTGCATCAATTGTTACGTTATGTGTACACTGTAGATAGAACACTGAATGTGCTGCAGTTTTCTTGTAAGAGAAAGAGGTGTTGGCCTTCATTGTGTGTAGATGGGTAAAGAACAAAGAGTTTGAAGAAATGACTCAAAGCAGAGACAAGAGAGATGAAAAGTGATCCAAAGTTACAAGTTGCAGCAGTAGAGAAGATGTTGGAATACAAGGTGTCCAAATTGGATGCCTTGCAAAGAAGACTAACTCAAGAGTTGAGGAAAAAAAGCCCGTGGAGCCAAGAGGAGAAGAGCCCAAAAAAGAAGTTAAACTAGAAAATGTTGGAGAAAAGATGGGGATCACAATAGAAAGTCCTTTGTTCTTTGGTAGAAAGAGCCTAGAAGAGCTAATGAGGTGGATAGTGGAGTTGGAGTGTTACTTTGAAGAGAAAAGATTGAAGACCCCAAGAGGGTAGAGTTTGCAAGCACAAAATTGTGTGATGGTGGCGCTGCATGTTGGAGAGATCTCGAAGAGAGGAAAGAAGAAAAGGGAACAAATTTACAAGTTGATGGACCATCGAGGGATAAATATCGGACGTCAGAAAAGAGTCGGTTTTATACTTGAAGAATATGCTCTTTTTGTAAAATTACAAGGTGGATCGTTGTTTGAGCACCTACTTCGGATGAAAGACCTCGAGACCAGTTATCTTCCATCAACAAAAAGGTGGACGACGATGATATGGTGGCTCTGGTTCTGAACAACTTACCTTCTTCGTATGAGTCATTTGTGGAGGCACTCCATTTAATGGTGAAAGTCAAACTCTCACATTTGACAAGGTGAGTTCCTACCTGTTGCAAAAGGAGCAGAGACAAATTCAGGCAGAATCTAGTTGTGACCAATCAGAGAGTGCTCTTGTCACACAGTCAAAAGGAAAGTGGAGACGTCATTCTGGTGAGTCCTCCACTCGATATCAGGTCACATGCTATTATTGTCACAAGGTTGGGCACCTTAAGAAGGATTGTCGAAGCGGAAGTATGATCTTTCGCAATGCATTAAAATCCATGTGATAAGAAACATGTGATAACATTTGCGAAAGAACGGGATTTGGATGCGGACATGCTCTTTATTGTCTTACGACATCATGCTCGCATGATAGTGGTACTAGTTGCTGGATCATTGACTTTGGCGCATCCGCACACTTTTCATGTCGCAGGTGGTATGTTTCATTTACTGCAAATATATGTTTTGAATTAATAGTACTAACTGATGGAGAATCACTTGCAGTTGAAGGGATAGGAGATATATGCATTGTATTGAATAATGCTCATAAACTCTTGGTACAAAATGTTAGATATGTACCTTCTTTACAAAAAAGAATCTTCTATCTATTCGTCGATTAACCGAAAATACCAATATTTCGTGTGGAGAAGAAGTGTGTTGTTTTTGATATGAAATAGAGATAGATGGTTGCCCTTGGTATTGGGTAAGGTGGCGATATCGGCTTGTTGATCTTGCTCTGATCAACATGAGTGCACGTGTGGAGGATAACTCCACCATACAAGATGTACGAGGCGTATTGGGCAAGGTGGCCAATATCGGCTTGTTGATCCTGTTACGATCAACATGAATGCACGTGAGGAGAACAAATCCACCATACAAGATGTACGGGAGGCTGACATGCCTTGGGAGGATGGATTTCCTCATTTTGAAGAAAAGTTTGTTGTGGATGGAGACTCCGCTTGTAATGTCCCCTTTTTCGGGACATTAATATTTATTTTTATTTGCATTGTAACCCCATGACATGCCTAGTGCTACAAGTGGGAGTCTCTTTAGTTAGTTTAATGTGCACATAGGTTAGTTACTTTTATTTATTTAATTAAAAAAAAAAAAGTGCACATAGTCTTAGTATTAAATATTTTAATGAGAGTTTATGTTTTCCCTCCAAAAGGAAAAGGTCGGTCTTTATTGGATATTGCACCCCTTAGTTCTATAAAAGGGAGGTCGCATTTCCTTAGAGGGTTATGTTGGATTGATCATTTGATTTCACTCCATGCTTGGAGTATTGGGATGTATGCCCTAGTTCTTGCATTGTGCTCTCTCTCATTTGGATCCATTATTGAAGAATATTGAAGACTCATTGTTCTCTCCATTGTGCTCTCTTGTGTTGAATGAATTTATGCATTGTCTCTCCATTCTAAGCATTGGCGACTTGTCTAGAGTATTGGCGCATTTTATTGAGAGTAAAATCTGCATGTTATTGAATATTGTGAAGGGTTTTATGGTGCTTTATGATCTGCTGGTTATTATTGCATTAATTAGAGCCATAACGACTTGCATAAGTGGTTGTTTGGGCATGTTTGGGTGTCTTTGAGGTAGATCTTCAATCTGATCTGAATTGGCATAGTTTTCTAAGTGTGGAACAACTATTTTGGGTGTGTTGAAAGGTTAGAAAGTGCTGCAAATAATTTATGCAATTTATTCTAACCCTAGCGACTTGCATTCAGATTTTGGGGGCTATTTTGAAGGGGTTTCAGTGATCTAAAAATTCAGATCTAAGGTGTAGTGGAAAGCCCTAGATTTCTAGTTCATTTTGCATCTTGTTTCATGCAAAAACTCCAAGTATTGAGTAAGATATTAATTTTTGAAGTTTAATTGTTTTGGGTGCATTTTAATTGATTAACTGCTGTTATAAAAATCAGATCTGCAGTTTGGGGTCAATTTAATATTGAATGTGGTTGTAAAAATTAGGAGAAATAAGGAGAAGGTGATTTCATAATTTTTGGAGTGGATTTGATGCCCTAAATGTGTTGGGCGACCTACTTTTAGGCAAAATTAGGGTTTCGTGTTTGCTATGTGAAATCTGGTTTTAGAATATTATTCTTCATATTTTTGTGGCCCAAAATCCGAAGTTTGAGAATTTTTGCTTGGATGGTTAAGCGGGAAATAATTTTGGAAGATTGCAGCAGTTGGGGTTTGAATATTAATTATTTTTCAGCTGTTAAAAATCTGATTTGAATGTGTTTAAATTCCGATTGTTTTCTTCCATTTATCCCACCACCTTGGCTAGTTCCAACCCCATTTGGGTTCGAAATAGCTGACATTGGGATATTTTAGGTTGAAGCAAAAGGGTTTTCCCATTCTTTGCTTAATCTTGATAAGTATTTCTCCATTTTCCAAATTGTCCTAGAAGGGGACATTACACCGCTTATTCCAAATGCACGACAAAGGTGCATGGTGAGATGGCATGCCAAACCACTCACTCGGAGGTACTTGCTTGAAGGACAATAGAGCATGAATAGTTTGCTCATTGTGTTGTGAAAGATCTTTTCCAATAGAGGGGGATAAATCAGCAACAGATGAGACAACGGAGTTGGTTCTCACTCCTACTATGGAGATGGTTATTTCTTTCACTACGGCGAGAGATGCTTGTTTCTCCTACTATTGTGGAGTTGGTTCTAACTCCTCTCAGTCCACGAGATGGTCACATTTCTTTTCCTGAAAAGGTTAGATGAGCACTACATGGTATTGCAAGGACACGGTCGAGGTGACTTCGATTGCGGGCCGAGTCTCTATATATAGACTCCGGTAGGCTACACAATCCTGGAACAAATTTCTCACTCCATCTCATTTGTTTCGATTCTAGTACTCTGGAGATGGGGTTGACACTCTCAACCATTGATGATTCATCATTGGTCAATGGATCACGTAATGAAGAATCAGTGGACCACTTGCCATATCCTTTGTTCACACAACCAAATTCTTGTTTTGCGGTTCTCCATTCGACAACCGCAACACAACAATGGATTGCTGATTTCGAAGTACCACCTATGGCACAATCTATAGATCTAATGACTAAACATATGGGCTTCAAAACATTTGTAAAATTTTGAGACAAACTTGGTATTGTTTCCGGTTTAGTCATTAAGAGGGGGTGTTAAAATATAAGAGCATTATATAGTGTTCCTGATTGGTTATGCAGTTATACCTGCCTCTAACTACCAACTGTTTGTAACCACCTCTCTCTAAATAAATATATCTTGTTTCGTCCATTACGGACAATGTTGAGATTGCCTTCTCTGTTTTCTTTCTTCCTTGAAGCTGCGAACCTTTGCTCACGATACCAATGTTGGCATATGCGAAGAAGAAAGAAATCGAGAAGACAAATCTGCACACCGTCCAAAATGGACACAACAAGATATATTTATTTAGAGAGAGGTGGTTACTAATAGTTTACAAGCGAACATTTGTAGTTAGAAACAAGCTAATGCTGCGTAATAATCGAGAACTGCTATATAATGCTCTTATATTTTAACAACTTCAAATCTCGAGGTTTAAGAGTGAAGAGAAAAGGATTGCTTTGAAAGGGAATGAGAGAGTGAAGTTGCCATGTGAGCCACCCAAATCTGATTTAAGGAACAACAAAGAGAAGGAAGGATGTGAGCAGCTTCTTAGATGACGAAATCCTCATGAAAGAGGATAGAGATAGAGTAAGCAAGGAGAAAAAATTATAATGACCAAACATCTTTAAGTTGGAAAGAAATATGAAGAGGCGTTGATGGAAGAATGCCCTTGTGAGAATAAGAATGTAGTTGAAGACCATTCATATGAAGTAGAGCAAAAAAACAAGTGAAAAATGGTGATAAAATTGACCACAAATCCTTGATAGTCCATCCTATGATTGAAGCCCCGATGAGAATGCAAACAATGGTGATGAGTTGGACAACGGGTCTATAGGGCATGATGAAGAGGCAGAAAAAGTGTTTGTGGGAACTCATAATTCGCATAATGTTGTTGATCTATGCACATCTACAACAATGGAGAAGATGGCCAAGGAGAATGATGCAGGTCGGGTAAAAGAGTAAATCGAATGATTGGCCGAATTTCCCCACAACCTAGGCTCATTTAACTTAGTGGACACATGTAATGTCCCCTTCTCAAGGCTAGTATGCCAAGAGGACCCTTAGCTATCTAGTTATTTCCCATGCAGGCTAAAGGGGTGGAGAAAAGGAAATAAGGTAATAATATAACTAAGTTAGCCCTAAAAGTAATATAAAGGCAACTTATGTTATTATTAAAATTAAAGGGGACTTCCTTTTAAGTGACTTAACGCTAAAATAGAAAATAAGAGTCACTTTATTAATTAAAGTGTAATAGTCCCACATGGAGCGCCCCACTTGGAAAATAGAAACAAAAAGTATAAAAGGAGGTGAGGGGGTTCATTTATGGGCATCTCTTGTCATTCCGTCATTTCATTTTGGAGAGTTTGAGCTTGTTGCTTCAACTTTCAGCTATTGAGGACGAAAAACCTCATCAGTAATCAGATTTTGGGGATGGAAACCCTCAATTTCTCTTGGGTGGTCTCATATGGAGATCAAATTTGAGCTAAAGGTCAGATTTCTAGAGCTTAAAGGCAGATTTTCAGAGCTAGGGCACAATTTCAAGGTGATTTCAGAGATTAGCAACTAGGGTGGTGTCCCCAGATTTCATCCTGAAATCTGTGACTACCCTATCCGAAAAAATTTCGTACTTTTAAAATAATGGGTCGTTTTGTGTTTTTATTGCCTGAAAGTTCTTGTATTGCGTCAAGATATTCCCAAAGAGCCATATTAGCCTTTTTCGCCAAATACCCAGATGCCCAAAATTGTTATATTCTGTCGTCGGGATTTGTGCTGGGAAATTTGTATTTAATTATTTTGAGCCCCGTTTGAGGCTATTTGCGCTTCGATTTAACCCTGTTGTGATCGAACATATCATTATTCCTATATACCAGAAGGGTTTTAACTAGGAATGAGTTCTGCACTTTATTTGTGACTTTTGGCAATTTTTTGTGTTTTTGTGTTTTCTGTTTCGTTTTCTGTGAAATTTCTCTAGATCAATTCCTTTGCCGGTTTGGCCTGATTCTTGGCCTGGAGTAACTGGGGATCACATACGCATGTTGTGCCAGAAGGAATTCACCATCGGAGATTTGGTTCTCTTGGAAAAGACGAAGTCGTGCACCAAAAAGCTTCTTCTGGGCTGGCCGCATTTTTGGAAAAAGAGGGTTTGAAGTGGATCATGGGATTTTTGGAAGCAGCAGGCAGGTGGAAATTTTGTACTTGCCTAGCAGGGTACTTTTTCCCATGGAAGCAACACCACTTAAGTCACAATGGGATAATTGGAGGCAACAGGTAGACGGGAATTTCTTACCTGCCTTGTAGGGTAAAAATTCCCATTGTGGAATAAAAGAAAAACAACTTAAGTGAATCATGGGATTTTATTGCCTACTTTGGCAGGGTAAATAATCCCATTATGAAAGTCAAACGACTTAAGTGAATCATGGGATTTTCAGGGCTGCCTTGCAGGGTAAATAATCCCATTGTCATGTGACTTTTAAAAATAGAAATTCCTTATTCCAAAAAGTGCGACCCACCTTGGGTGAATAATAATGCATTAAATAAATATTTGTTAATATTTATTCACCCAATTTGGCGCCTGAGGCTTGTGGAAAAGTCAACAAAGGGAAGTGGACAAAAGAAATTTAAAAATAGAATTCCAAAATTAAATAAATTTAATTTATTTAATGCAGCCCCATTTGGGAGAGAAATAATACTTTTTAAAGTATTAAATGATTAAATTAATTCCTATTTTCAGTGGCTAAGGTTAAAGCACACTGTGAAGCTTAAGTGGAGTGAAGGGTGGATGATTAAATTGATTAAATTTAATTTATTGGATGGTTGTCCTTAAACATGCAATTTTAGCACACCAGTTAAAGAGAAAAGCATGATTTTTAATTAATTAATTGCCAGAATAGGAAGGACAATTATTAATTATAGAATTATGAGGGTTATATAAGCATGGGCTGCCATAAGGATGAATTAATTAATTTACAGGTAAAAAGTGCAGCCCAGAGGAAAAGTGCACCCCATTTGAAGAGGATTTTTGCTCAAAAGAAATTGAAATCAGCTAAAAGCTTCCAATTTTGGCGCACAGGTTGAAGGGAGTTGATTTGTGTCTGGATAATTGTTTGCATAAGTGATACAGGTGCTCAAGTGAAGTTGGAAAAATTCATGCTCACTTTGCATGCAAACAAAACATCAATTTTTGGGGCAGCAGGCTTGAATTATGCAGATTTTTATGATTAAAATTCATTGTTCATGTTCCGGTTGCCATCTTTGTCTAAATTAATTGCAGGAATTCGTTACAGGTGCTTTACAAAAGAAAATGAGCTTTAATCAATGTCCAATACATTGAATATATCCTCCGAATTATCTAGATCTACACCAGTTTTGAAGAATTCCGGCCGAGTAAGAAGAAAAAGAATCGTTCAGACAAAGATAGACAAAGCCATGGCAAAGAGGGACGAAAAAGAAAGCACAACGGAGTCATGCATCACTTCCAAATTTGCAGACATAGGAGACACAGATCTAGGTCCGGAACCTCTTTCCGAATTGATTGATAGATCCAGAGCTGGAAAGACTTCCCTCATGCGTGCAGTCAAAAGCAGTGGAATCATTCGAGTTGCAACATTTCCATTCATATCCTGGTCTTGATCCGGAACCTCTTTCCGAATTGATTGATAGATCCAGTGAAATGAAAGACTTCCCTCATGCGTGCATCAAAATCAACGGAATCATTCGAGTTTCAGTTTCGGCCTTCCCTTCACAACTCGATTGCGAGAATTCATCATGGAATGTGCATAGCTTCCAGATGATGCGAGATCGTATCCGAGATGCGAGATGCGTATCCGAGATCAAATGCGAGATGCTGAGATCTCATAATTGCGAAGGCTTCCGCAAAAATTCATCCTCTTGTTTCTAATGCACTGTGTAGAAGTTAGTGCGTGGAAAATTCCTTCCGGGATCTTGTGCGAAGTGCTTCCAATCTTCCATTGAAGCCTTCATTGAAGTTGCATTCACCCGGAGTGCTTTCCATAATTTTTAATTGCTCATATGCAATTAAAAATAAAAATGATGAGATATTTACGCGATATCAGACATTGCATGCATGCATACGGAGAAGAACTGCAAAAGTTTGAGATAAAAGAGAAGACAAGGCGAAGGCAAAATTCCGGCCGCTTGAGATCCAACTCGCTTCGCTTCGAATCCAGGCCCTTCCAAATCCAGCTTGTTTCCAGATCCAGCTCGCTTCCAGATCCAACTTTTTGTTTCCAGATCCAGTCGTTTCCAATTCAGCTTATTTCCAAATTCAGCTTGCTTCCAGATCCAGCTACTCCCAGATCCAGTTTGGTGAGAATCAAAGGCAAAAGAATCAATTCGCATGTCTGAGACATGAAAAATGACAAGATTGCATTTATCCTCTTCCTTCCTTCTTTCCTCCGACAAAGTAATTGAAGCGATCAATTAAATTATACAATTTAAGTGATTGGTTTAAAAGCCATTACTTGAAGAAGTCAACTACTTGGAGATAGGTGGCACGTGCGAAATAGAAGGTTCTATTTTCGATTCTGCAAATCATACATGTCATGCAAAGAGGAATTCCAGGAGGGAGATTGCCGCTTGTTTCTTTTCCGACTTCCACATGTGCCGAGTTCAACTAAAAACTTCCTTCTAATTGCCCCTCTACATTCTATAAGTAGAGGAAAAACCTTCGGGTTAATGATCGGAATTTGTAAGCGGCCAATCTTGTGTTCTAGACTTTGTCTTTGAACCCCGAGAGCCATTTGGAGCAAAGGAATACAAAGGAGCAAGTTTTCGGAGAACTTTGTGTCATGGTGTCTTGTGTTTCTTGCTTTTAATCTTAGATCTCTTAATAAACTTTGTGTTATTTTAGATCTGGATTTAGTCTTGCCTTTGTTTTAGAATTCTGTGTTTATATCTATTGGTTTCTTCTATGTGCATGCAATCAACTCTGCTATCTATTGATTGGGATGCACATCTTCCCCATTTCTTCTCTGTGTTTATATAATTCCCTTTCCCTTCTATAAACTTTTCTTTTCTTTAAAACAACTGCTTACTTGTTGCAGAACTGTTCAGTTATGGTTCATGAATTGAGTAGTTAAAGTAAAACCCCATTTAGATATTAGCATACTTTAGTTGACAAATCTGACACGGGAGCCTCACCGGTAAAATGAGGGAGATTTATCTCATGACTGCCTAGGTTTTGTCTATGCGCGAAAAATCTAGCCAACATAGGGCATCATCTGCAGAGATCAGATTTTCGAGTTTCTTGTCTTTGGGACAACCCCAATCATCGAGATATGCTTGGGACAGTGTTTTGGGCGGTTTGCACGCATTTCTAGGGTTGAGCGAATGGCTAAGGAGGCGAGAATGTAATGTCCCCTTTTCCTGTGCCAAAGGCCTAAGGGTCAAGTCGAGTCCAAGCCGTGGTCATATCCAAGGGGCGGGGGACCTGGGGGCTACTGAGAAGGGGCCGCATGGTACTAATAGTCATGTTTGGCATTTGGGGGTCACTTTGGACCTTGGCGACTTAAACGGGAAAAAGTAACTTTAGTTACTTTTATTTTATTGACCCCTCCGTGGAATGAAACGCGTCTTGGTCTATTGGGGCTCTTTTGCCTTGGAATGTATATAAGGAGCTGGGAGAGAAAGGAGAGCACTTTTTGATATACATTTTATTGACCCCTTCTCGTGCAGCTGCTGTTGTCATTTGCTTTCTACAACTTGTGGAGTCAAATCCCACAGGGACCCTAGCTTCGGTGGTGAGAGACTTGTCCCTAGCTAGCAGGGCATTCTTCGGTAGTGAGAGATCTACCCTAGTCTGTCATTTTGGAGCCGCTTTCAGGGCCGTGTGGCAGAGACATTAACAGAGGTTTCAGAGGACGGATTCTGGGGGTTTTCGGGGCATTTGAGGAAGATAATCAGTGGGCTTCGGATCAGATTCACGGCAGCCATTTGGGCAGGGCGTGGCAGCTCGTTGAAGGCGCCTCCATCAATTACCAACCCCTCTTCCAAGCGTGGCGACTTGTAGCCTTTATTTGGGGTTTTTCGACGGGCTATGCATTTCCCAGAGATCCGAAGGTGCGAGTCTTTAGTTGGAGGGTTTTCCAGTCGGCCATTCCCAAATCTGAAGGTGGAAATACTATTTCCTATATCTGTCATTGTTATTTCCAAAGACCCTTAATTTCTGCTCCGGTATTTGGAGAGTTACGAGCCTCTGTAGTTTTCCCATTGTCTAGGGCACGCTGTGGTTTTTCTGGCAGCAGTTTAATCTCTGTAAAAGTCCCGAAACAGTTTCCTTATGTCCTTTATAATAATATCAAGCTCTATTTAAATTTTCAAGTAATTTCGGTGGTCATTTTTGGGAAATATTAAGTTACTTTAGTTCGTTGTCCTAGCTGGTCATTTTCTGCAAAAATCAGTATTCTATGTGGCTGCAAATTTTCATTATTTTATGCTTTTTTAAATAGTATCCCACAAGGGATATTACATAGAAGAACCATATAGGAGGCCATTTCAGCTGTAACAAGGGTGTGTTTTGGTGCTAGGGCTTGCACCAACCCTATATCCGCACTAGGGCATCATTTCCAGCTTACCAATCTTCATCTTTTGTAATAAATGGTCAACTGTTTTTAATCTTTCATTCCCAGCTGCAAAATAAATAAAAATAACCTCAGATCTTAGTTAAAATTTTCTTGCATGTAGATGTGCCAAAAAGGGTTTCTAAATGTTTTGGGCCTTCTGGGTATTGTTGCTTTGTGGCTATTTGA
The DNA here is from genome assembly GCA_018340775.1 of Taxus wallichiana var. yunnanensis. Taxonomy (NCBI): domain Eukaryota; kingdom Viridiplantae; phylum Streptophyta; class Pinopsida; order Cupressales; family Taxaceae; genus Taxus; species Taxus wallichiana. Next base: position 826,740,849 of record CM031242.1, on the reverse strand, counting down.
TGAATAAAGGAAGATTTCAGATTGCTGTATTTTTTTGGTAAGGGTTTTAAATAAAAATCAGATTGCTGTCATAATTTTGGGTAAGGATTTGTGTGGATTTCCAGATTTTCTTTATTTGTGCCCTAAGGGGATATTACAGCACACAATGAACACACCACAACTAGACTTGGAACTCAAAACTCAATTTTTATTGCAGCCATTTATCATACTTGCTTTATTGAATTATGATATGAAGATGACTACAATACCTAGACAGTCCCTCAATGGACTTGATTCTGCTCTCTTTCTGCTATTTGACACACTCCATAGCAAGCTCGTTACTGCTCTCCCTCTCTCATTTGCTTTCACTTTTCTTCCTAACTGAAGCTACCTACCACTGCTGTAGTTGGATCTTTCTAACCACCTTTGACAAATTTGGGATGCCTCTTTGAATTCCCCAACATCTTGAAAACACTGAGAAACTGACATTCTATCATTTTGGGCAGTTACTTTAGTTTTGCCTGTTACGCAGGTGAAACCACTACTTTCTAGCGACCTGTGGTTATGTATCTGCTGGTTAACCATACTGAGAGTTTCAAAACTACTGCTTACGTAAACCAACAATTTCGTCATCTGTCCAATAAGGGTCAGTTTGATCCTTGACAAATAAATGAAGCTTCATGCACCTGATGTTGCCAGAATGTTTGTCTTGGGGATGTTCCCTGACCTGTTCTGATCATCTTCAACATGTACAATGACGTTTACGTGTCGAAACACCGCAAAGATGCATGAATGCAGACTCATGTTTTTGGTTGATGCGAGATATTCTTGTAGACCCAGGTGCTTCTGCACCAGTGAGGCAAATCTGTCATTTTGACCAACACACTCATATGCACGAGTAACCAAGAGAAGAAGCAAAACAAGAAGAAAACTATTGCAGCAAATTTTGAATTGTTTGATATGGATATGGCAGCAGTTAAAGCTTGTCCTCAAGTTAACATGAAGGCAATAGAGAGTGGCCAGTTGATGGTTTAAGGACTTCCTCAATATTAGAATGTAAGGCTTATTAAATAAGGACATCATTAGTTATTTAACTAAAAGATGGTTGTAACCGGTTGTAACTATATCAACCGCTTTGTAACTACATCATTCATAATATAATGACGGACACACTATCTCCATAGTGTGCAATCTGCCTTCTCTTTATTTCTTCCTTGTGCACGTCTTCCAACATTGGTATCAGAGCGAGACGCAAGGAGGTTTTTGAGAAAAGGAAATCGAAAGACATTTTCAGTCATTGCAGTCGCAGATTTTCGTATGCTTTTTTATTTAAATTTTTGAGGGCAAAATCGAAGTGAAATCAAGGGCACAGTCATAAAAAACGAGGGCAAAATTGATACAGTTGCAGTCACGAAAATACAGTCCGCAAATTTCAGGGCAAATAAAGACGAAAACACAGTTTGTGAATCCAAAGACTTCATTTTCCGCCATTAATACTGCAGTTCAGACACTCGAAAAAGGGAAAAATACAGTGGCGCAAGGGCATAAACTCAAGAGACAAAAGGAAAAATAATAATTTTCGAATCAACATCCAAAAATCATGAACTAGGGCATGTTTTCAGTTGTATTCTTCCAATATCTAGGGCATGGAACAATGCACATCACAATTGCAGCAAAGGGCACACTTGAAACTGGTATTTTATTCTCTGTTTACTCATTTCGGAAAAACAGTCATATTTATTTTATTTTATTAAATGGAAATTCCCGTAGAAAAATATTCTGGTCTAAATTTTCATACATGGAAAGTGAAAATACAAATGCAACTTATGAATAAAAATTTGTGGGGCATAGTAAACGGGAAAGAGAAAGCACCCACCAATGCATCTAAATTGTTAGATTGGCAAAGCAGAGATGATAGAGCGAAAACTATTATTGGCCTTGCTCTCTCCGACTTTGAACTTCATCATGTAGACCTAGACAAATCATCTAAAGAAATTTGGGATGCTCTAAATAAATTATTTGGAGCGAAAGTAGTTAATGCCAAAATTTCCCTAAAACTTCAGTTATATAGGTTCAAAATGGATGAAGGAGTCTCTATGTCAAGCCACATCAATAATCCGAGGCCCTTAAGCGAACAACAAGCAAAAGTTAAAGCTGTGATAGAGGATGAGGATGCCAAAGCTAAAATATTAAACAATTTGTCTTCAAAATACAACAATGTAGTTTTTACCCTCACCAAATTCAATCTTAATCTCTAGATGATATGATTGTAGCTCTTCTAGCTTGGGAAAAGCGAACAACTATAGAAGGCGTGGAATGTCATTCTCAACAAGAAAGTGCATTTTATTCCAGAACTAGAAACTCTCGTAGAAGATCAGATAAAGATAATTGGGAGATTGAATGTCATTATTGTAAGAAAAGAGGTCACACAACATGGGATTGTTGTGTTTGAGCCAATGATGTGCTCAAGGGTAAAGGCATATCAAATACAACCAATATAGCCATGGTTGAAGACCCACCAGATGCAGAAGGTAGTGAGGACAATGACGAATACGTAATATAAAGATGCTCTAAACTTTGAAGGAAGGAAAGGATACAGGGTAGATGAAGCTCGATATGGATGGTTGCTCAGATAGTTCGGAAGATTGTGGATCTTGAGAATTATACCCTCACGAGGGTCATGAGACAACTTGATGGAGCTTGTGGATAGCTCAATATGGATGGTTGTCCAATAATTTGGGAGATTTGTGATTCGGGAGTTTGGGGGGTGGAACTTGGGAATTCAACTCGGGAGCTACACCTTTAAAAGGTCATGAAACAACTTGATGGAGCCCTACCTAGTCAAAGCACTGCTTTCAAAGTGAAAGCCTTTGAAGATTACGTAGTTCTGTTTGGTTCTAGTTTTGTTAGAATGTTCGTTTTTGCTTTATGTAGGATAAGCCTTAAGAGGGGGTATTAGAATGTAAGGCTTATTAAATAAGGACATCATTAGTTATTTAACTAAAAGATGGTTGTAACTGGTTGTAACTATATCAACCATTTTGTAACTACATCATTCATAATATAATGACGGACACACTATCTCCATAGTGTGCAATTTGCCTTCTCTTTATTTCTTCCTTGTGTACGTCTTCCAACATTCAAGAGGACATACATGTGAGAATTCATTTACAACAATAATTGGAGGTGGGAGAAAAGTCTCTTACAAAAGAAATAGAAAGAGATTGGCAAAAAGAACACCTTCTCCATTGGACGATGATGGATAGAGAAAGCCGAAAGGTATGCATTCATTGTCCATTTTGAGAGATGGGTAGAGAGTGAAGTTCGAGAAGTCCAAGTTTAGGAATTGTTGGTAGAGGTTGATCCAAAGAGCACTTGGACAACAAGGAAAAGGGATAATGTCACCCATTTGGCATAAAGGAAATGAATGAGACAAAGATGGTGGATGTGTTTTCACAAAGAACAATGAAAGATGCATAAGGTGTTGCATATGTAGGAGCAGCTCACATCAGAATTGAAGAAGATACTCCATGAGTCAACAGGTAGATGAAGATGTTAGGAAAATCCTATTTAGTGCTCACATTATCGTTGGATTAATATGGTTGTTGTAGTGAGTTATAACAACTCATATATTAGAATTAGCATATAGTTAGCATAACAATACGATTAACGTATTGTTATTATAATAGGCTTGGAGATATTTTTGAGGATATTACGGTTGAGCTAATATCCTAGAATATAGGAGACATCCTCATATATATATGTAATATGTCCGCATGGACAATAATATAGAGAGTATTATTATTATGTTTTGATCCGAGTAAACTGTACCAAATTTATTATTGAGAAGAAAGAAGAAGAGGAAGAGGAGCAGCTGATGTTGTTATCAATCCAAGTATGTGTAGAGAAGTATTATGTTGCAATGGAGGTGTTGTTGAAGGAGCTAGTATCCAAATGAGTTGATTCTCAAAATGCTCTGTATGCTTATTTTGTTGCAGGTATGGGTGAATGCACAACAGAAGAATATGAGAGTGTTGCCAAGAAGAGTTCAAGTGAAAGGGGCTTTGAAAGCCAAACATGGGAGATAGTTGCGGGAGTGATGAGGAGAAGACATGAGGGTGAGATGTGTACTCTTGGAAAGAAAGGAGTATGTGGCTGGAAAAAAGAATGGTGTAGAAGACACTTGGTTGAGGTGGACAGTCATAAAGGTGGGAAAAATGCTGCAGGGGATGGAAATAGAGCAAGAGAACTAATTCGAGGAGGTGGATAAATTATGCACCAACTTTGGGAAAAACAAAGAGAAGGGTAATCAAAGCTAGGGGAGGAAGACGGTTACATGATCCAGCAAGTGGCTGAAAAAGAAGGAGAAATAGAGACAAAACATGTAAGAGGTACCTGACCAAGTAGAAGGGAACACAATGGCCATGTCAGCTAGTCAAATGAGTAGTTCTACCATCGAACCCATGTTTGTGAGTAGGAGCTCACATTCTCGATAATCACGCGGCGTTTGATGCGGGAGAGCATTCCAAGCCCAAATCAATCTTGCATCACCAAAAAGAAATTATTGTTTCCATGTCATTTTTTCAGCCGCATGCCTCATGTTGGGAGTTTGTGGGAGCATTCTAGGTAGTGAATAAATATTTAGTTGTACCATGAAGTTAGAAGCCTCATTATAGCCATAGAAAAAGTAAAAGAACAACCTTCATGATGTTTGGTGTCCCAGTTTCACCACGAAATCTGAGACTACCCCATGTAAAAAATTTCGTACTTTTAAAATAACGGGTCGTTTTGTGTTTTTATTGCCAGAAGATGCTTGTATTGCGTTTAGATATTCCCAGTGAATCATAGGAGCCAATTTAACAAATACCCGATCTTAAAAATTGTTTTATCCCTTTGTCAAGTTTTGTCTGTGGGAAAATTTTATTTAATTATTTTGAGCCCCGTTTGAAGTAAATTGTGCTCTGGTTTAGCCCTGTTGAAATTTTGCATGTCAATATTCACATATACCAGTAGGGTTTTCATCAGGAATGGATCCTGGGCTTTATCTGTGACTTCTGACAACGTTTTGTGTTTTTGTTATTTTCTCGTATTTTTCTCTGTGAAATTCCCCTAGGTCAATTCCTTCGCGATCTGATCTGTTTTCTTGCACAGGTATCACGGAGATCATCTACGACCGCCATGCCAGAAGGAATCAACCTCTGAAATTCAGATTCTCTTTAAAAAGACGAAGTCGTGCACAAAAAAGCTCTTCTAGACAAGTCGCATTTTTGGGAATGGATGGATTTAAGCTGCAGTGGGATTTTTGGTTGCAGCAGGCAGGTGGGATTTTTGTACCTACCTTGCAGGGTACTTTTTCCCATGAAGGCAAAGTCACTTAAGTCATGATGGGAAAATTAGAGGCAGCAGCGGCGAAATTTCTTATCTGCCTTGCAGGGTGAAAATTCCCATTGTGAAATAAAGAAAAATCACTTAAGGCATTGATGAGAATTTCTTACCTGCCTTGCAGGGTAAAAATCCCATTGTGAAAGTCAAACAACTTAAGTGGATAATGAGATTTTTGGAGCTGCCATGCAGGGTGAATAATCCCATCAAAATTGACTTTTAAATATAGAAACCAGCCTTTACCAAAAAGTGCGACCCCTTTGGAGAATTAAATAGTTTATTTAATGGCATTTATTAATAGTCTCCTTCAATTTTGGCGCTAGGGATGAGAAAAGTCAATGCATAAGGAGAAGTCAAAGAAGACTGGAAGTAGAATGCTAAAAATAAATTAAATTAATTTATTTAATGCAGCCCTAGAGCATGCTAAAAAGTGCGACCCATTTGGAGGATGAATAATGCTTTTTGAAGTATTTATTAATGGTTTTTATTCCTATTTTTGGCGCATGGAGAAATAGAAGGTCAAAGCATGATGTTAAGTGAAAGTAGAGGGCTAAAAATAAATTAAATTAATTTATTTAATGGCAGCCATGAGCATGCATGCACAAATAGGCACCCAAATTGAAGAGAAAATCATGTTTATTAATTAATTAATTGCCAGGAATAGGAAAGACAATTATTAATTATAGAATGATGAAGGTTATATAAGCATGGGCTGCCATAATGATGAATTAATTAATTCTTCTAGCAAAGGAGTGCAGCCCGGACAGTTTTGGCGCCCAAAGGAGGAGGATTTTTGCTCAAAGAAGTGTTTTCACTCTTGGGAAAGCTTCAGGTTTGGCGCCTAGGATTGGAGGAGCTTGTTTTAGGCTTGGTTAATTATCTGCATATTGGTACAGGTGCCTAGGTGAAGTTGAAAATATTTATGTTTGCTTTGCATGCAAGCAAAACCTCAAATTTTAGGGCAGCGGGCTTTATATGCAGATTTTTATGATAAAAATCAAGTGTTCATGTTCCGGTTGCCGTCTTTGTCTGAATTAATTGCAGGTATTCATTACAAGTGCTTATATAATTGAAAGGGAGCTTAAATCAATGTCAGATACATTGAATATATCCTCTAAATCTGAAGAAATTCCTAGATCTGCACCGTTGTAAAGAATTCCAGGCCGAATAAAGAGAAAAAGAGTTGCTCAGACAAAGATAGATCCGGCCATGGCAAAGTGGGATGAAAGAGAAAGCTCAGAAATCATGCATTACTTCAGTTTGCTGACATCGGAGACACAGATCTAGGTCCAAAACCTCTTTCCGAATTGATTGACAGATCTAGAGCTGGAAAGACTTCTCTCATACGTGCGATCAAAAGCAAGCGGTGGAATCATTCGAAGCTTGACATTCCCATTCACGGCCCGATTGCTTTAGAATTCGTCATGGAGTGTGCAGGTCGTACCACCCACTATCCGAGATCAATCCGAGATCTTTGCGGGAAGACAATAATCCGGTGGATGCATAGTTCATCAATTATTGTCGAAGATTCCAACACGACAGTGGTGACTACTATCGACATGTTTGGGCGCCCGGCAGCAGATGGGAGAAGCATAAAGTCGTGTGGGCATAATGAACAACGGTATATGAAGAAGCCGAGATCTCCATCCAGTTCCCGAGGACTCTTTCACGATCCAATCAGTGCGGGAGGTGGATGACATTACCAAATTGCTATGCGGGATAAATGGCGAAGCTAATGCTCACACTTCCGCTCATGGATGTATGCCTTCATTAGGACCATTGAAATCAACAAAGCAAATTCCATAATCAATTGGTCGTAAATCATCGGTGACAACATCGGTGAGTAACTCGGAATGTGAGGCGGACTTACGGACTTGAAGATGACTTCATATTTGGTATATGCGGCGGCCTCGCGGGGTATCTTCTCTCAGTTGGATAGGCGTGGTGTGCTCTCCAGGATCCTATTTTTGAGTGCTATCCACGACTTACTTGTGCTGCGTGCGATAAAGATTATAAGGTGGTCAACGATGGATTCTTCTACGGATTCATTTGCGGGTGAACGGTGATCGAAGACCAACATGGGTAGCGAAAGAAGCTTGGGAAGTTGTATCCCAGTTAGCGTATCTTCATCTAGTTTGCAGACTTTACATACCTCAGGGTCACCGGCTTTTGGGAGAACTAGTCAAGTTGCCCAGATATCCAAGCGACAAATTGGTCATCATGGAGTTGAGCAGACAGCTCGTGGAGATGCATGACCTACAGTCGAAACGACACAAGTCTACAGGCTTCTTCCGATCACAGTGGGCTATTATAGCTGAGCATTCACAAAGCCAGAGGAATTGAAGCGGAGATGTTCTCTGAGTACGAGCATGAGTTCTTCCCAGCATGGCTGAACTTCGATCCATATGGGGTGGCAAGGAAGACAATCTCCTAGGAATATGTGCATGTGCTGTTGGTCCACGATGCCGTTAGACCAAAACCCATAGGTGTTAGTCTCATTCTGATCGCGAGTTAGGATCTACGAGAGGCGGTTAGTCCATTTCACGAAACTCACGGGAGCGCTGACACACAAACAATCTCCCCTCGGCATTACTCGAGTGAGTTTCGAACTCGAGACCTGTCGCTCTGATACCATGTGTTGACCACGATTGCCGTTAACCAAAACCCTTAGGTATTAGTCTCCCTCTGATCGCGAGTTAGGATCTACGAGAGGTGGTTAGTCCATTTCACGAAACTCATGGGAGGGCCTGAGACACACATGCCAACATGTGCCTTCGTTAGAAGATTTCTGGATGAAGTGCAGAAGCGAGTACAAAGTTAGGAAGAAAGACTTTAGCAGGTTATCAGCACGACAAGTGTTTGATTATGGATTAGCACGGATACCTGCGGATCTTAAAGATGATGGGCTGTGTTACTTGACGCATACCATCAGATGGGAGGAGATAGAGTTGTACTTCAAGAGAACATTGGTGGCTGCCACACGATCGAGGAAAGGTCTGCATTTGCTGCAGTCAATACTTGAATTGGTTGTTGTGAAAGGGATATTGCCTTGATGAAGCTTTGATGAATCGAATCGATCATGAGCAACCTCAGCACAGGAGATTCCCTCAAAAGGAAGCACGAGGGAGAAAGCAACAGAAGGCTGAAAAGCTTAAAGTGCACAAGAAGTCTCATTCGAGGGAAAAGGTCACTTCTACGGCTATGGTGCTAGTTCCGACTTCTCCAGCGTCAAGTACTTCACCAACTTTTGCACCTCAGCAGGATATTGTCGTTCCTCCGTTGAATCCGGCAACATTTGTGTTTTCTCCTCAGCCACTCCGATCAACACCTCTTCCTGAAGAAACGCTGAAGTTGCAGATGGCAGAATTTGAAAGAGCTTTGTCTTTGGACAATACGAGAGGATATAGCCACGACAACTTTGTAGTAGTTTCGGATGGAGAGGAACCAAAGCACGAGATGGTGGTACATTCGGCTGACTTCTCATTCTCAGAAGCAATTTCTCGAGTGGTTGGCTTCACAGTCGGTCCCAGAGGCTAGAGAGGAGATCAACTTGGAGGAACATGACTTGCAGCTGCTCTTGAGTTTGGGCGGAAAAGACAAAAAACCTAAAGTTGCTAAGGTGACTTCGAGGTTGATTATTGAGGAGTCGGGGCAGAAGTTCGTTGAGGTATTAGTTCAGCGAAGAAGGAAAGAAGAAGGGGCGAGCTCACGACGGCGGATATATACGATGACCAAAGTACCCATAGGTCAAGCCCTCTCTTGAAGGATTGAAGCAAGACACACAGAGACATTGATAAATGCTTTATTCCTTAGGCTTGACAAAGAAAAGGCGGAAAAAGTTGAACTTCAAAAGCAGGTGTCTCAGTTGTGCGAGATTATTGCCAAAGTTGCCAAATCTTCCACTTAGCCAATTTCAACACATAAGCAGGTGAGTGATCATCGATGCAGGAAGTGGAAGATGCGAGGTAACCAAGTTAAAGCTATCGACGAATGGAAGAGTCTAATCATTTACCAAGCTTCATCTGACTCGGGGAGGTGCGGCCCGTCTAAAGGTTATGAAGGATGCATCGGTTCAGCTGAAGCAACTAGTGACAAACACGATGGACATGAACACAATAGCTGAAAGTAACTTGAGTACTTTGGTCGAGATAAATAAGTTGCCGAGGGAGGTTTTGACTGCAGAATGAATTGTGCTCGATGGATCGGTTGAAAAGGGGAAGCAGCTTGAGTTTGCGGTATCTTTCCGTTTGGAAATCTTCAAATCATGTTGAAAAGAATGCGGGCGCTTGAGAGTATGGCATCATCACTATCAGACAATGTCATTGCTTTCACCAATGAGGAAGTGGTCGGGAACGTTTCTTCATACAAAAGGACCATTCTAGCAAAATGCACGATTCCTGGAAGGATCTCTTCGATGGTGCGAGAGAGGATTGATGGAGTTGTTAGGCCTTTCACGATGGATTCCATCGATAAAAGTAGCTAAGCTGCGATCGATATTAAGAGGTTCGGGCCTAGCTTGAAGGATGTGGAAGCGTGCATCGAGGTTTTGAACGAAGGCTTGCTGCAATTCAGGACAAAAAAAGAAGCTTGTGGCTAAAACAGATGGGAAATTGCTGAATTACATGTTCGACAAGTATATTTAGTATCAAAACAAAAAGAAGATGTAGATGTTACAGCTGGCGGATCTTTCTTCTTCTATTTCTATTTCTACGTTCCCGGATGTAATTGTAAAACTTTAAAGTTATTGGTTTGAAAACCATTACTTTAAGTTGTGTGGAACGATTCTATAAGTTAAGTGACAAATGTGTATAATTTTGACTATAGATCCAGATGCATGTCACTTGGAGAGGAATTAAAGGAAGATGATTGCCAGATGTTATCTTTACTTCTTGTTTATGTTCTAGTTCAGTTAAGTTTCCCATTTGTAATTTCCCTTCTACATTTTATAAGTAGAGGAAGAACCTTCGGGTTAAGGATCATAATTTGTAAGCAACATTCTTGTGTTCTAGACTTTGTGTTGAAACCCCTGATAGCTATTTGAAGCAAAGGAATAGAAATGAGCAGATTTCCGGAGAACTTTGTGTCATGGTGCATTTTGTTTCTAACTTTTTGTCTTAGATCTACTTATAAACTTTGTGTTATTCTAGATCTAGATCTGAAAGCTACTTTTGCTTATAATTATGTGTGTTAATATCTATTGGTCCTGTCTATGTGCATGCAATCAACTCTGTAATCTATTGATTGGGTTGCACATCTTCCCTCTTTCTTTTTGTGTTTTTATTATTTCCTTCTTCATTAGATATTTTCTTTCTTTAACAACTCACTTACTTGTTGCTGAAAACTATACACTATGGTTCATGAGCTGCATGGTTAAAGTAATACCCCAAATAGATACTAGCATATTTAATTGACAAACAAATAAAACTCTCAAAAGAAAACCTGAATTTACCTTTGCTAAAAGTGTATTTAGAAGGAGATACTCCAAAAATCCATTGGAGAAAGCCAAAACGCCATTTTCAGTTTAAAACCATGATGGGGAGAGTCCAAAGGAAGGTGAAGAGACTATAAAACCAAGGAAAAAACTCAGTTTGTGGCAGCAACAAATTACAAAAGAGATTTTTCAGTTTTCGGACCCCAAAAGAAGGAAAACATGGGCGTTTTGGACCAGTAGTGGTTAGAACAATTGGGGGACTCATAGGTGGAGTGGAGAACAGTTATAAAATGCATTTTTGACCCCGATTTAGTAGTAAAATTTTTTTGGAGCCACTTCTCAACAGATAGTGAATAATTGAATGGCTAAAATTGCCCCCAATGTTTGATAAAATACCTTTGCTTGCGTTTTCTGTTGTAATAGTCAAGGAAAGGATAGTAAAGTTTGTTTGTGATTTTTTCGTAAGATTTTCTCACCTCAAAACATTGTTATAGATGAATATATTCTATTCCAAGAGTTTTGGTGTAGTTTGAGACCCTTTGTATGCCTTTAAAGAGGATAAAAAAGCCATTTTGATAACAAATTCAGTCTTAGTCCAATTGAGGCCTATATGAGGTTAAATGTATTAGAATAGGTTGTGAGAGTCATTTTGAGTACTCATACCCTATACCTTATGAAATGTCCCACTTCCTAGGATAATCATGACAAAGACCCATAGCCCATTTTGTCCTCCCGACGGCTAAGGATTACATCAAAGAGAAGACTTAAGTTATAATATTTTATTATAAAGTGCGAAAATAATATAAAATATTATAATAAATTATTATGGACTTAATGACAACTTAAAAATAAAAAAAGGAAAACAAAAGAAAAAAAACATTTAACCAAAAATGAATTATTCAAGGAAAATGCGACTTGCATAAGGAAGGAAAGTTGGAAGGAAAAACATTTAATGAGGGAAAACTGATTGGTCATCAAGGGTGGCTATTTTGGGTCACAAGTACTATATAGGCAAGTCGACTTGCCTTAGGAAGGAACACTTGATCATTCTCTAATTTCTGATTTTGTCTGAAGCTTTGAGCTTTGTCAAAAATATTTCTAAAGACAAAATCCTTTAGAAATACTCTCTTGAGGACGAAAACCCTCCAAGAGATCAAGGGGATTCTCCACCTTGGGGTTTCCATTGTGCATCATTGGATTAACAAATATTTTCAGTTTATTTCCAGCAGTTGAATGAAGGAGATTTGTAGAATTTTGTACAAGGGTCTGAAGGGAAGATTGCAACAGTGTTTTTCTTTATTATCTCATGTGGAGCAACCCATGTCTAAGAAAATCTGGGATATTTGAAGGCTGTTTTTGATCTGATTTGGAAAGCTATCAATAATGTTAATTTTTAGAGACTGAATCAGTCCATATTCAGAATTTTTGGTGTTAAAAAATGTTCCATTTTAATTTATTTACAAGGGCAGCCTGTCTGCAAATTTATAATATTTTTTCAGCCTTGTTGTACCTCAAAATTTTTGTTTTTCTTTCATATTTTGGCCTCATAAATTCAGTATATCAGATTTGGGTGAAAATATTCTAATATAAGTGCTGATTTGTATGGGTTTTCTACTTTACCCTAGTTGCATTTTTCATAGATAAATTCAGATCTACAAAAATAAATTTGATATATAACTTAAAAATTGTGATTTGGGGTTTGGATTTGCCAAAAATCCAACTGGGGTTTAAAAGTGTCCATTTGGGGACATTACAGTGGTATCAAAGCTTGAAATCCTCCCACCTGTGAGAATAAGAAGCAGAAATCAGATCTAAATGCAATCGGCAAAAATCCATTTAGTCTATCAAAGAAGAAGCACCCCAAAGAAGACAATGGATGAGTATGAGAGAGAGAGACCTCCCAATGATGAGCTGAGTTATTTGAATGAGATCTTCTCTAGAGGTAATAGAGAGCTGCAAAACTGTTTGATGGAGTCACATAGAGATCTTAGAGACTCCTTTATAGGAGCCATTGCTAATTTGGGTAGAGCCTTACAAGGGATAAGTACTGGGAATCAAGGCAATCAAGGTGAAGGGAGCTCTTCTAGTCATCATACGGAAAGGGTTTCAAACAAGACTCCTTCCAAGTTCTTTCGTGCTAGTTTCCTTCAAAGAAATGAACCACAAGAGGAGAGGGAGCAACCACCAACACATGGGTTTGCTGAAGAAATCAATCTATATGGAGATGAGTATGCATCATTGAATCCCCACACAAGGGATTTGCTTTCATTCAGAGACTTTTTCCAACTTAGAAGAAGTGAGGGACCAAGGAAGAAGGTGAATCATTCTCAAGAACCAAGGAAAGATATTCAACATAGATTGGGTAAGATCACTCTTCCTACATTTGATGGTACGGATAAATGTTCTGCTAGAGCATGGTTGCAAAAGTTAGATACTTGTCATTAAATCCCATGTATGAAGAAGAGGCTCTTAAATTTGTCACCTTGCATTTAGAAGGTGTGGCTCACGAATGGTGGTATCATGGTCTAGTAACACAAGGACATGGTTCCATTACCACTCTTGAAGAGTTTGGAAAAAGGCTAATGAAAGGTTTGACAGGAAAGATCCAGAGGTACACTTCAGGGAGTTGGCACAACTCAAGCAAGAGGCATCCATGGAAAGGTATGTTGCTGATTTTCAGAAATTAGCAGTCATGGTTTCAAATATTAGTGAAAGAAGATTAATAGTTTTGTTCATGGAGGGCTTGACCGAACCCCTTAGAGGATTGGTAAAGGCTTTTGAGCCTTCATCTCTTCAAGATGCTATCAAAAGATCACTAAATCTGGAATTTACAGTAGGAAAGAATAGAAATCTGCAGCAGAAAACATCACCTTTGGGGCAGCAAACAAGTTCATGTGAACCACCAAGGACAACCCCAAATGATAAGCAAGGAGCAACAAGGTAGGGCACAAGAATGGGAAAGAAACATGTCTGAAATTGAAGCAAGGAAAATGAGTTAAGGAGGAAGAAATTATGCTTTGATTGTAAGGACCCATGGACACCCAACCATCGTTGCAAAGGTAAGGGATCTATTCATTATATTGAAGTTGTTTTAGATAATGATGAGGATGAAGATAATGCTGATCCAAAAGATCAAGCAAAGGAAGATGAGGTGGTTGTCACAGTGCTACTTTAGCTACATTGACAATGTTGCCTAGTTTTTATGCTTTCCATGTGAGAGGTGATCTTCTTGGGCAAAAGGTCACCATATTGATTGATAGTGGAGTAACACAACTTTATTAATGAAGATTTGGTTGCGAAATTGAGGTTGCAAGAAGAAGACTTCCAAGGATTCAATGTGAATGTGGCAGATGAACATTCAATCACTTGCACTAAGAAGATTCCTCAACTCCAATTCACCATGGGAGGTTGTAAGGTAAGTGATGAGTTTTATGTTGTTAGTATTGATGGTCCGGATTTAGTACTTGGAGTACAATGGCTTCAATCCTTGGGTGGCTTCAATCCTGGGGTGAATTCAATCAAAACTATCAAAGCATGGAGTTGAAATTCAAAGTGCAAGGCAAGGAAATTGTTTTGCAAGGTTTGAGGAAGGGAGTTCCTCAAAGAATGGCAACCAAGAGCATGATAGGAGTATTCCAAGAAGGGCAGATTGCACAAGATATGAGTAGTGAAGAAAGGAGCATAACATTGCAGCAGTTGATTTGTGAAGAAATTTAGCCTTTTGTGGAGCTTGGTGACTTCATGAGGTATGGTACAAGCAAAATAATGTCATATATGCTGCATATTCAGATTTTTTTTGAGAAGAGTGATGAACTAGAAGATAAAATCTGCAATTTGCATTATGTAATGCCTTGGATACAACCATGTGTATATGAGCATCTTGTGAATGACAAGTGGTGGCAAGTTTTAGCTCATTTAACAAGTACAGTGCTAGGATCTTGAAACATTTCAGCATGTTTTGTCTATTGTGCATGACACTTAGACAAATGAAGTCAAAATTGCTTGAGGGCAAGCAATCTTGGGAAGGGAGGACTGAAATGTCCTGCTTCCTAGGATAATCATGACGAAGACCCTTAGCCCATTTTGTCCTCCTCGACGGCTAAGGATTAAATCAAAGGGAAGACTTAAGTTATAATATTTTATTATAAAGTGCGAAAATAAAATAAAACATTATAAAAACACTTATAATAAATTATTATGGACTTAATGACAACTTAAAAATAGAAAAGACAAACAAAAGCAAAAAGACATTTAAACAAAAATGAATTATTCAAGGAAAATGCGACTTGCATAAGGTAGGAAAGTTGAAGGGAAAAAACATTTAATGAGAGAAAAGTTGATTGGACATCAATGGTGGCCATTTTGGGTCACACGTACTATATAGGCAAGTGGACTTGCCTTAGGAAGGAACACTTGATCATTCTCTAATTTCTGATTTTGTTTGAAGCTTTGAGCTTTGTCAAAATATTTCTAAAGACGAAACCCTTTAGAAATACTCTCTCGAGGACGAAAACCCTCCAAGAGA
This sequence comes from Taxus wallichiana var. yunnanensis, assembly GCA_018340775.1. Lineage (NCBI taxonomy): Eukaryota > Viridiplantae > Streptophyta > Pinopsida > Cupressales > Taxaceae > Taxus > Taxus wallichiana. Next base: position 826,725,532 of record CM031242.1, on the reverse strand, counting down.
TCAAGGGGATTCTCCACCTTGGGGTTTCCATTGTGCATCATTGGATTAGCAAATATTTTCAGTTTATTTCCAGCAGTTGAATGAAGGAGATTTGCAGAATTTTGTCCAAGGGTCTGAAGGGAAGATTGCAGCTGTGTTTTTCTTTATTATCTCATGTGGAGCGACCCACTTCTAGGAAAATCTGGGATGTTTGAAGGTTGTTTTTGATCTGATTTGGAGAGCTATCAATAAAGTTAATTTTTAGAGACTGAATCGGTCCATTTTCAGAATTTTTGGTGTTCAAAAAGGTACCATTTTTATTTATTTACAAGGGCAGCCTGTCTGCAGATTTATAAAATTATTTCAGCCTTGTTGTACCTCAGAAATCTGGTTTTTCTTTCATATTTTGGCCTCATAAATTCAGTATATCAGATTTGGGTGAAAATATTCTAATATAAGTGCTGATTTGTATGGGTTTTCTACTTTACCCTAGTCGCATTTTCATAGATAAATTTAGATTTGCAAAAATAAATTTGATATATATTTTATAAATTGTGATTTGGGGTTTGGATTTGCCAAAAATCCAACTGGGGTTTAAAAGTGTCCTTTTGGGGACATTTCACCTTGCTTTCATTTCAAGCCTTAGACAATCTACATTGTTTAATAGTTTAAAAAATTCTTGTTAAATGACAGAAACTGCAAATTTCTTGCAAACGGCCACAAAGAGGGCAATAACAATTTGGTTGGGATAAACAAGGGTGGGAAAACTTGTTTCGCAGCTGCTAGCTTGTCCTTCATTAGAGCCCCTATCCTAGACTGCATCATGTTCTCAGCAAGCTAGTTTAAGTAAACTATCTCCTTACTAACAACAAGCTCTTAATGCAAATGTTGATGTTTGCTTCAATGTTGCACAATGCCTAACTCTTTAGTATTCACACAACAGCCACATTATTCAGAAACAGACTGCTTTTTTAGAGCATTACTTAAAGATTCAACTAGATAGATCAACAAAGCGGGTGACAATGCAGTACCTGGTGAGTCATATCCAACGTCTTTTACTTTATTGTCAGAAATGGGTGTAGTGGGTGAAGAATTTGTTTTCCGTCTTCAAGCACATCATTGGCCAATTCATAACAACATTACCATTTCCCTGAGGCAGATGGTTCAATTATATATATATAAACTAGTACTTACATCTTAAATATATCTAACTGAAAGACACTGATATGTATCAATCTCGAGGATCTTATCTTGGATTTGTCACATAGTTTCCGTTTAAGGGTTCCAAATTGATTAACAATTTTGTCACATTATTTGCAAATTTCCCACTGACTAGTGGTGGGTGGCCTTAGTCTAGTTAGACCATTGCGCCGGGTTTGAAAAAGACTCCTAAGTTTGCCGTATGCCTAATATATTATGAATTTTGATTATCGGGCTCAAAAAAATCTTTCTAGGGAAAAAAAGGCTTCAAGTCTGCCATATGCCCAAGATATGTATCAATCTCAAGGATCTTACCTCGGATTTGTCACATAGTTTCTCTCATTTAAGGGTTCCACATTGATTAATGATTCTGTCACCTTCTCTCTACGAATTTCCCAGTGACTAGTGATGGTTGGTCTCTATCTAGTTGTACTGACATGCATCATTCGTATACACACAGTGGTACTAGAATAGGGCAGACGTTGAGCATCCTCAAACTTTCCGAGGGCCACATTTCTCACCCAAACTGACCGTCGATCATGAGTTGTAAATAAATTTGACCAACTCACCATGCAAACATTCCAATTGAAAGCAAGAGAGAGTGAATAAAAACAATTGTGGACTACTCTTCACATGCCAACAACAGCAACACCATGGCCATATTAGCAAATCAACAGAAGGGAGGGATAATGTGTTACCTGAATCCAGCTTAATCAAAACCCCTTCTTTATCTCTGTCACTCTGTGGCATCCACTATTTAGCAATGCCACAACAGCTATGGCAAATGATAACTTCATAAATTTATTACTCCCATTTCACACACGATCATTATTAATGCCTAGGGAATATGAACTCATTCATGCACAAGACACATCACTTCACACATGATCCTCTCATAAGCATATCTCTGATAATTAATTCACATCATTTAAAAGAGAGTTGAAGGGAAACATGGTTTCCCTGGAAAGATTTTGAGATAAATTAGAAGGGCGATTTGTAGGGAGGGGAGCACATAAAAAAGAACCCTTCCCCATCCTTTACTATTAGTTTTCTTATATCGTCAGGGAACTCCTCCCAGAATTGATCTGGGGAGCCAGTAGAAGCGATTAAGTTGATCCCTCTGTTAGCAGCCCTTTCTACCACCTAATTCCCTTCTTTTTGTATGCATAAAATTGTCATCTTCTAGCTTCCTGAAAAGGTATTTTACCTCATCAATCAATGCTTTCAATCTCTAAGACACAATCTTACTCTCCACCATTGCATTTATTAATATCCGAGAATCACCTTCAACCACTTGCTTCCTTGAGCCCTGGATGATCGCAGTTTGAGTTCCTTTAAGCATGGCCAAGTCTTCTACGTGGTTGTTTATGTCTGTTACAATGTACATGGAAAAAACTAAGATGGATTGTCAAATCTTATTTCTAAATACACAACCTCCCCAGCAGGATCTGGTCTCCCTTTTGCCGCACCATCAAAATTAAGCTTTATGTATCCCGGTGGAGGGGGATGCCAAAACACACGCTCCTTTATCATTCCCTGACCCCATTGTCAGGGATTGCTTTTTAGTTACTTATATTTTCCCAAGCCTGTTTTACTGTGTCGAATGGTTGAGATAGGTGTTGCTAGCAAAAGACCCAGGTTCAAACTGTGGCAGGTGTAAGAGTTCAAATTGTATAACAGATAGGTTAATTGAAAGTGATCTTAAAAATGTTTAACCTCAACCGAGGTTGCATGCCTCCCTTTGTGAAATATAAGAGAATGTTATCCATACCAAAAATTACGTCTATGGAGAACTTGTTGCAGTTACTCCCATGGATGCCTGTTGTAGACACAAGAATTTATCGCCTTAATGAATATCGTTTACGTGTTGCAACAATAATAATAAAATGTCATCTTTGTTTAACCTCAATGGAGGTTGCATGCCCCATATATAAATTATAAAAGAATGTTATCCACACCAAAAAATTGTTCCCATGGAGACCTTTCTGCAATTATCTCCATGGAGGCCTGTTGCAAACACAACATTTACAGCCTTATGAATATCTTTTACGTGTTGCACCAATAATAAGCAAATAGCACCTTTTTAAGCCAGAAAATTGGATGGGCCAAGAAGATTTTATACCTCCTATTCGCCTTTGCCTTTCTTATGAAGGTGACAAGGTGTAATTTTTTTTAATCCCTTGAGAAATATTTTGAAAGCCTCAGGAACATTCCCTTTTAGGCATTCAAAGCCGCATCCGCTGACGGTAAAAGTAGTAGTTTCACATATCTGAATTATTTTTCATTTTTATTGTGATGTCACAATCTACCTGAAAAAGGAGCGTGCAAGCACTGGGCAGAAGTCCTTTTTGCCTCTGATCTTTTCATTTGTAATAGCTAATCCTTATGAGTCAAAGCTAATATTACATGAATTTGTCTTAGGCTGATGCTTTTGACCTTCGGCAAGGCCGTAGCAATGCTGTATAGCATACCTTCTTTGACCCTCACTCATGCCCGAAAACAATATTCAGCAGTGGAAAGCTTTCCACCAGATAAGGATTGATTGGAATCAATTTTTTGTTTCTCCTTTTTGTGGATTTTAAGGGCATTTTCACAGCAGAAGAAAACACGTTTAATCATTTTAATCCCTTCTCTCCTATATATTCTTGTAGTGCATGAACATGAATTGTCTTATGAATAGACTCGTTCATCATGTAGCATTGTCAGCACTATCACTATATGAAGTGTTGTCTACAATTCTTTCTTTGTGTTAACTGTTTTTGGATTCCTTTGACAGTGAGTAACTGAACATGGATTTCTAAATTGATCTCGACAAATGCCTGCACTTAATGCAAGTAATAAAATTCCTTATGTTTCGAGCCTTACTGCTGGAAGCACCTAATCTTATTTGTATTTTCCTGTGAACTTCTAGGATTTTGTATATTCTAAGTGTGTTGAAGGTGACAATACACACTCCTAGAATGAACTTGAGAGGGGTCTGGTGACAAAGGTGGGGGGTCGGGGGAGGGTTAGGGAGTGTTGGATGTGACAACCCATGCTCCTAAAGAGAAAGTAGGACAGGGGCTGGTGACAAAGGAGGTGGTTCGGTGGGAGGGGTGGCGAGTGTTGGATGTGACAACCCATGCTCCTAAAGAGAAAGTAGGAGAGGACCTGTAGCTAAGCTGTAGAAAAGCCATAGGTAGGCTGGATTGGGCCGTCCTTGCTTTGATTCATAGCCTGTCCTATTAAATTTAATATTCAGAAGGCCAAAAATTTGGAGTTGAGATTTTTCTTACCTGGATTACAACTCTGGTGTGACCAGAAATATACCAAAAGGCGAATTTTCTCTCATGCCAGTTTAGTGGTAATGTTATATGATCTCCTACGTAGCCGACCGGCTTCTTGGATCATCAGTTAGGTGATAATGATATATCTAATCCTTGCAGGTTATTCATAGGTTAGTCTTTATTACGAATCTCCTTCGGTGTTGTGTTGAAAGTTAATATGACATATGCCATCAACAAATAGCAAGGCCAAGATGAGAATGGCTTCTTGTGATTATGGTGGCCATATGATATTTGATCTCAAGATATTGTCAATGTGTGCAAGATTTTGACCTTTGAGCCAACAAGTTAGAAGCCATGGATGGACAATCAAGATTCCTAGCCCAAGGTTAGTCCACACATCTTTGATTGGGAAAATGGACCAATGTATATAAAAAAGCAATCAGCTTTAGCAAGAGATTCGATGTGCCCAAGATTGCTTGTTGGTTACTTGCTTGTGAATGGCTTTGATGATATATTGAGATTTCGGTAGCACCTTGTTATGGATTGTTTGATGGCTTTTGGAATCGACGAAGTTTACTTATGCTTATCTAAGTTAGTTTTGCATGAGGGTGGTGAGGTAGCTTTATACTTGATGGAAGGAAGATTCAATGGCTAGGATGAAGCCATGACGGATTGAGATTAATAGTTGAGGTTAGGTTAGGTTAGGCATAAGCGAATACGACACTGTCGGGTGTTGTAATCACACCCGATGACATCACATATGTTAGATAGGGCATCACAATCGTGGTGATTGCTAGGGTTAGGGTTTGTAAGCATCATATTTGCGAATATGATGATGAGGGCATTTATTAGGGTATTAAATGTAGGTTAGGTTAGGCATAAGCGAATACGAAGGCATCGGGTGTTGTAATTGCACCCGTTGTCATCACATATGTTGGATAGGGCATCACAATCGTGGTGATTGCTAGGCTTAGGGTTTGTAAGCATCATATTTGCGAATATGATGACAAGGCGATGTTGTATTGGCAAATACGACAAGGGATTGTCTTATTAGTGAATACGAAAACGAGAATGTTGTAATAGCGAACATGGCGATATCTATTGTCATAATTATGACATTTGACAATGTCGTAATCGCAAAACACACGGCGTTTGGGGTAGTCATGTTTGCAAACAGGATCGGAAAGGTAAGCAAGCGGGGAAGGTGGAAAATTTAAAGAAATGGGGATGAATGTTAGGTAATGTTAGTGGATTGGGGTTGATGTTAATAGGTTGTAGGATTAAGTGTGTGTTATTAAGGATGTGTAGGCGGTCTTTCGTATAGTGGGGATGTGGGAGCGGCGGTCACAAACTTTTCCGGAGTTGTGAGCACAACCGATAGAGTATGAGGTTGGCGTCTTTGTCTGCAAAGTGGGGTTGTATTATGTGGTCTTTATGCCCGAGATTTAGACAAATTGAGCCCTATTAACAACATTGATAGAGTGATGGCATTCGAAGATAGGGACATTTCACCATCGATTGGTGAGATGATTGTGACTTTAGAGGACATGTAGAGGATCCCGTGGTTGCCATTATGAGGGGAGATGGTGAATTGGTTCACCGCTGGGGAGGGAGAGCCATGAGGAGGATGACCAACCGGACAAATTTGCCCATATACCGAGGAGCATTGGATGCCAATTGGTTATATAAGTAGGGTTTGGTATAGAGATTTCCATTGTTTCTGCTATGCCTTATTAGTGGTATTGTCTTTGCTTGATGAAACCGGGCGTTATTTCATAATGGGCCGATAGGTGTAGTTTTTTACGACGGGATCGACAATGTTTGTCTCGGATCCTTGTGTTCTAGCTTCCTTATACCGGGATATGCATATGATTGTTTATGAGGACGTGGATTAGGCCCTTGCACTTTACTTGAGATATGGGCATGGGAATATATTGTTGTAGCAAATTTCGGTCGGTGTCAGAGATATGATCTTGGTGAGCCGATTGTATATGGATGGGTGATGCGAGTTGGGTCCCCGAGGCCACATATGGGTGACTTGGTATATTATAGGCGAGAGGATGGATGAGCTGCAAGATGACCAGATCGTATGGTGTCCATACCGAGCATTCAAGATAGTATGGGTCGACGATTATTATTTGGTGTAGGTTATGAGCCCTTGTTATATCCTTGGGCATCATTCTTCGAGATAGAGAGATCGATCGGCATGAGTCTGATGACAATTTGGTTTGATACAAGATGTGTCGAGAAAGGGCCCCCATGTTATGCTAGAGTAACTCGTGAGGTCTGATTTGGCGTCGAACGGTGAGTTGGACCACAACTTCATTGAGTTGGCATTGTTTAGTAGCGGTGCCTTATGATCCATGCGCGGACGTGGTAGATGTAGGTACAATTGCAACATATGATGTTTGGTGGGCTCAAATGAGGTGATTAGATTGACTAGGCTAGTGCAGTATAGCGAGGGTACTTAGATGCATGTTTAGAGGATCTGAAATTTTTTGAGGGCGGAGCCACGAATTAGACATGCGCAGAGACCCGTATACGAGATAGTGAGGCCATTGCCTCCTCGACAACCGAGAGGAAAACAACTAGGGCAAGGTGGCTTACGGGGGCGGGGACATTAGGTAGGAGTCCGGGTAGTCCATAACCCATGGATGTGGATGGACAAGGACATGGGCAGGACAAGTACCCTTTCGAGGCCGCAAGTCAAGTACGGGACACGCTCCTACGATTGGACAAGTGCATGCACGGGGTTATATAGGTGCATCAAGGTCGGAAATGGAGTGGCGGGGGCCATCACAGTGCGTTAAGTAGAGGATATAACATTGATTGCCATTTACGGCGGGAGATTAGTGCTCGTATTGTCGAGATTGCGGGGTTAGAGGCACAACAAAGCCTGAGGCCCGATACATTAAGATAAATCGAGTTATCTTAACATGTTAAACAATTGTCAACCTAGATAACGCTGCGACTAGAGGCGTGATCAATTTTATGTAGAGAGAGATCGGTGGATCTTGAGAGAGATCATATGACAACCGAGAGAGACTAGATGATCTGTGAGAGGGACCATTTCCATGTTGAGTGAGACTGTATATAGGTCGAGAGAGATCAATTAGCAGCTGCCGCACGAGGAGACTCAAGGTTTATGGTTTGTGGATTGCTCTGTGCCGACCGAGAGATCGAGTACTAGCGTTGATTGTATGAATAGGTGTTCTTGTGCACAAAGAGCACATATTTCGCAGAGAGAATGAGCGGGGTTCTAGTTTCTCGGGGCATCGGCCTGAGGACCATCGTCACTACTGTGGCCGAGAGTCATCGTGGGTGGGTCTTGAGAGAGATCATATAACAATTGAGAGAGACCAAGTGATTTGTGAGAGGGACCAATTCCATGCCGAGTGAGATTGTATATAGGTTGAGATAGATCGATTAGTGACATGAGGATACTTAGGGTCTATGGTTCATGGGTTGCTTCGTGGTGGTTGAGAGATCGAGTACTCTTGTACCGACCGTATGAGCGGAGTTGTTCTTGTGACACAAATTGCACCATATTTTGTAGAGATGATGTGATGCATGGTTTTCTGCTTTATATGATGCTAGCGCATTTAGTTCTTGAGTAGAAATGTTAGTAATGCTATGATGATTAGATGCGTTAGATGGTTATGGATATGTGTTAGGATATGGCTAGATGGATGATGAGAGATGTTGATGATGATGATGTGATTGTGCTGCCATATTACAAGCCATATCGATAACAATGTTTTTGATGTGGCATTAGGTAGAATATATCATGATTGACAATAGACTATGTAATGTATGTTAGACTGCCTTAGACCCTCCTCATATCATTAGAGGGTGATATTGCCCTCATATCCTTGGGCAAAGACAAAAATAAGAAACAAAGCTATTTGAGGAAGAGAAAATGGAAGAATCATAACACCCACACATACAACTAAACAAACAAGAGAGAGCACTCAAAGTATTTGATGGATGAGTACAATTTGAGAGGGGATGAGGGACAAATAGTTGAAATGTGGGGATGATAGGATGATAAGGCGTTTTCGATGTTCCCATTATTAGTATCCTTGAATTGTGTGAGCGATTCAGAGCTCAACATAACCTTGTGTTGTTTGATGTATATTGGTTGCCCCAGTGGCAGTGGATGCCCCTGGGTTATTTAGATAAGATGTTCATAATAACTTGCTCTCGGATAGAACAAGGATAAGTGATGGCGGGGCGTAAAGGATGGGATCATCTTTGGGGATATGGTAAGAGGGTAGGATTATGGGATCTGAAAGGATTGTTGTGGTTGGCAAAGACCGACAAAGGAAGCTAACTAGATACGACAAGGATTGGGGAATAAGAGATGGTGAGTGATGGAGAATGGCGGATAAAATGAGGGGATGGAGAATGCCGAGCTCCGGATATGGTCATTCAGGGTGATAAGGTTATCACTGCGCAATGTGTTCCATATATTTCTTCCATTCTTTTACGTAATTGGATTCAATTAGTTGCTTAACTTGATTGTTCTTTCTTTAGATGTTCTTGGCTTCTTTTGTATTCGAGACTTATTTCGCTCAAAACTGCTATGTATCTAACACCTTGGCCAAGGTTAAAGTAGGATTGGAGGAAGGATGAATGGAGTGAAACTTTCCCCATGGATATAAGGTGCTCATAGGGATTACTAGGAGTGATGTTAGAAACCGGTTTTCTTCATCGTATTTGCCCAAGGCGAAAGTAAACTCGTTTTCACCGTTGGGCGATTTTTTTGTTTTTTGTTTTTTGTTTTTCGTTTTTAATATATATGACATGGCATTAGAGATAGCAGCGTGACCACTTAGGTTCGAACCATTTAAAATGCATGATATTCATAGGCTCATCAAGTTTGTAATGATCGGTGTGGCTAACATGTAGGCTCGATCCAAACTTGCAATGATGACATATGGTCCAAGCCAATCGAGCTCAAACTTGCCCTTTTTCCATTCAACATTTGTGTTTTTTTGTCTCTCTTTAAGGACTAAATTGCCAATTTCAAATTCTTTGGGCTGCACTTTCTTGTTATATTGCTCGCGTAACTTTGTTTTGGTATGATTTTATAAGGTTTAAACCATTAAGCCATTTTTCATCTAGGAGTTCCGGCTCTTGAAATCTTGCACATAATAAGCTTCTTCATCAATGAGGCTTAGAGTGAGATGCAGAGTGAAAGCAATTTGATCTCAATCAACAAGATAGCTTTTGTGCCAAAGACAAGGGAATATGGAGTGGCTCATGTGGTTGTGTGGATGCTTTGTACGAGAGGCCCACAAGGTAGGATAGAGCTGCAAATGCCAATTATGTCCAACATCATTGACTATTTTTTCAATAATTTTTAAGGATTTTATTATCGGCCTTTGCTTGGCCATTTCCTTGGGGATAGTAAGGTGCGGACCATCAATGTTGGATATGAAAATGTTCATAGAGGGCTTTGACTTTGTTTTTGAAGCACTTGCCATTGTCGGTGATGATGGTGGAAGGGATGCCATAGCGGTGGATGATGTGGTTAAGGATGAATTTGGATATCTCAGTATACTAGTGATATAGGTGAGTGCCATGTCTTCCACCCACTTGGTGAAACATTCGGTAGTAGTGATAATGTCTATGTGGCCATCATAGGATCTTTGGATTTATCTTGTTGATGACATTGAAGCCCCATATGTAGAAGGGCCATGGCGATGATGGGTTGCAATGCTTGTGATGGTGTGTGGATGAGATCGATGTGCTTCGACAGGCTACACACTTCTTGACATATTTGCATGCATTGTGCTCCATAGTTGGGCAATGGTACCCTACATGCAATAGTTTCTTAGCTAGGGCCATTCCACTAGTGTGTGCCCCGCAAGTGCCATCGTGAACTTCTTTGATTGCTAGGTTGTCCTCGTCGAGTTCAAACATCATAACCGGTACCATCATATCCCATGCGTTGTAATGTCCCTCTGAGATGCTTTGAAACAAGAAGCTTTTTGGATGAATGATTTGTTTTGGGAGCGATTAAGATCAGGTCATAAAATGGTTGCATAGATATAGTTATAAATATCTTGATACCAAGGGGAAGTGGGACCAATAATCTCACAAACCATTTCTGATTTTGGGACATCATAAATAGGGATCATAAGTTACTCTACCAAAAATTGACATTGATGTGTTTTGGGAGGCATTTCAAGCAAAGATGCGATTGTTGCCGGGCGTGTGCTTACTTATTGCTAGCTCTTGATACCTATTCGAACTAGATGTCTTAGAAATCTTGTTTGAAATTGTCAACCATTCGTTTGTAAGGGATCAACTTGTCATCTTTTGTTTGATAACCAACTAGGAATCACCATAGACTTTTGTAGATGTTGAATATTCCATTGAATTGCAATTCGGAGACTTGATAGTAGAGCTTCATATTCAATGATGTTGTTAGTACATGGGAAGCCAAGATGGAATACCTTGGGATTAAGTCTCGTGCGGGCGTGATAAAAAGATCCTAGCCGGAGCTATGATGGGTAAAAGACCCATCAAAGTAGAGCTTCGAATAGGTGATTCTTGAATGTTCAAGATTGCTTCATTAGGGAAACCAAGAACTAATGGGTGATTATCGATACAGAGCCTCTGCGAAGTTGATCGGCGAGCACTTGACCTTTAATAGCCTTGTGGTTGACGTATTCTATATCCATTCGCTAAGCAACATGATCCACTTAGCCATTCTACCATTAGAGCTGACTTTGATAGCAAATATTTCAATGGATCCACCTTGGCAATTATCTTTGTTGTTTTTTAACTTGTAATGTCACAACTTTTGGGAAGCGAACACTACAACTAAACAAGCTCGTTCATAGGAGTGTAATTTAATTCATATGATATCAAGGTTACGCTTAAATAGTAGATAGCCCGTTCTTTTGCATGTTCGTCATGTTGTGCCAAAAGAGCTCTTAAGGCACATTGTGTGTTGATATATATAATATCAATGGTTTCCTTGGTGTGGGTGGAACAATACCCGGTGGATGTATGAGATAATGTTTGAGGTTTTCAAATGCTCGTTGGCAATCTTGATTCCAATGAAAAGCTGTTCCCTTTTAAGCAAATGAGTGAACAATTGACACTTATCAACTAGTTGAGAAATAAACCCGCATATAGCCTAGATCTTACCTGCGCAAAGTGTGGAGTTGCTTGAGATTTTGGGGTGTAGGCACTTTGGTAATGGCTTTAAATTTGGATGGATCAACTTCAATACCTCTCTTGATACGATGAAACCTAATAGTTTTCCTTTTGTGACCCCAAAGACACACTTTTTGGGATTGAGTTGAACTTTGTATTCCCTTAGCTAGTCAAAAATTCTTCCGAGTATTTCTCGATGATTTTTCGTGTTTTAGATTTTCCTAGGATATCATCAACATAACCTTCAACAATATCGTGTATCATGTCATGGAAGATCCCGGTCGGGGCTCTTTGATAAGTAGTGCTGCATGGTTTTGAGTACGAATGACGGTGACTTGATAACAAAATGTTTTGCATGGGGTGGTGAATGCAATCTTATGTTGATCCTTAGGTGCATTATGATTTGATTGTAGCCATATAATCATCAATGAGAGAGAGCATCTCGTGGCCGGTTGTAGAATCCATGATCATGTTGATATTGGGTAGAGGAAAATCATCTTTAGGGCATGATTTATTAATATCATGAAAGTTAGTACAGATGCGGATACGCCCGTCGGAGCTTCACGACAAGAACAATGTTTGAGATCCAATTGGAGTAATCGATTAAGTGGATAAAACCTACAACCCAAAGCTTCGTAATTCCTTGACTAATAAGGCAATCTTTGGATGCATATTTTTAGTTTCTACTTAACTGGTTTAGCTTTAAGATGTGCAACAAGATTATGAACTACTAATGATGGATCAAGGCTATGCATATCTACATATGACCAAGCGAATATATCGGCATACTCCTCGAGTAGTGCAGTGAATACGTCACATTCTTGAAGAGTTAGGCTGGCCCCTAAGCTTCGGGATTTTCAGTTCTACTTTCTTTGTCGATTTGATATTAATCGTATCTGCTACCAATGATGAAGACCGTTCTTGCATGTCATTGGGATATTCCTTATGTAAACGATCAATTTCTTCTATTCCATCCAAGCTAAGAGAGTCATCTTGTTTTGTGTTTTTGAGGGCTTGGAAGTTTTCATTGCTCAGAGTCGAGAGAGCAAATGGTCTTCCTGTCCATTTGCGCCCCAAAGAGGTTTTCACCAATAGGCATGTCTTTATTTTCATTCTTAATCGTGTTTTTGCTTGTTTTGCCTACTAGTGCCTTGAGGGGAGAAGGTTCCATGTTTTTGTTTTGTTGTATTTTTGATGTTTTTGATTGACTAGGAAGTCCACTTGCTCCCAAAATAAGAACCGAGATCCATATTTATGTCAAAACCTTTCTTATGATACCCCACAGAATATTGTTTCTATGTCCCATGAATTCGATAATCGATTCATCATTTTGAAACTCGTCGAATGATGCTTGATTTTTCTAGTCCTAATCGATGAGGATGGATAATAGAGGCCAAAGTCAATGGTTAGGATGGAGGTATCAACGAAAAGGTTATTAGCGGCAAGATCTTCGTAGAGGCTATGACTAGACCTTGTCTCAATGTCATCGTCGGATAAGGATTTCCCAGAAACCACGAAAGTGTACACGCGGTGACATCTTGCGGTTCACTACTTAGTGGTTTGTACCCTAGACCAAGGTGTGGTGGGTTATCTTCAAGAGAAACGGGCTCTAGAATTCCTTGTTTGTGTAGGCCCAAACCTTTGCCTTTGTATTTCATGATTTTGAGCATGTAATTAGCCTTTGAATATTTAAGGTCTTGATATAGGATGTTATTTCGTCATTGGATGACTCATAATGATCAAAGCTTGAAATCCTTTCATCATGTAGGAGGCCAAAGCAATGAAAGGTAGATGAACCAAGTTGAAAGTGTGTTCGTAGTCTTACGCATGGTGGGTCTCTCCTTGGGGAAGTAGGGAGGTGACCGATATGAAAGGCATCTTGGAGCTGATATTTTTCACATCCATCTGGAAGTCTTAATGTTGGACTTGATGGGTGGAGCATTGGAGGTGGATTGAAGATTATCGGGATCAATATAGGAGGATGAAGTAGTAAAGGGCTCTGGTTTATTTGACTCATTGATGGTATGAGGACAATAGATATTGCTACGATCTCGTCCTTGTAGTAATTTATAGTATTGGAAAGGTTGGGAGTCATCGGGAATAGTAACCTCCAAAGCCGAATGGGGGAATTTGATGCATTGACGGAGGGTGGATGGTATGGCTTGCATTTCATGTATCCAAGGTCTTCCCGGAAGGATCTTTATAGGTCAATGCCCACCACATGGATTAGCGTTTGATGTATGATTGGACCCACCATGATCGGAAGATATATTTTCTCGCTAATCGTCTCTCGACTTCATCGTAGGCCCTTATTGTAATTATATTTGGCGATAGTGCTGTCTCAAGGTAACCCAACCTCTAATCGAGTCAAAGTGCAAAGGTTAAGGAACCATTATCAATGAGTACTCGCTTGATTTTATGTTTAGAAATGAGCACCTCTATATACAAGGGGAAGTTATGGGAGGGACCGGTTGGTGGTAGGTCATTTTGGTTAAACATGAGTTGTTGGGGGGATATAAGGTGGCTGCAAGAGCTTGAAATTGATTGGTATCAATATCTGTTAGCAAGTAGATTCTTGGAGGGCTTTATACAAGATATGGTTGTGGATGGAAGAGGTCTTGAGAAGCTCCATAATGGATATTTGAGAACGAGTCTTTTCAAGTTGCTTGATTAAGTCATCACCGGCCCTCAATGTGGATGGGAGAGCTTTTTGGATGGTAATTTTAGATAGAGCTTTCAAAGCATTATCTTTATTGCTTCTTGTGGTTACATTATTGTTAACGCGAAATCATAACACCCCCAAATGAGTTCTACAGATCTGCTTTTCTAAGGCGAGTCATTTGGTGTGATTGCGTAACATTGAACTTTCCCAAGGTCTTTTGACTTTGTTTTCTATTATGCGGGATCGTGGTCGATCCAATATTTGGCACAGGGCGAAATATGGATACCATTACATTCGGATGATTGGGTTTTGATGGTAATGGAAGGTCGAGTTCGTGGAGGGCTCTCAAAGGACTTACCTTTGACTTTGATGGTAGCAACTTGATGCTCAATGTGACCTACGATAGAATCATAATCATACGAGGTTCGTTTGTAATTAATGTGATTAGCTTGTGAACCTTGACCTTGGCCTTGTGGTTTAGGATTCTGTTTTTGATCATGTTTTGAAAAAGGATCTTGATAAATCCTAGCTGTTGATTCTGGACATGGATGCATCTGCTTCGATTTCAATTTTGCTGTTGTCAATAAGATCCTGAACATAGTTCTTGAACCCCATGCAACAATTTGTGCTGTGCCCTTTAACGTTTTGAAAGTCACAGTATTCTTCTTCCCTATACCATTTTGGTTTAGGTGCGGTTTCGTCAAAGGGTTTAACATCAGGAAATTCAATCATAATTAGTGCCAAGTGCTTGTGGAAGATAGATTCCAATGACTGGCCAAGCAATGTATAGGTCCTATTCTTATAATCTTGCCTAGGTTTACCCCTTGGGATTGTGATACTTAAGTTAGTGGGAAGCTTAGGTGAGCTTTGTAATGAGGGTTTTACATTATTTTGGATAGCCTTTATATGTTTAGCATCAATTACTCCATTGCCGATCACTTTTTTGTTTTTATTTATAAACTTAGGCTTTTCAACTGTTGAGGTTGATGGCTGATGGTCTTCTTTGGAATAGATTTTGATAAGCCCTTTAATGAGAAGAGCCTTTTCAATTTGAATTCCTTTCTCAATTATTTCATCAAATGTATTTGCACAATGAACGTGTAGATAAAAAGCCAGTTCTTGGTTAAGGTTAACGACAAAGAGACTGACTAGTTGTTTCTTAGAACAGTACAAGGGAACCTACTAGCTAGGCTGCGCCATCTTTGCAAGAAGGATGAGAAACTTTCCCCATTTCTTTGTTTAGTGTCACATAGATCTTTCATGGTGACTTCATGCTCAATATTATAGGAGAAATGTCTCACAAATTTCTCTCGTTAGGTTGGCGAAATTAGAGATGGATCCCTTAGGAAGATGCATGAACCAATCAAGCGCATGCCCACCTAGGCTTTGTGGAAATAGTCTAAAAAGATAGGTATCGCTGTATGCCACCTCTTGAAAAGCCATGTAAAACTCCTTAATATATTCTTTGGGATTACCTTTGCCTCTGTATTTCTCAATTTTTGGTGGCTCAAAATAAGGGGGAAGGGTGTTCGAGTAATTCTGTTTCAAGCGGATAAGAGGACAATTCTTCAAAGTTGTATTTCTTTCCTTGTGCTTCCGTTTGCAAATGATGAGCTGACTATGGGTGTGGATAGGAGGATGAATCTGGTTTCTTTGTCTGCAGGTTGGTATGCGGTTTTGGATGGTTGGTTGATTTTGTTGGTATGGTGGTTCATCTGCATCAAGATTGATTTGTGAGGTCAAAGTGGCCACTTGAAGGGATATCTATTGGATTTGATCATAGAAGGCTTGATTTTGATCCCGTTCGCTTGTCTTTCTAGATTAGACCTTCCTCTGTCAATCTTGATTCGGTTAATATTTACGGATTTTGTGTGTGGATTTTCCCTTTCAAAGGAATTACGGCTCGCAGATGGCTGATCACGTTCAAGTTCTCATATAAGGTTTCTCAAGTTATCGTGATCATAGTTAGGTGGTAATCTTGCTCCAACACCAATAAGTCGTTGGAAGTTCATCTCTATTCTCATATAAATATTGGTCTAGTTGGGCTTGACCTTGTTCTATTAAGGAGGCATTATGACTGCCTTGAAGATCTTCTTCATGATTTACTAGGCTTTCCTCTATTAGAATATAAGGCTTTACTTAATTAGTTATCAGTTACACTTTAACTAATAATCGGTTGTAACCATCAACCACATTGTAACTATCTTTTGCATAATAAAATGACAGACACAATCTCCAAAGTGTGCAATCCGCCTTCTCTTTATTTCTTCCTTGTGCACGTCTTCCAACATTGGTATCAGAGCGAGACAAGCAAGGAAAGAGAGAAGGGAAGAAGATCAGTCCCATTAGGGCACGAAGTTTGAATCGAAGGAAATCAAAAATTTTCGTTTTGATTTTCGAGGGCATTTTCTAACCACAAATATAGCCATTGAGGGCACATACGCGAAATGAGGAAAAATCGAGAAGTGAAATCAAAGGCACATTCGTAAGAAATGAGGGTAGAAGTGAATCAAGGGGACCATTATAAAGTTGCAGTCATGAATATACAGTCCGCGAGCACCATTAACATAAAATCACTAAAATACAGTCCACAAATTTTAGGGCAAAATAAATACAAAAACATAGTTCATGAATCCAAAGACTCCTTTTTCCGTTGTTAATACTGCAGTTCAAACGCTCGAAAAGGGAAAAATACAGTCGAAGCAAGGGCAAAACAAAAATATAGTGGTGCAAGGGCATAAACTTAGGAGAATACAAAATCAAAGGAAAAATAATAATTTTCATATCAGAATCCAAAAATCACGAACTAGGGCACATTTTTAGTTATATTCTTCCAATATCTAGGGCATGGAACAATGCACATCACAATTGTAGCAAAGGTAATGCTTGGGACTGGTATGTTAATTGCTGTTTACTCATTTCGGTAAATACGTAACCGTATTTATTTTGTTGTATTAAACGGAAATTCCCATAGACAAATATTCCGGTCTAAATTTCCATACATGGAAAGTGAAAATACACATGAAACTAATGAATAAAAATTTGTGGGTCATGGTAAACGGGAAAGAGAAAGCACCCATCGATCCATCTAAATTGTTAGATTGCCATAACAAAGATGATAGAGTGAAAGCTATCATTGCCCTTGCTCTCTCCGACTCTGAGCTCCATCATGTAGACCTAAACAAATCATCTTAGGGAATTTGGGATGCTCTGAATAAATTATTTGGATCGAAAGAAGTTAATGCCAAATCTTCCCTAAAACTTAAGTTATATAGGTTCAAAATGGATGGAGTCTCTATGATGAGCCACATCAATAATTTGAGGTCCTTGGTCAAACAACTAGTAGGAGTCAAAGCTGCAGATAGAGGATGAGGATGCCAAAACTATCCTATTAAACAATTTGTCTTCAAAATACAACAATGTAGTTATTACCCTTAGTCAAATTCAACCTCAATCTCTAGATGATATGATTGCAAGTCTTCTAGCCAAAGAAAAACGAACTGCGAGAAGATGCAGAGGGTGACTCTCAAGAAGAAAGTGTATTTTATTCTAGAACCAAAACTTTCGTAGACGGTTAGATAAAGTTAAAAGGGAGATTCAATGTCATTATTGTAAGAAAAGAGGTCACACAACGTGGGATTGTTGTGTTCAAGCCAATGATGTGCTCAAGAATAAAGGCATATCAAATGCAACCAATATAGCCATGGTTAAAGACCCACTATATGCATTAGGTAGTGAGGACAATGACGAATACGTAATATAAAGATGCTCTAAACTTTGAAGGCAGGAAAGGATACAGGTAGATGAATCTCGGTATGGATGGTTGCTTAGATAGTTTGGGAGACTGTGGATCTTGGGAATTATACCCTCACGAGGGTCATGAGACAACTTGATGGAGCTTTTGGATGGTTCAATATGGATGGTTGTCCAATAATTTAGGAGATCTGTGATTCGGGAGTTTAAGGAGGTGGAATTTGGGAACTCGAGAATTCAGCTCGGAGCTACACCTTTACGAAGGTCATGAAGCAACTTGATGGAGCCCTACCTAGTCAAAGCACTACTTTCAAAGTGAAAGCCTTTGAAGATTACATAGTTCTATTTGGTTCTAGTTTTGTTAGAATGTTGTTTTTTGCTTTATGTAGGGTAAGCCTTAAGAGGGGGTATTAGAATATAAGGCTTTACTTAATTAGTTATCGGTTACTTTAACTAATCATCGGTGTAACGATAAACCGCATTGTAACGATAAACCGCATTGTAACTAGCTTTTGCATAATAAAATGACGGACACTCAATCTCCAAAGTGTGGAATCCACCTTCTCTTTATTTCTTCCTTATGCATGTCTTCCAACATCCTCATCATTGTCGCTAACTCGTTCGTTATGCCAAGGATTTACAAGAGGGTCTTCATTGTTCGTGTTGCAAGCTAACCAAATTGAAGGCGATATCTAGTTTTAGTTGCCATTTGATTCTTGTTGTTAACTATGGGCTAAACATGTTTTAGGGTGGATTAAAAGAGGAACACGCATGGATATTGGATGAAAGGAATGTGAATGCATTTAATGAAGGGATTGAGGATGTGATAAACTTGATTAAATTTCTAATGTGATACGAGCTAGTTGAAGTAATAACACTTAGGATTGGGTTAATTTGATTGCGGATGTTAATTTTTGATGGGGGTAGGGTATAAATGACCCTAGGATTTTGATTGTTGATAGATTGTTTGATGGGTAATAGATTGTTGATAAGGGTTATATACTAGCTTTAGGATTTTAGAAGTTGTAATCAAGCTAAAAGGGGGTAGTGGATAATGGGATTATGGATTAAAGGAGATACGGTATGGCGTTGGATTGAAATGTGGATCATGTAGATTGAAAATGGATAAGGTAAAGTTGATCAAGATTAGGTAGATGTGAGTGAGTGGATAATGAGACGAGGTTGATTGGATTAATGAATGGATAGGGCTACTAGAAGAGGTGATAGGATGAGATAAATAAGATAATGTGGATTATGATTTTATCAACCGTAGGTTTATAACAAGATCAAATGACAAATGGGTATTATTGGGTGACGATGAGTGGATGATGGATGTTTGGTAGGTGAGGATGACAAAATTAGATTAATGAGAGGTTTAGTTGGATATGGATAAGGGATGGCGTGTATAAGGATGTTTGTTCATAGGTAAGGGTAATGAGACGAGGAGATAGTTTATGGTGAGTGAGAGAGAATTAGGTGAATGAAGAATGATTGGGTAAATGAGACGATGCTTAGGATTGATAAGGTAAATGTGTTGGATTATAGTTTTATGGTGAGGTGTCCAAACACATTGGTTTTCCACAACACACAAACAAAAGCACACCAAGCCACAAGTCTTATGCTAGTAGTATATGGGTGTGTAACACAACTAGTAGCCCACCAATATACCTCACGTAAAGTGGTGACTAGAATGGTCCCCCAACCCTCACTTTATGCGGTGCAGTGAGTTGCTTCGAGAGTGTTGTGCTCCATGCACTACTAATTGTTTGTGGTTGATGTGTCTTACACTAGGCTATGCGAGACTAACTAGGTGCTTCTCTTATATACCTTGTGGTACGAGGAGCCCAAGTTCGTGTTGCAAGGATATTGTTTGAGGCTTGGGTATTGGGATGTGGAAGCTCCTCACTTCAAGTCGCTCTTGAAACAAATATACAATTAGTTAATAACAACAATTGTCCTTGAATTATATACCCCGTCGAGAACATGGGGTGTGTCTTTGTGTGTGGTGATGAAATCCACGTCACAAGACTCCTAAGACTATGGTAAGTGTGTGGGGATCAATTCCACATCATGTTACTCCCAATAAAAGAAGGGAGGGGGCTAGGTTGTTTTTGATCTCCAAGATCACCTAAGTGGCGCAAGGAGAGAGCATACACAACCTAGTTTCAAGTTACAAACACACAACAAACAAAAATGCGATAATGTACGAAATTAAACACACAAAACAATCAATATATGGAAAAATATGATTTTTTTGTTTTTAGATTAGCTCTTTGACTAATCGGACCTGCAACATAGTAGTTTTATTTTAAGTTAACTCTCCGTTAAGCATTCCAAACCTGCACAAATTCAAATACGATGTTACACAAAGCGATTACAACATTAACAGAGACGAATACGACATTGTCCCGCAAACACGACACAATTAGTAGCAATTACAATGCGGTTAGAACTATTATGTCATTTTTACCTACACAAAACAACAATTAGCAAAAATGATGCCGTTATACACGATTACGATGTGGCTAGGGCGATCACGGTTTGGCCATGAGTGATTACAACGCTAAGGCTTTTGTTGGAAAACATAAATTAACAAAAAAACAAAAGTTGAAAATTATACCTTTAGCTAAATAAGATGATATTTACTAGATGCAAATTTACTCAAATGGAAAAAATGATAAAAAAACAAACAAAATAGATTGTTATACCTTCCGGTGTGAAAACGACACTTGTCAATGGCCGACAAATACGATGCGGTCTAAGGTGAATATGACACGATCTAAGTCGATTACGGCGTTGTTAACAACAATTACGATGCGGTCTAGTCAAATACGATGCGGAGTGGAGCAAATTTGACGTTGTTTATGCCTATCAACAATGCACAAGAACGGCGAATGCTTGCACAAGTACGATGTCGAGTTTTAGTGATCACGACGTTATCGATCGTGATCACGACGTTATCGATCATGATAACAACACCGCACAATGACGTAAAATATCATAAAGAATTCAAAATTTCTCTAAATCTTGCGCCCCTTAGAGTTTGATTTCTTCACGCTTGGTTTATGAGGTCTTAATAAGGAGAAAATAATATTTTAGTGCGCGTGGGACTCCCTCGGCGTGCCAAAAATGTGTGCAAGATTTTAACCTTCAAGCCAACAAGTTAGAAGCCATGGATGAACAATCAAGATTCCTAGCCCAAGGTTAGTCCACACACCTTTGATTGGGCAAATGGAACAATGTAAATAAAAAAAAAGTAATCAGCTTAGCAAGAGAAGTTTACCTCACTTTACCTTAATGATCAATTGCTCCCTTGTTGGAATTTGATGTGCCCAAGATTGCTTGTTGGTTGCTTGTGAATGGCTTTGATGATCTATTGAGATTCTGGCAACACCTTGTTATGGATTGCTTGACGCGTCTCTTGGAATTGACAGAGTTTACTTATGCATGTCTAAGTTAGTTTTGCATGAGGGTGGCGAGGTAGCTTTATAGTTGAGGAAGGAAGATTCAATGGCTAGGATGAAGCCATGCAGATTGAGAATCACGATCAATGGTTGAGGTTGAAGGAGGATTTGGAAGATTCTAAAGATGGAGGATTCTAGATATTGAGAGAGATTTCTATGAATTTAAAATTCATTAGAAGGTGGTGAAGGATTCTAGAATTAGAAAGCTCTAGAATTTTGTTAGTTGCTAATATAAGATTAGGTTAGGATAATGAAGATTAGGTGGAGGTATTTGTAAGAAAGGCTAGTTAGTAAGGGTAGGTAAGTTAGGTAGGAATATACAATTCCTAAAAAATGGTGGTGGGATTAAGTTAGTGCTAAGTGGGATTAATTAAGAAGTTATTGTGATGGGATAAGGGGTAATGTTAGCATGGTAGAGTGAATATTAGAAATATTAGGAAAGGGATGTCATTAAAATGATTCATGGTTAATTTTAGGTGTGTACAGTTAGGCCACAGGATACAGTAGAATTTCACTTTTGTAGTCGATAGCAAACTTATATTAGTAGGTGAAGCATAACCACAATATCCAAAACCTCACTAGTATGGGTATTTCTAGAGAACATTGTAGTGCAGGTTAGTGTGCTTTGCAATCCTAGGAAGACCTAAGGGGATGTGGCCTGTCTGCTAGGTATTTCGTCTTCCTTGAATCACACTGGTAGGGAACAAACTGTTACAATTCCAAACCTCCTATAAGAGTCCCATTTTTATGGTCAACACCATTGCATTCTTGCCATTGCATATCTGATAGTGGCTCATCTGTCTCCACGTCTGTAATGAAATTAAAGGCATATAACAATCCTCCTCAGTGTCTCCAAGCTCTCTTACCAAACATAAGAGCAAAAAAGAAGCATAGCTATAAAATGGCCAAGATGAGATCAGTGCTAAACCAAGCAGATACTACTCATTGTTTGTGTGACATTTAAAATCCTACACGAATGTTTTACATTGCTGGCCTTGTACTGGGGTGCACATAATATGCAAGAAATTTGTTGATACTAATAAATACTTTTTCCCTTGTCATTTTGTTTAAGCTTTTGATCCGACTTTTAAAGATTGTTACTATCGACAGGGACTCTGGCAGACACACATTCAGATTCTCAAACATGGCTCCCTGCTCCTCCGAAAGTGGCAAATCCTCGATCTATCTATAATGCAGTCACCTTAGCATATTTGGGAGATTGTATTTATGAGGTGCATGATTTCTCATTAGATTTTTGTTATATTATATTATTTTGTTTCTCTTGCTGAAAATTTGGGAACATGATGCTGTATGCACACATCATGTTTCTAGTTTCTATCTGAACTGCAATTAAATTCCTAAGAGTACGTTTTGCACTTGAGCTAACAAGCAGGCTTTCATGGGTCTTGTTAATGTGTGGGTTTTGGTATATCATAGGTCACTTATGTTTGTGGCGTTTATGATTGAATCCCCATTTTGTCAGCTACTAAGCAAATTTCAATTGATAGTAGTATCACTGAAAATAAATATTTGTGATATAGACATAACAGTCTGATATTCAATATAAATTTGCACCATGACAACATTTTCCGTATCTTTTGGCAATTGCTGAGTTACTTTTTAAGGGCTATTTTCAGACATGAGGAATACACCATCACTCTATGTTTATTACCTCAGCATGGAATTTCCAATCTCTTTTTTAAATAACAACACTGCTGCTACAGGGAACATTATAATTGTCCACCGTGTTCAAATGGAACTCTTGATACATAATTCAGTGTTTTATCCCACAATTAGAGTGAAGGCTGTATCTTTTTTTTATAGTGGGGAAGATTATACCTACCACATCTTAAGCACACATTTATGAGCATATGCTAAAATAAGTTTTCATTAATTTATATTTTCCTGGCCAAGAGTTACGATTCAGTATTTTCTAGCTCAAACAGTTTCTTTTCTTGTAATTCCCCTTATATTTTACAAGTTGATCTTCATTTGTGGAAATTTTGCTTTATGTCAGATTCTTCATTAATATATGAAGAAAATAAAAGCTTCAATGCTGTGGTAAAATAAGATATGACGTATGCCATGTTTTTGGCCCACTAGGAATAGTCCGCTGCCTTTTTATTCGAGAGGATAAGAATAAACAAGGATAGCTAGCAACCTGTATGTAATACACATTTCTCAGCTCAAATTTTAATATTATGAAGGAGTAAAACTGTTATATGGATTATATAAAATAGAATCAAAATTAGTCAAACTGTAGATCAGTATGGAGAAGGTGATAGAAATAGGAAGTCTAAATCTACTAGAATCAAACAGGTTTGCGGGCTGAACTAGGAATTAGAGATGATATATGGACTAGCTATATTTCTTTGGTATCTGAATAACTTTTTCACCCTAGTGACTGTTAAAGTAGCCTTCTTTATCTAAGGATACAGATGATAGCCGTCTTTCGTCCTGTGTTTGAGCTCTGCACAAGTTTGATAATTCACGGGACTATATCAAAGCAGAAACTCTGCATAAGGAATAATAAGTCAACTGAAGCAAGTTTTTGCATGAATTCACAACAAATTATTTTGTAAGCTGGAATAGGAGACATACAGTTATCATGGGATAGATTTATGAGAAATTATCTTCCTTGTTTCAGTCTTAACTACGTTAAAATGCCCCTACATTTATCATTGAAAAATACTCATCGGTTAAAAAAACTTTGGAAAGTGGGATTGGGTGAGTGAAATTATAAGGAAAATAATATTATAAATGTCATTGACAATACCCGGAGCCCAACTGATGAGAAAGTAGTGTACAAATGTTAGAAGGAGAAAGTTGGAGATGTGGTGTAGTGAAATAAATTGGATCCCATTGAAGAATTCTGGTTGGATCCCACCTTTTGACCAACACGTGAAAAGAAAATGCCAAAACATACACAAAAAGGGTCCTGGGGCGATGAAGTGTCTTGTTTCATTTGTCACATGTATGGCACAATTCCATAACAGGAGGGTTTCTGACTCTCCAATATACCCAAAAGCGGAATGGAACCACCCTGAGCTCTTGAGCTCTCTTAGAAACTGTACAGATCTGTTTACAAGAATTTGTTCGTGTTAGAAAGGAGCAAAGAGAGCTGATTCTGTTACAACTTTAGACTACTTGGAGTTCTTCAAAATTGAAATTGCTTGAGACAGTATTCATTGGTAAAGTCCAGGAACATCAGATAATCTTATTCAACTCTTTTAGCTATAATTTTAATGCTTTTATTTTCAATTGAATTCCTTAAGTTCTCTCTGTTGCATGTGTGGCATTTCTGTGCTTGAGGTAATGAGTTTAACTCATTAAGGATCACAGTAGTCTAAGGGAAGAGCAAGGCTAGGCAATTTCGATACAGATCTTAGTGGGTAAAGTCTATCATAATATCAAGTTCTGTTCATATATTATGTAGAAGCTGACCTGAACCTATATTACCATTGTTTAAACGCTGTGACAGACTATAGAAAGAAAGAAAGAAAAAACTTATATTAATGACCAGAGAATATGTTCTCCTGTTAATAGAGCCTATGGAGCTTATCCTTGCTCATGGGTAATTATATGGCGAAACTGTAGCTGAAGGTTAATATCATTGCATCTTTCATATTGGATCATTGTGACCTTCTCTTTTATTCTTCTTTTCTGTTTTATATTCATGCTATTGGGCTTAGATAGTATCAGATCTATATTGTAGTTCAATTTATCTTGACACTACTTTGGCTTTTTGGTTTTCTACACTTCAATGAAATTAGTTACTAATTCCTTCATCAGCATTGACCGCCATAAATATTATATATTGACAAGAAATGATATGATATTTAGTTGACGGTGGGAATTTTTTGGCTTAAGAATGCCATGATACAAGTAAATGTCAATATCGTCCTTTTGAGTAGAATGCTTAAATGCTTTAGTCATTTTCACCATGAGCCTGCTATATCAATTTATTAGAGTCACTTCTAAAGTTCATAAATATCAACATGTGGGTTTTGCCCCTATTCTTCCGTCTGATGGCACATCAAAACCAGTAAGATTAAAAACATAAAGCAATAAATTACTCTTAAATGTCATTTGCCTGTTATAAAAAGAATATACTGATATTTTGATGCAAAAAGTTCTAGTGCAACTCAAACCACAAAAATTGTCTATAAAATCCTACCACTTAGACATCAATGTAATAGTCAGAACCTATGTTACAAGCTATGCTGAATTTTATGGAAAATGTTTGAACTTTACCGAACTTTGTTCTCGTTGAACATGAACTCAAATTTTATCCATTTTTTTACATGGGAAGTTTTTGACATGCTTTTGTGCTATTTTATAAATTTGTATATATGCATATATCGAGTGAAAGCAATAAGTTTTCTCTACTTTGTTCCTCTTAGCATACTTAAGCAGTTTTCTTTAGAAAATTAAAATGATAAAAATTCTGTTATTTGAACTTAAAGATGTTTGTTTTTCCAAACTTAATCCATTGGCGAACTTGAACCAAACTTTATCCTCATTGATCATGAAGCCGGACTCAAACTTTACTTACGTTAGAACTAGAAGCATGACACTTCCTAGTATCATCTCTCAATCATCTACAAACATAAATAGCAAAATAGCTATCTATTTTGTATCATATGGCATGGGAAATAAGGAAGCTTTTGGAAAGATAAGAAAAATCCTAAATGTTTATGGACTTGAAGACGACATTTAACACATAGTTACTGCCTAATATATACTGGCTTTCAAATCATTTTTTTCTCTCTACCTCAATGTCAAATAGGGTACAACTCAAGCTTTCCTTAATAAACGGTTCTGAAACAAAAAGCACATTCCAAAACATGGGCGATTGTCTGAAAATATAGTTAGAGCTTAAGATTTATTGACTTTCAAATCAGAACTTTTGGTCTCATGTCAATGTCATATAGGGTCTAAATCAAGCTTTCTTTAATAGCATAGTAACAAGTAGACAAGGACCCCAATTTTCGAGCATTAGGTTAGGGGTTATTTAGAGACATCAAAAGATATAGAATAATGATAAGGATCTTTTGGAGTCAAGTGCATAAAATTGTTGATGTCCGACGTTTGGATCACACTACTAAATTCATCTTTAGGGAAGTGAAGAGATGAAGCCAATGCTATGTTGGATGTTAACAATTCTATGTGATTGACCCTAGAAGATGCTTCCTTACTTTTACATTGTGAACAAACTAATCTCAAAATTTAAATACAAATATTTCTATATTTAAATTTCTTAAAACTATAAATTTAAATACATTAGCTTCATAAACATTGAATATGGTTCATTTTAGTTTTAACATTTTAGATTTTAGCTTTGATTTTTAACTTCTAACTTTTAAATTTTACTTCTTATTAATTTTTTACTACGAACTTCACTTTTAAGTTATAAATTTTGCATATTACTATTTTTATAAAATATTTAAGGCAAGAAATGGGGATGTTTTTAGGAGATGCCCATAGTAGATGCGGGAGACTTCAAACGAAGTCTACAAGATGCATCCCGGATACGAGGAGACATGTCTCCCCATTTCTAGGATAGATAGTTTTCAAAACAATAAATACATTTTAGAATATGGAATTGGTAGTTAGATCCCAACCCGGAGGACTAACTTGTGATTGAGGAGGTACATAATCCACTTTTGTAAAGTAGAATAGGAGAAGTGTTTGTACAACTTGCACAAGCTACCTTCCATATCATCTAAGATGATCTGGATTGAGCTGCAACCTCGATGGACAACACACTAGTGATGGTGCTTAATGTGTTATAGCAATTAATTCACAATGAAAGAGCTGTAGAAACAAACTAATTTTATTGCAATTTGAAATGTATACAAATTGACAAACTCCATAAGAAAGATGTATGCCCAAAGATCTATCTCTTTATTCAAAACAAGTTACTTGTAATGTCCCCAAATGGACATATTTGAGCCCCAATTGGATTTTAGGCAAATCCAAACTCCAAAGTACAAATTATAAAATATATCCCAAATTAATTATTGCAGATCTGAATGTTATGCTAGAAAATGTGATTAGGGTAAGAAAGAAAACTCATAAAATCCAGCAATTAAATTATGATACTTCCCTTCAAATCCGATCCTTTGAATTTATAAAGCCCATGTATGAAGAAAAAACCAATTTTTGAGGCACAAAGAGGTTGAAATAAATCTGTAACATATGCAGACAAGCTGCCCTTAAAAATAGATGGAAATGGTACTTTTTAACACCAATAATTATGAAAAGTGGTTGATTTAATCACTAAAAATCAGATCTGTGAACAACAATAAAAATCAGCTTCTAGACAGCTCCAAAACCTCATGAATTAGATCCCTAGGTAGGTCGCTCTTGCTGAAAATGAAGAAGAAACACAACAACAATTTTCCCTCTTCAAACCCTTGTAGAAATCTGCAAATCTTCTCCCTTTAACTGCTGAAAACACACTGAAAATTACTACTACTTCAATGATGCACAATGGAAACCCCAAGGTGGAGAATCCTCTCAACTAGAGGAAGGGTTTTCGTCCTTCTCTAGAGCTCTTGGAGGGTTTTCGTCCTCAAGAGAATATTGCCAAGCTACAAGCTCGAGACAAAAATCAGATTTATGAGAAAAATAGATAAGCATGCCCTCCTCAAGCAAGTCACTTGCTTTTATAGAGCTTAGGGCCCAAATAGCCACCCATGATGCCCAATCAGATTTTTCCTTATTAAATGTTTTTTCCCACTTACTTTTCTCTCCCTAGGCAAGTCACATTTTCCCTTGGGTAATTTATTTTTGCTAAATGTTTTTGCCTTTTGTTTGCCTTTTTCTATTTTTAAGTTTATAATATTTTATTATAAGTGCTTATAATATTTTCTTTTAATTTTTGCACTTTATAATAAATTATCATAACTTAAGTCTCCCTTTTAGTTTATTCCTTAGCCATTGGGAAGACAAAATGGGCTAAGGGTGTTCGATCGAGGAGGGGATATTACACTTAGCCCATTTTGTCTTCCCGACGACTAAGGAAAAACTAAAGGGGATACTTAAGTTATGATAGTTTATTATAAAGTGCAAAAATAAAATAAAATAAAATATTATAAAGCACTTATAATAAAATATTATAAACTTAATAATAAAATAAAAATAGAAAAAGGCAAAAAGGCAAAAGTCATTTAGCAAAAGTAATTATTCAAGGGAAAATGCGACTTGCCTAGGAGAGAAAAAGCAAGTGGGGAAAACATTAAATGAGGAAAAATTTGATTGGTTGTTGGAGGTGGCCATTAGGCCCAATTCTTCTATTTAAGCAATGGGACTTGCTTGGAGAGGCATGACTTGTTATTTTCTCTCATTTTGAAATTGTATGTTGAGCATTGTTGCTTACATCTCCACTCTTGAGGACGAAAATCCTCAAAGAGTCTAAAGAAGGACGAAAACCCTTCCTCTAGTTTGTGAGGAATCTCCACACAGGGGTTTCCATTGCATATCAAGGAGTTAGCTGATTTTCCAGTAGTTTTCTAGCAGTTGTTGAAGACTCGATTTCAAGCTAAATTCAAGGAGAGATCAGATCTGAAGTGTTTGATCAGTTTTGAGGTGTTTTTGGGCCTTTCCTAAGTGGGGTGAAATTGTATTTCCAGCTTTCACTTATAGCTAGGGTTTATCTACATTGTTCCAGAATTGCAGATCCATTTTGGATGCCTTCCCACCATTGAAAATTTCTGATTTTGGGTTCATTGGAAAACTTATTTTTCAAGCTTCAGTTTGAGCTATCATTTGCCCAGAAATTTGGAGTATTTTGCAAGTTATTGAATTTACAAGTTCTGTTGCGTTTTTGCCCTAATAAATTCTAGAATTAATATTTTTTGAATCTGATTGAAGATCCTATTTTGATTATTCATTATCTACTTGCAAACAAATTTTCATAATTTTTGGAGGTATTTTGAGGTGGAAAAAGCTATATTTGCTAAATCGTTGGCCTAGGGCAGCAAACTAGGGTTTTCTGGAAAATATTCAGTTTGTGGCCTAATTTCATTTTGAATTTCAGTTTGATAGCAATTGAGATTTTTTTGGCTTTTGGATTAATCAGATTTGGCCCTAGTGGGAATTGCGGGAATCCACTTGGGGTTGAAATATGTCCATTTGGGGACATTATAGTGGTATCAGAGCGTGAAATCCTCCCAACCTATGAGGAATAGAAATCAAATCTGAATGCAACCAAGGAAAAAAATGAAGTGGACCGAAGTCCCTTTTTTTGATGGCACTAATGAAATATCTTGCTAGATCATGGTTGAAGAAATTGGAGACATTTTTAGGGTTGTAATCCTATGTGTCAGGATGATGCCCTAACAATCATCTCTAGATACATGGATGGAGTAGCACACAAATGGTGGCACCAAACGTTGAAGACCCAAGGAGTTGAATCTTTGCTTCACTTGCTGATTTCTCACAAAGGTTTCTAGAAAGATTTGATGTGCAGGATGGTAAGGATGAGCAAGGAAGTGAAACCATGGAGTCTACACCCACGAAGGAGGACAAATCAGATCTACAGCCAAGGGAAGAAGAAGAAGCCTCTAGAGAGAAAGGTATGACTTCCATTAAAAAAATATTTGTATTAGTGAGGAAGGCAAAGAGGAACAAACATTGCTTGATGGATGCCAAGTTGGAAGAAAATGTTTCAGTTCCAAAGGTACATATCAATGAGTCATTGTCATATGGGATGGATTTACCAAGCCATAGTATTGATGGGCTTGAAATTGTGAAAGGTGTTGATTCTTGTTTTATGTCTGAAATCATGAGTGGTAGTGCTGTTTTGAAGGTTTCCAAATCAGCAGCTGAAGGTAAACATTTTGATGATCTTCTCTATAAGGAGGTTAGTAGTAGCAAGGATTCATTGCATCATCTTCATACTATGTTATTACAATAGTTCTATCATGATGGTATTCAGCCTATTATGGACAAGAATGCTAAGGATTGGTGCAGCGAAGTCAAGTTATTCTGAAGACAAAGAATGATGAAGATCTTGATGGTACTCCAAGGTATGAAAGGAATGAACATGTGTCAAATTTATTGCTGCATATTAAACCATTTCAGATTTTCTTTCTTCATGAGAAGTATGGTAATACAAAGTGTAATATGGAGCATGTGGATCCCTTGTTCCAATTTCATGATTGTGGGCATTATGAGAGCTACATATTTTGGCAAGAGCTCTCTCATTTGACAGGTACGGGAGCTAGATTGTTGGAACACTACAACATGTTTCATCTATTGCATATGGCACTTGGGCGTAAGAGTTGCAATTGCTTGAGGGCAAACAATTTTGGGAAGGGAGGATTGTAATATCCCCTTCCCAGTCAAAGACCCTTAGCCCATTTTGTCTTCCCAACGGCTAAGGAAAAACTAAAGGGGAGACTAAGTTATGATAGTTTATTATAAAGTGCAAAAATAAAAAAAGAAAATATTATAAAGCACTTATAATAAAATATTATAAACTTAATAATTAAATAAAAATAAAAAAGGAAAAAAGACATTTAGCAAAAGTAATTATTCAAGAGAAAATGCGACTTGCCTAGGAGAGAAAAGTAAGTGGGGAAAACATTAAATGAGGAGGAAAAATATGATTGGTTGTTGGAGGTGGCCATTAGGCCCAATTCTTCTATTTAAGCAATGGGACTTGCTTGGAGAGGCATGACTTGTTATTTTCTCTCATTTCTGAATTTGTATGTTGAGCATTGTTGCTTACATCTCCACTCTTGAGGACGAAAACCCTCCAAGAGTCTAGAGAAGGACGAAAACCCTTCTCTAGTTTGTGAGGAATCTCTACACACAAGGGGTTTCCATTGCATATCAAGGAGTTAGTTGATTTTTCAGTAGTTTTCCAGTAGTTGTTGAAGACCAATTTCAAGCTAAATTCAAGGAGAGATCAGATCTGAAGTGTTTGATCAATTTTGAGGTGTTTTTGGCCTTTCCTAAGTGGGGCAAAATTGTATTTCTAGCTTTCACTTACAACTAGGGTTTATCTACTCTATTCCAGAATTGCAGATTCATTTTGGATGCTTTCCCGCTATTGAAAAATTCTGATTTTTGGTTCATTGGAAAGCTTTCTTTTCAAGCTTCAGTTTTAGCTATCATTTGCCCAGAAATTTGGAGTATTTTGCAAGTTATTGAATTTACAAGTTCTGCTGTGTTTTTTGCCCTAATAAAATTAATATTTTTCAAATCTGATTGAAGATTCTATTTTGATTATTCATTATCTACTTGCAAATTACTTTTCATAATTTTTGGAGATATTTTGAGGTGGAAAAAGCTATATTTGCTAAATCTTTGGCCTAGGGCAGCAAACTAGGGTTTTTTTTTGGAAAACATTCATTTTGTGGCCTAATTTCATTTTGAATTTTAGTTTGATAACAATTGAGATTTTTTTGGCTTTTTGGATTAATCAGATTTGACCTAATGGGAATTGTGGGAAATCCACTTGGGGTTAAAATATGTCCATTTGGGGACATTACAATGAATTTGAATATGCAATAAATTTGATATTATTTTACTTGTCCCATACCTCATGGAGTCACCATGATCCACAAAAGGCTGAATTTCTTCACAATTCAACTGCTGCAATTTTATGCTTCTTTCTTCACCATTCACAACTTGAGCAATCAATTCTTCTTGGATTGATCCTTCCATGCTCTTGGCTGCCACAATTTGAGGAATACCATTCCTCATGCCTTGTTGCCCACTAGTTGAAGAAGTCTTTGGCTGCCCAAATGATCCCTTTGGCTGCCCCAAAAGTATCTTTTGCAAGCTGTGAAACATCTTCGTTCAATTTTGCATTCTTCTTTTCCTTACAAATATTTTGTTCAATGGAAGTCATACCTTTTCTCTAGAAGCTTCTTCTTCACTTGGCATGGTGGAATACTCTATGGGCTGATTTCCTTCCACTTTCTGCATGGTACTTTTTTCCTGTTGATATTTTCTAATTTTTCTAATGCCTTTCCTATCTTTCAATTCACAAAAATCTTCGAAGGTCAACATAGATTTTACCTTGGGACTGAGTGTTGCATACTCTTTTCCCCATGTCTCCATGTCATCATCCTCAACTGGTTGTTCCCCTTTTTGGAGAAACTTTGTTCTGCTTCCTTCACCATTGTTGTCTCGATTTCCTTGAGAGCTTGATCTGATAGTACTCATTCCTTGTATAGATCTGCCCAAATCAGCAATGGCTCCTATGACTCGAGTCTCTTAAATCTCTTTGAGCATCCAACCAATAGGTTTGCAATTCTCTGTGGCCTCTAGTGATCTCTTCACTCAGATAGTTTATCTTATCTGTAGGATGAGATCTCTGATTATGCCCATCCATGGTCACCTTCTTCATCTTCAGATCTGATTTTTTTCTTTCATAGGCTGGGAGAATCATCGCTCTGATACCACTATAATGTCCCCAAATGGACATTTTGACCCCAAATTGGATTTTAGGCAAATCCAAACCCCAAAGTACAATTTATAAAATATATTCCAAATTAATTACTGCAGATCTGAATTTTATGTTAGAAAATGCGACTAGGGTAAGAAATAAAACGCATAAAATCCAGCAATTAAATTATGATATTTCCCTTCAAATCTGATCCTCTGAATTTATAAAGTGGATGTATGAAGGAAAATCCAAATTGAGACACAAAGAGGCTGAAATAAATCTGTAACATATGTAGACAAGCAGCCTGAAAATTAGATGGAAATGGTACCTTTTTAACACCAATAATTTTGAAAAGTGGCTGATTTAATCACTAAAAATCAGATCTGTGAACAACAATAAAAATCAGCTTCTGGACAGAAAACCTCATAAATTATATCCCTAGGTAGGTCACTGCTGCTGAAAATGAAGAAGAAACACGACAATAATTTTCCCTCTTCATACCCTTGTAGAAATCTGCAAATCATCTCCTTTAACTGCTGGAAGCATACTGAAAATTATTACTACTTCAATGATGCACAATGGAAACTCCAAGGTGGAGAATCCTCTCAACCAGAGGAAGGGTTTTCGTCCTTCTCTAGAGCTCTTAGAGGGTTTTCGTCTTCAAGAGAATATTGCCAAGCTACAAGCTTAAGACAAAAATAATATTTATGAAAAAAATAGATAAGCATGCTCTCCTCAAGCAAGTCGACTTGCTTTTATAGAGCTTAGGGCCCAAATAGCCACCCTTGATGCCTAATCAGATTTTTCCCTTATTAAATGCTTTTTCCCACTTACTTTTCCCTCCCTAGGCAAGTCACATTTTTCCTTGGGTAATTTATTTTTACTAAATGTTTTTTGCCTTTTGTTTGCCTTTTTCTATTTTTAAGTTTATAATATTTTATTATAAGTGCTTATAATATTTTTTTTTAATTTTTGCACTTTATAATAAACTATCATAACTTAAGTCCCCCTTTATTTTATTCATTAGCCATCGGGAGACAAAATGGGCTGAGGGTCTTTGGTAGGGAAGGGGATATTACACTACTTTATAACAATACAATGGAGAATATGAAAAAATACCAAAAATAAAATATGAAGGGTTCTCGATGGGAACCAAAAGGTCTTTGATTTGGGAAGGGGATATTACACTACTTTATAACAATACAATGGAGAATATGAAAAAATACCAAAAATAAAATATGAAGGGTTCTCGGATGGGAACCAAAAGGTCATCCTTCATGGAGACCATTTGTATCCACCTTAGGGACGGATTCGAAAAGAAAAGTGGAAAAAATTCGAAATCTATGCTATTATTACTATTTTTTTTAGAGCTCCTAGTCGGGGTTATATCTCCTAACTTTGTTGCCCGATTTGCTAATTGCAGGTTCGTTGGAAAGATGATGGAGCAAACTTGAAAAAGTTGTTGCAGAACAATAGCACTTTAGCTACCGTTGTACATTTCAAGCCCAAAATGCTCCAAAGACCCCCAAAAATGTAAAATACTAAAAGCTGCCAAAAACTGCTAAAAATAGATTTTTAGGACTTTCCAAAAATAGTTTTTTTATAAATCTTGTTTTGGGTCATAAGATTACATAAATGCTGATTGCCTTGACCCAATCATCAAATTTAATCAAAGCTCGATTTTAGAGCGAGTCAACGAAATAAACAAAAACAATAACATGGATAGGCTAGGTGTTTTTATATGCTATAAACCTCAACGACTAGTTGGTGGTATAGGCAAGCTTCAACCAGCACTCCCAACCCCAAACTCTAGCTAGGGCTCCCAACTACAAGCTCTATACCAACAACCTCTATAGTTCGAATTGGCCTCATACTTTTGTTGATGGATACTATCACAGCTACATAAGCACTAATTGGATGGATACGCGAATATGTGTGTGAACCTATGAAAGAGAGGGGATATATGGTGGATGGCCAAGATGACCAAGCACCTTCCCTGACAAATATAGACAATTAATAATTATTGAAGTCTTTAACAATTAGGGCTATTTTGGATTAAAATTTATCTCTTGGGATGTCCGACAGGGGATCAATTTCATAACATTGAGCTGGAACCAGGGCCTAACCTGTCATTGCCCCTCTGTATGGGTATCCAAATTTATTTAAAGATAAAATATAAATAATAGGACAAGAACATCTAGACATGGGTTAGATAATGCCTAGTATAAGTCCTTTTGTCTCCCATTAGTGTTCGTGAGGGAGATGGATGGTTCCTTTGGTATGTGTATTGACCATAGCAAGTTAACAAGAGGACCATCAAATCTAGTTTCCTATTCTATGCATAGTTGAGTCATTCTTGAGATACATGGTGTAACCGTGTTAGTGAAGATTGATATGAGATGGGTATAACGGTGGATGAGGATAATAGATAGCGACCAATTTAAGAAAGTCTCAGTAAAACTCATAATGGCCACCATGAGTAGGTATGATGAACCAAATCGTCAATAGTTCTTTGAGGAAGTTTGTTTTATTTGTATACTTTTTGGCTATAATTTTAATCTAGGATATCGATAGGGTTGAAAAAGGGTAGGATACATGTACGTATGTATCCGATACAAATATGGCTTTGGATATGCCCAAGATACAACCCAGATATGGCCGGATATGTTCGTAGACATATCTCGTAGTATCCGAACCATTTAGGATGAATTCTAGGTGTATCCTAGGGGCTAAAAATAGAATTTTTAGTTTTTTCTATTTTTTCGTCATTTAAATATAAAATAGCCCAATTTAAAAAAACTATAAAACCCTAGAAAATCAGCGGGCTCTAAATCTTCATGTGATCATCCTATCCATCTTGGGAATGAATCGACCATGACCAAACAAACACAATCAACCCAAATACTCTTTATCCGATCGGTTACAAGCAGATGTCACAAAATTTGCCGATTTCAATCTAAAAATTCAAAATTCGGCAGTTTTCAATAAAATCAATGAAATTTGTTCAAAAACGCCTTGAAATTTGTGTATTCAAAGTATTTTAAGTATTTTTATAGAACCTCGAAAAATGTCACCAGTTTAGGGCATAAAATTTCTAAATAATATTTGTTGGTGTCGCCACGCTTTTCATCTAGGTTATTCTTCACCTTGTGTGGAGTGTGTGGAGCTTGGGTGATGATGTTTCAGAATCGTAGAAATAATTCATAAGCGTTTGTAGAGCAGCGCCGCCGCTTAAGCCTAATAAACTTTAGACCCATGAAATGTGACTCAAAGCAAAAATGTTTAATATCGTGTCTTTAGTGTTTTATAAGGACTCTTTTGTCTTTGGTGGTGGAAGACTTGTCTTTATTCACGTTTGTCATATCTGTCTATTTGCGGTGGCTCACTTGTCTTTATTCTTTTAAATTTTAATTTATAACTATAGACTTTGATAAAGTTTAAAATTGGTTTAATTTTAGGTTTTCTTAATATTTAAAATAATTAAAATATATGTAAAGTTAAAAGGCTTATATTTCTTTTAATTTTTTAATTTATTTTTAAATTTTAATTAGATTTTTTAATATTTAATTTGAAATATTGTATTAGATTTAAATAGGTTTTAAAATTTGAAATATTTTATAATTGAATATATTGATGAATTTTTTTCCCGAATTTTATCGTGTGCCGAATTTGTTTCAAATTTTATCCTTGCCAAACATGGACATGAACACGAACTTGGTGACATAAAGAGTGATATTCAATTCTAGACAAGGAATGATTGTGACGATAAATCTAAATCCCACCTTGATTTTCTTTTGGTGATGCTATTAAACCGAGAAAATAAAAGCGGTAGCTCTGATGTACATGCATCTTCTTTTAACGATAATGTGAAGATTCGACCTGCTTCAGTATTCTCCCATAGACAAATTAAACTCCAATTTTGATTTTATAATATATTTAATATTTATCATGACATTTGTGACATTTCATTTGGCTTATATAGATTATTAGTAGTGTTTTATGGTTATTTTGTTTTTTTAATGTGCATATTATGCGGTTAATTCGTATTTATCGTGGGTAGAATTTATATATTTTATGATTATCTAGGGATGGGGAGCGAAATTCGTTGTATCCACTTATTGGATTCTTCGTATCCGTAGCAGATGATCTCGAAACCTCTGTTTCAAAAATCACGATTTATCGGCGATAAATCGCTTGAAACCATGAAAACGATATATCTTCTGAAAAATCGTGATTTTTGATATGGCGATAAATCACGATTTTTGGCGATAAAATACACTCGAAAATCGTGGTAAATTGTGGAAAATCGCGGGTGAAATCGTGGCCCCAAATCTGACTCGTTTTTTCACTTGCGCGGCTCGGTTTCCTCCATTCTCCTTCTTTCCTTTTTTGGATTTTTGGTGAAGAAATCACAAGGACAGAAAAAAATTTGCCATTTTTGGAAAGGGTCCGGGAAGATGTAGCAGCAAAAACTTGCATGTGCTATAACTTTCATTATGTGGCTCCGTTTCAGGTGTCGTTTTCTCTAAAAGTGCATATTTTCTCGAGCTCTATGCATTGATGGCAATATTTTTCTTATTTTCATAAAACAATATTTTTTATTTTTTTGTTTGCAAACTTTGTACTCTCTTTTTTGGTCAAAACTTAATCGAAAATATGCATATGGGCCTATGGCATTCTATAGAGTCACTTCTCGCATCATTTAACATTGTTTTTACATTTAATTTAAGTATATTTTATGAATTTAAATGTTTTTAAAAGTAGCGATAAAGTTGCCGATTAATGCCGATTTTTTGCCGATTTCCGATTTCCGATTCAAAATTTGGCCTGCCGATTAATCCCGATTTACGATTTTTTGAACTATGTCTGAAACGTATCGGCTACTTCAATTTTAACAAGTATAGTCTCGATTAGTGTTTTCCCCGACCACTCACGCAGCTTTAGATGGTGTAGGTTTCTGAATATTTCAGTCCAATTCAACAAAAATACCAATTTTAGATGTTTATGTTGGACCTTTTCAATTTTTGGTTTTTTTTTCCATTTAGTAGGAGTTTAAGATTTTGGCTTGGAATAGTGGTATCTTAGCTACTTTCTTGTTCTCGAGTGCTAAAAATGCCTTTTTTCTCACCGCACAAGTGGGGAAAACTGAAACAAGTAGCGGAGGAAGCCGTCATTGGTTCAATGGGCGAGTTAAAGGAGATTATGAACCGAGATAAAGAATGGTATTACACCAAGAATAGTTTTTATGATCCTAGTTTGTATATAGGCTGATAATCAAAAAAGCTAGCTATTGCACTTTTAGAGGACCTATTCTAGTATGACATGTACTAGGCCTCGGTGTCAGATAACTTGTCCCCTGGGTTTGGCCCAGATACATCGGGTACTTGAATAATACCTACAGGCCAAAAACAAAACAAAAATATTGACAAAAAGTTAAAGACCTAATTATTTTAGAAAAACATAAAATAAACATGAAAAGCTAACTTGTCTAGCATTTTACCAAAAGCATAAGACAAAATAACTCACTCAGCTCTCATTGCACACTTATATGATTGCTTGGGGTGGAAACTCCTTCAAGCCGCTTTCCAATTTTATTGTTTTTGTATTACTACGCCACTACGAGTTCCTATTTTCTGCCAAGGAGATCAAGGAGCTTGCAACAAGGAGGTTTCTTGGATTGAAGGATCAGGATATTTGGCATTGAATTACCAATTATGAATTCATCAGTAGTGTTTTATTTATTCTATGCATATTGTACAATTAATTTTTCTTATTTGGCTAGAATTTTTATATTTTTAATGTTTATTGTTTTTTTGTATGCCCATGCCCACTCATACCAAACCCGGGCAAAAAAATTGATGTATGAGTCTTGGAACTGGCAACTTAGGTGAAACTTAATAGGTGAAAACTGGAACTGGACTAGGAGATGGGTATGGGTATGCCATTTTTCAAAAGAATGGGAGATGGATACTTGGATATGTATGTATGTATGTATGTATGTATTCTATAATATAACATTTAGAGAAAAATACGATACAATGCCCATGACACTTTAAAAATGTAAAATGCATTAAAGAAAGAAAGGAAGTTGGAAAGAAATTATATTAATGTCCACAGATGACCAAAATTAGGTCAATGGGACTTGAGAATGCATCCAATTACAATAGAAAGTGCTGAGGGTGAAAGAACCCCAAGATCAAAGACTAACAAAACAAAAGCAACAAAAGCATTTATAAAAACACAAATGCATCGAAGATTTTTGGAGTAAAGAATAAAGATAGCTATTTAAAGTAAAAAAATTATATGTGAGAAGAAAAGATTAATTATATTCATATTGATATTTGAAAATCATCATCTTGACATGCTGGAATCATATCTAGGGTCAAGAGTACAGAATAACACATTTGAAATTTTGACAAATAGGAACACTAAAAACAAAAAATCGCAAATGTGAATTTAAATCATATCTAATTTAATAGGGCAGAAAACTTATGCATTAGCTATGTCATCGTTCTCTAGGTTCTATGTTAGGATGCTATCTTCGTCACTCCCAAAGCTCTAGCTCCTCGATGGCAATTGGATTGGGGGTGAATCATTGAGGCCATTTAGCTTAAGCATCTCATCTTCCAAGAATGCAATTCCTGCTCCATCAAGTGGAATTTGATCCCATTTTGTTGAAAGACCCTCTTTTTACCCTATGTATGTAAGATGAAACATGCTATGCATGTAGACTAGTTTCTGCCTTCTTTAATCCTTGTCGGTTCTTCTTCAATGAATAAATGAAATTGTAAGTACTCTAATTTTTCTCACAAGATGAAGAACTGAATGCTTGTAAGAGGGATTGTACTGCAAATAATACTTTAGAGGTGGTGTTAAGTTAGTTCCATCTCGCATGTATTTTTTTCTAACCAAAGGATATAGAGAAGGATCCTTAAGTTTGTGATTTTCCTTTTTCTTTCACATGCGAATCGATTTCTTCATAAACCTTTCCCAAACATGCCTCTCCCAAATCTGCAAAACGGGGTTACGTTTCAAATGGGTAAGCAAGATAAAATCAAATTTAACATTGGCCCAAAAACGGTCATCAAGGACCCATTTGTTTCACCTCAATTGTAGTCTCTGATATAGATTGCCTCCAAAATGCCCATGTATCACTTAATAACTGAGATAAAGGCTCGTAATGACAGTTAAAAAATATGAAGAAAGAAGCAAAGCATGCATTTGCAAGTTTGAGAAGCTACACCCTAGAAAATCTCTAATAAATGCCTCTCGCATGTGTTGATGATTGCATATGCATCTCTATTATCTTGTGCTTTTTAGTGAGCTTGGAAATCCATTGGAACTTTTTCAATGTCTTCAAGTGCATTATTCAATGCACGTACAAAACATGGCAACTAAGTTACATGTTTGTATTTAGTTTTTGCTCAACAAGTCAGTTGCTTTACAAACCGGGGCAACATCCGCAACAAATCGAACGACTTGGACACCTCCTCAGCCCTGTCAAGTAGCTTTCTTTGAAGGAACTTTACATTCTTCTCTTTCCCTGAATACTCTATTGCCTTCCAAAAACAAGGGCTTTTGTGTAAATCATAGTTACCAAGTCCGGAAATTTGGATCTGTTCGGACGGGAAAAATTCCAAAAATCTAAAATTCTTGAATTTTTTTGGAAAAGCCGGTCCAAAATATATATAAGTTTAATTTTATAAATATGCAAAATTGATAGATACAATGAAAAGCTTTATCAATGTAATGTAAAATGTTATATTATTTAATATATAATGTTTTTGGGTGACTGTTTTAACCAAAAAAACTAAACACACAAACACACACACACACATATTCAAATTAGGGCCGACCTAGATTGAATTTATCTCGGTTGGCTGAAAAATCCGGCTATGGTGCAAATTACCATAAAATATATAAAGTGGATGGTTTCTAGTATCAACCCGACAAAGTGCATCACAATGTTGCACCCTTTTGTTGGCCACACTTTTTTTGATTGGTGCAGTTTGTTGCTCTAGCCTTATTTTCTCTTTATCAACAAGAGTTGTGCAAAGTTTCTCATTCATTTCAGTGCACCGTTCTTCCCCGTCATTCGCCTTTACCCCTGGACTTAAATCCCAACTCCATGTTCACTCACACCTCCACTCTTTATGACATCTTTGGCCAGCCCCGGATCTAGGTTGTTTCCCCTACCTCATATTGCCTTATTTTCACCCACACCAATGTGAGGAATGCCATTCTTGCTATGAATTGCAGCAAAGCAGGGGATGAGGAAGGCTTCCAAGCGAAATTTTCAAACAAGGGCGGAAGACATTTCTCGGTTACCTTGTGGACCTCTTGATCGGGTAGTTTGTATAGGCTTCCTGAGTCTTGGTCCCACCACATCATCCACCCCATCCACAAGTCGGGGCCTACTTCCGACCCCAACAATTACAGGACTATCATGGTGGGCCACACGTTCTCCAAGCTCTACGCCACAATTCTTCATTTACAGCTTTCTGAGTTCCTCGACCAGTACCATTGCAGAGCTAGGGGACAAGCGGGTTTCCGACCGACCTACCAGACCATTGATCACATCCTCACTCTCTGGGCTATTATCGAGGAAGCTCGTCACCGCTCCTCCAGAGTTTTCTGTTGTTTTGTGGATTTTCGGAAAGCTTTTGATTCAAGACCATAGGAAGCTCTTTTCCGTAGACTCAAAGATTTAGGTATTTCGAGACTCTTCTTACAACCATTATATGTTTATATGAGGATGTCCTTGGCCACCTTTGCACCTCTGCAGCTTGTCCGACTTCTTCAGGAGTACTATTGGGGTCAAACAGGATGCCCCTCTCTCCTACCTTGTTTGGTATCTACATCGATGAGCTTGAGGATTTTCTCAGGATCACATCTAGGAGGGGGTGATTGTCTTCTCGCACCATGTTCGATCTACATCCTCCTTTTTGTAGATGACGTAGTTCTCCTCGCCTCCTCTCGCGAAGGGACTCCGAGGCAACAAATGCCTTAGCCCTCTTTTTGTGATCACAGGCCGACAGCAGTGAATCTTGGGAAAGCCAAAGTTATGGTTTTCAATTGTCTGAAGACTCTAGACCTCTGTTTCAAAATCGCGATTTATCGGCGATAAATCGCGATAAATCGTTTGCAACCATGAAAACGATATATCTTCTGAAAAATCGCGATTTTTGATATGGCGATAAATCGCGATTTTTGGCGATAAAATACACTCGAAAATCGTGGTAAATCGTGGAAAATCGCGGGTGAAATCGTGGCCCCAAATCGACTCGTTTTTGAAATCGTGGCCCCAAATCTGACTCGTTTTTCACTACATGCTGACTCGGTACACTCGAAAATCGTGGTAAATCGTGGAAAATCGCGGGTGAAATCGTTTTTTTCACTTGGCGCTCGGGTTTCCTCCTTTCTCCTTCTTTCCTTTTTTGGAATTTCTTTCCTTTTTTGGATTTTTGGTGAAGAAATCACAAGGAGAAAAAAATTTGCCATTTTTGGAAAGGGTCCGAGAAGATGTAGCAGCAAAAACTTGCATGTGCTATAACTTTCATTCTGTGGCTCCGTTTCAGGTGTCATTTTCTCTAAAAGTGCATATTTTCTCGAGCTCTATGCATTGATGGCAATATTTTTCTTATTTTTCTTATTTTCATAAAACAATATTTTTTTTTTTTTTTTGCAAACTTTGTACTCTCTTTTTTGGTCAAAACTTAATCGAAAATATGCATATGGGCCTATGGCATTCTATAGAGTCACTTCTCGCATCATTTAACATTGTTTTTACATTTAATTTAAGTATATTTTATGAATTTAAATGTTTTTAAAAGTAGCGATAAAGTTGCCGATTAATGCCGATTTTTTGCCGATTTCCGATTTCCGATTCAAAATTTGGCCTGCCGATTAATCCCGATTTACGATTTTTTGAACTATGCGCTAGACTTCCACTTCTTCTTTCGGGGTGAGGAGATTGAGATCATCTGTTCTTATACATACCGAGGATTCTTTCTCTAGACCACGTTTTAGCCTCCGTCCCTGCTTTCCAACCCCGAGTCAATAAGGGATATGGTTCCTTGGTGATTCTTGAGAGACAAGTGCTTCCGCCATCACTTTCAAGACATCCCTTGCAAGATGTCTCTCTTTGACTCCTCGGTTAAGCCCACAATTCCCCGCGGCTCAAAAGTTTGGGGTCCCTCCCTTCGACTCGATTAGGCTACTATTGAGTGTGTCCATATCCTCATGCTCGAGATGTATCATTAGGTGCAAAGAGATCGTTCCTCGAATATTATTCTTGCTGAGTTTGGGGCTCGCCCTTTTAGATTGGAGACTATCTTAAACCTTGTGTTGATGTTGCACCGTATCCGAGGTTATCTGGTTCTTCGTGAGAGCAGAACAAGTACATCTACCTTGCCCTCTTTGCTCCTCTCGAAGCTATTGCCTCCTTTGATCATAGTGGCCGATCTCGCTACTTGTATGCATGTGTTTCACGCCTTTTTGGGTCCATTGGCATCCAATTGGACCGCCTCCCACCTTTTAGCTACTCCCTGGATGCCCTTGCCCATTTCCTCCTGAACCAACAGGACCTTCACCGGATTATCGAGAGATAATATCTACGGACCATTCATTCAAGACACTTGGACCAATCCTCCGGGGTTTATGTTTGAAGATGTCCTTCTACGCTGCACACTTTCTT
The DNA here is from genome assembly GCA_018340775.1 of Taxus wallichiana var. yunnanensis. Classification (NCBI taxonomy): domain Eukaryota; kingdom Viridiplantae; phylum Streptophyta; class Pinopsida; order Cupressales; family Taxaceae; genus Taxus; species Taxus wallichiana. The sequence continues at coordinate 826,681,932 of CM031242.1, read as the reverse complement.
GAGATCCGCGACAGGCTCATTATCAGACCCATGTACATCTCTCGACACTGGTTACATGTCCTTCGTATCTCCCTTGGTCAGTTCAGAGTGGGCTCACATCGATTCCGTGTGAGAGACCGACCACCGCTTAGACCGCTAGGAGTGGATTTGCTTTTGCTCTCTCCAGGAGGTTGAAACCGAAGAACACTTCATTTTCCTGGTGTCTAGTTTACTACGAGATTAGAGGGAGATTCCATTGCTGCTCTCGAACGTCCATCTTTCGCAGCTTTCTTCAGATACCATGATCAAAGATGTCTTGCTCTTTATCTACAGGAGGCCCTCAAGCTTCGAGACATGCTCCTTCACCCTCCTCCTAGACGGATGGATACTAGACAGATCACCTCTTTTTCTCGGTGCTCTCCTCGGGAGAGGCACCAAGCGGCACCTTGACACGAGTATGGACCCCAGCTTAGATCTATCGGACTCGAACTCCACTTCTTTCACTGCAGAGGCTCCCCGCCACAAAGTGCGTTTGAGTCCCCCACATGACAGAGATCCACCAGGTTTACGTAGAGGCACCGTCTCCCTCCCGGACATCGGCCTTCCCGCCATTCAATAGATTCATTCTTCGACATCGATGGATCGCGAGTTACTTCCAGCCGGTCTTGAGTGTTAGGTGATGCTTTGTTGGGGGTGTTGCTCCTTCTTCTGCTCCCCCCCACATCGTCATCCTCTTCTTCTTCTTTTCTGGACTCTCGGCACTTGTTGCTTCCTTCTCTTCTTCTCCTTTCTTTCCTTGTGTTTCAGGGCGACCCGTTTGGGTCCTCTTGCTGGTTTCTTTGGCTTTGTACTCTGCAGTCCCATTGACCTACTTTTGTGGTCATTTGTTGGACATTAATAAAATTATCTTATCTTATCTTATCTTATCATATCCGTGGGTTTTATACCCTGCTGGCCTATCACTAATTGCATGAACAATCTTCTCATAATAAGGTGAGCAAGCAACATTGAATGGAAACCATTCGCATAGATGAAGCATGCAATTGTTGCACAACCACATCTTGACAATGCACATCAAACATGTTTCCAATGGGGTTTGAACTGCCCATATGTGGTCTCTTACTAGAAGACCCCGCACCCTAGACCGCATTTATCTTGTCTAGAAGACACATCTACCTTTTATTTTGTTTCTCTGGTTTCTCTTCTAGGCTGACTCGGCTTTCCAATTGTTGCTGAAGCCTGAGAGATTAAATGAGGCCCTTTGCCTTTGGCCCATACTCTTTCTCATTCGGGCAAAGCCTCAACTCTTCTCCCCTTTGTGCAAAAAAATGAGCCCCCACCATCGTTTATATGGCATAATGGTTGTTCTACCACTCATTGCAATGGATGTTCATATAGACATATTTCCTAAAATACCACGAGCCGACCCCACCCCTTTCCCGGTACACTCCTTAGGACATGCACTTAGGGAGAGTGATTGTCGATAATTGAAAAATATAGATGTAAACCTATATAAACACACTACATCCAATGGTAAAACACACTCTCATTTATGTCACATGATTCATGAACACGTGAAATTTTAAGCATGTTGAATGTTTTGAACTTTTATGAATACAAAATATTTTGAGTGCTTTATTACTTATGGACCTAAACATGAGTATTATGTACTTCCTTGTATTTATTATATTTTCTTGTAATATGTTATACGACGTTTCCGTGCCATTTCATACCCAAGTTTTTTTTGAAAATCTGTATTTCTGTGTTTTGAACCCAAACCTGTCCCAATTTCCTGGTAACATAGGTTATTTAAAAAATGTTTCAAATCCAAGGAATGCTATTGTTTGGTAGCACAAGCTACTAACAGTACTGCTCTTTCACACATCTATCAATCAATAAAATTCTATACGTGAACATCTTAATCTCTCTTATGGTTTTCTCCTTACCTGTACCACTTTGGACGATACAATTCTATGCTACAAAATACGCCCTTACATTTTCAAGCAATATACATACCTATTTTTCTTGTTTATCTCTTCAAACAATTATCTCTCTTCTATCTTCTATAGGAGGTTTCCTGATTTTTATGAGACGTCAGCTCAAGTCCCCTGTTGTCTGGAGATGTCCCCATACACATCCTCAAGATGGGGATGCATTTCCGAGATGGTGGACGAATATCAAGGGACAGGGTACAAGTAACCTGGTAACTATATGGTATTGATGGATTTGTAAAACATCTTTGGGGTCAGGGATAAACAAAAGTAACAAGGGAGTTACAAGTCATCTTAGGTGTCATATGGAGTTACAAAGAATTTTGTAGAATTGGGTAATTACAAGAATATAATATCCCACATGGAAGGAACAAGATATAAAATGGATTAAGCCCCGAGTCTGGAACGTCTGGGAGGTCTTGGAATGGTTTTCGTGGATAGTCTGAGGACTGACTGTTTGTATCTAGGTTCAGCACCCATACTGCTTCTGGATTGGGCCTCAGCTGGTGCCCTTATATTCTCATGGGAGTTTCCTTTATTTTGCATGCTGTCTTGAAAATCCTATTTGAAGAACAACATTTTTCTGTTTGAGTTCTTTTCTGATTTGGCGTTTACTTCCAATTTTTTTCAGTCTTAAAATTAGTTAAATAGATCTTAAGTTTATGTTCAGATTTTTAAATCTCTTCCACAGTTTTTCTATTTATTATTTGTTTTCACATTCTGGTTCATAACATATGGACTAGGTGTTTTATCAGGATGAGCGTATACATGCACTAGTACACATAGGACGATTCAGGACATACCTCAAGACCCTTGTGATGTAGCATGTTGCAAAAAGAGTTTTGCAGATATACTTGTTTTACCGAGGTTGCATCTGATTTTTATATACATATTAATCTACGTAAATCCCTTATGGGAGATTAATGATGATAAGTATGCATATAGTGGAAAAGTAACATCTGATTTTCCTTCGACATTCTACTTCGCTGTTTGATCATCTTCTGAGAACACAACCTGCTATTAGACATCTGTGCTTTCAGTAAACATTCCATATCTAGTTACCTTTTGTAGTGTTCCCAATGAAGTATGATGTTTTGGAATGGTACAAGTCCAGAATTAAGTAGAACATAATGTGTTAACCTGGCTTGCCTAGCTCTCATTGTTTCTTTGTTCAATATGTATGCCGAAAACATGTTTGAGTTATCTTTATGGAGGGTTCTGTTATTCTTTAGTTTAAGATTTGTTGGAAATGGTATGATCACATAACCAAATGGTGAGCGAACACTTGCAACTTTCTCATGAATGGCATATTTTGTTAAAGGTATGCAGCTATATGTGCGTCGCCACTTCTTTTTCCTCCAACAAGTATAAAAATTCAGTACAACCGTACGTGTAATGGCATTGGTGTGCTGTGAAGCCCAGGTATGTGGTAATAGACGAACATGCAAATAATTTGGTTCTTGTTTTTGCTAAACCTGATGCATTCCAAGAACGTTTAATATACTCTAGAAGAAGTTCTGCATCATTTGTTGTTCAAAGGCCTGTAATTTAAAATCATTTTGGTTTTTATCAATAATTGCTTCTGAACGTTTTTTGAGCATTGCGTAAGTTGCTTTGTTGCACTGGAGTATAATCAAATTTGTAAAATCTGTTGGTAACTTAAAACTGGTGCTGCAACACTAAGGTTCCCTAAATATGTTTAAATGGTTATGTCTTCCTTATACTGAAATGGATTTAATCCATCCATTTTTGAGGTGCTTACAATCTTACTTTTACGTGGCTTGTTAATTATTCCATTCTTATTTATGACATTTCTCGCCCCTACTTTAAATTTGTCTGCACATGTATTAGCTGCAAGAATTTGATTTTAAATTCTCTCATTTTCTATATTTATGGGCTGCATGTCTAGAATAGCTGTCATTTATGGAGATGGAAACTTCATTAGGGGTTGACTTCAAATACTCCATTATCACGATTCTCATTGATACCGGGAAAACTATTAATTATTTTCAGTGCTTACGATTTAATTGTGAGCCTCCTTATTCCTTATCAAATCCATCCCTATTCAATCCTGTAACTCACAATTCCATGCTATGAGGACTGAGGCCTGCATCTGGGTTAAGAAGCTTTTCCCTATCTACAGATCTTTTCTCACACCCAGTTTCTTTTGGCCATCTTATTAGAGTTCATTGATACCAGAGGAATTTATTAGTGCATCTGTCCTTTGGCATTGACTTCTTTTTCGTCCATGATGTTCAATTTTTCTGTGTCATTTCCCATTAATAATTTAGTATCTACCTGTTATTCATGCTTTTGTGATCTAAGTCGAGAGATGTAGACTGTAGCCTGTGACAGATGAATATAGAAATTTTAATTTCCTTTAAAATAATCACTATAGACAATGGTCCTAGACCTTGGTAAGTTTATTATTTGATATTTATGGCTCATTTGAATTGGCACGTTTGGATAATGTTATAGAGGTTGTTGTCTTTGTTTCAAGATTTAAACGTTATATCGAAACTATGCTTTCATTGAACGTTAATCTATTTTGCATTATGCCTTGAAATATTTCAGTTCCTCGAACACATTTTTCCACATACCTGTAGCGATGGCAGCCATAACCTTTGTTGGATGTGATGACTTACAAAGGTGATGTAACGGATTATGAAAGTTATTGTCTCTGCATTGCTGATTCCACCCATTCGAAAAAGTGATGTAACAGGTTATGAAAGTCATTATCTCTGTCATTGCTGATATTCGCCCCAAAGTGATTTTCTTTAGTCTTTATCATTGTCACAGGCATAGTTCAAAAAATCGTAAATCGGGATTAATCGGCAGGCCAAATTTTGAATCGAAAATCGGGAATCGCGAAAAAAATCGGCATTAATCGGCAACTTTATCGCTACTTTTAAAAACATTTAAATTCATAAAATATACTTAAATTAAATGTAAAAACAATGTTAAATGATGCAAGAAGTGACTCTATAGAAGTGACTTTACATATTGTATTACTATTATGTAATATAATAATTAATTATTAAACTTATAAATATAGTTATGTAATATATTATATAATTATTAAACTTATAGTTATAAATTTATTAAATTATTAACTATTATTATAATTAAGTTATTAACTATTATGTAATACGTATTTAAAAAACCCTATTATTAACTATTATTAACTATAATATATAAATACGTATTATATAATATATAATATATAAATACGTATTAACTATATTACATATAATACATATATGTAATATATTATATAATTATTATGTAATACTGTAGTATTAAGTTATTAACTATTATGTAATACGTATTTTAAAAAAAACCCCACAAAAAATTAAGATGTGTAAGGGATCCAGTATATGCATGGATTACTGTTAAAAGTTCACGAGCTCAAAATAGGGCTAGAAAGACCCAAAACCACCTTCATGAGACTCGAAACCACTTTGGTAGAATTCGAAACCACCTAGAATGCCCACGCAATCACGTCAAGGCCACGATTCCAGTGGAATGCAAAAAACGAATCGATTTGGTCTACACCTTTTCGAGGGTATACCCTAGGCCGCGATTTTAGCCGTGATTTTCGCCGATTTTAGCAGCGATTTTCGCTTCATTTTCAACGATTTTTGCAGGTTATTTGATCAAGATTTATCGGATTACAAAAATCGCGATTTTTCAGAAGTTTAATCGTTTTGATGGAGGAACACGATTTATCGCCGATAAATCGCGATTTTTGAATCGAGGTCACAGGGCTAGTCTTCTTACCTATAGCCACAACATAAAAAAGAAACCATGATGGACAAGATAATGAGCAAAATAATTCCTTATAAGCAAATCTAGGGGAAATTCAACAGATCAGCTGGCATCCTTGATAAATCACCCTATTAGGGAGAGTATTGTGAATTTGTGACCATTAGAAACCTACCAAAAGAGACACCATACTAGGCTCGATAACTTGTGCCATTTTCTCAGCACTCAATAGGTTGGTAATGTTTTGCGAGATGGCTCCATTTCTTCATCACAACCTTACAAGTATGAGGTTTTCCATTAGTGCCTTCGATTCTTCCTCCTCACAGTAGGAACACCAAACTTCAGTCGAGCCAAAATGGTCCGTGTCTAATAGAAAAGGGTTGAGTCCATAAATTAGGTCACGATGGTTAAATAAGCTCCTATTACTCTCAAATCATAATGTTAATATGCCATGGAAATAGTTAATTAGATTATCATACGGATAAGCTTACCTAAACTCTTTAAGTAGGACCTAAATGACCCTAGATTCTAATTGCTATGCCAAATAAACCCTAAACAGTCCTTTACCCCTAAGAAAACTACCCATAGGTTTAACTATTTTTTCACACACACACACACATGCACATGCACACGCACACGCACACGCACACGCGAGCACACGCACATGCACACGCACACACACACGCGCACGCACGCACACGCCGCACGCACGCATGCACACACACTTGCGCACGCACACGCACACGCACACGCACGCACGCGCACGCACGCACACGCACGCACACACACATATAACTAGAGAAATTACCTAATTGCAAACAAATATGGTGTAAAGTTTCAAGGCACATAGAGAATGAAGAATGAGATCACAATTCATTAAAGTTTGGATCATCAATTGTAAGTTCATTGTTTGTTTTCTTTGTCTATTGAGTTGATTTTTAGGGAGAACAAGAAAACATAGGTATTGCATATGGGGATGCCTAGAAGTATCACCAAAAGCTTAGGAATATGAAAGTAGTACGAGTATAGAAATGGGGAAAGAGGAGCAGGTTCAGTTTCCCGCAGAACATCGCTTTTTATGTTAACACATTACATATTGATAAATTTAAAACATAACCAGATTGAAGTAAAAGATTAATGGAGAAGCTGCAAGCCGTAAACATATTATTGAAAGTAGCCATATAAATAGCAATTACAACACCTATAAACCTGGAAGGTTGGCATAACCAAATTAAACGGGATGCTTAAATAAGCTTGCCCTGTATCCACCTATTTAGCAAGTACACTCAACAATAAAACTAATGTAACAATACATTACATATTACAAACATAAGATAAATATTCTAACACCCTCCCTTAATGACTAAATCAAATGTTTTAGTCATTATTACAAAAAATTGATCAAGTCCATACATGAACTTAACCAAAATGTAGTCCTGCTGTCAGTAAAACAAAATGTATCCAAATGTCCCTATTGTCGCCAATCCATCTTACTGAAGTACATGGGTAATTAGCTGTTGCAATCACCAAGTAGAGTAGGAAATGGTGTTGAATACAAAGATCATTGGATTCTGTTGTTTCATTGAAGTGTTGTCATGTCTTGAATGTGACATGCTTTACTTGTTTGTTAGAGTGATTAGTTCCAACAAAAAGTTTAGAATATACATCAAGACTAAACAACATAGCATATCTCCTAAGAGATATTTCTGCGTTGAGCTGTTGAAGACCCAACGCGTACTTGTTTCCATTGTTGGATAATTTTGGGACATTTGCTGTTCACAACCATAGTTACCTAAGACTCTAGGACGGGGTTTCCGGGATGGCAAAAATTCCCATATTTTGAGGACGACGAGGGATGGCTATTAAAATAATATATAAATATTAAAAATATACAATGGTTCCCCTAACCTTGGGAAACAAACATGAAAGGTTATAATTTCAGCACCATAGCCAATAATGTCACCAAAGGGCATGTAACATGCCCATCCCTTTATCATGTCACTTATATGATTATATCCTCAAATTAAAAAAATAACTTTTGGAATAGTAGAGGCCATGCAAACTACATGAATAGCCATCCATAGACAAAACTCAAGCAAGGTAATGAAAAACACTAAAAATTAAATACAAAGTTGGCCTCTAGAACATCCTAATATACTAGGTAAAGCCTTCAATATCATACAAAAAGAAGCAGAAAGACTTGCACAACAAATTTTGAAACTAAAGAAATCCTTTAAAATATGCATATGAATTTATTGATCCTATTGCTATGTATAAGAAAGGCTTTAAAATGTAAAATAACAACGACCTCTCATTAGAATATCTTCTTTTGGAACCTACATAAGATAGTAAAAATCCATTTCTTGGGAAGGTAAGTTTGCATGGAAAAGGATTAGTTTTCATTTTCCTCTTTTCAAAGTCATAATCCTTTATGTTTTATATATTTTTTTTTTTTTTGGGACTCCGGGGACTTCAGGGACGTCTCCTAGCCGTCCCGGGACTTCATGGCATCCCCGTTGGAGTCCCCAAAGTCTCGAAGCACCCGGACGTCTCGGGTGCATTCCCTAAAGTTAGGGGATGTCCCCAGGACGTCCCCTTCATTTTTGCATTTGGGGGTGCGTGGGGGGGATGTTTCGTCCCCGTCCCCAAGCATCCGGGACGTCCGAGACGGCTTTTGGCTTTTGCAGCGCCCCGCGTAACATTGTTCACAACACTCATGTGCTTTTGTTGTATGCCCCTTCCTCTTTCACCAACCTTCATGAAAAACTTCCATTTGGGTTTGACTTAGGTCGTTGAAATGATGCTTGGTGTCAATACTCTGCAAAGCATTTTAAGAAGAGAAAAATTTACTTGCTTTCCTAGATTGCACTTTCTGTTTCCCGACCTTGAACATTACCCTTCCATAAATAAGGCAATTCATCTTTTCGCACATCACTCATTGTGGTATAATACCACTTAGGTCTTTTGTGTTGGCTTTCTTCAGTGCTAGATTCCTCCTTAGAACACGCAGCCTCCGGTTTTTGAACTTTGAATCCCGTTTAATACTTATACCATAACTTGTTCTAGAAACATTATCAATAAAGTCATTGAAATACTTTCAGCAGATTTACCATTATCGTTTAAATAATGGTACTTTCTCATCTACAATAACATCCCTACTCACCACAATTTTGTATGTAGAGACATCTATTAACCCGTATGCATTTTTCCCTGCTTAGAGTAGCCAAAATCATATATAATTTTCCCAATATAGAAACACTTTTGTAAATACAAAACAGTTGACTTATGTGTTCAAATTACTAACCATGCATTTGTTTCTTTTAAACTCCACACAAAGGTTAGGAATTACAGTTACTTTGCTTATGGAAAAAGACTTTTGTTCATATCAGTACAAACCGAACATTATGAAATTGTGTGGAATTGAATTCATCAAATATGAACATCTCCTATCCTTTCATGTAGTGAACCCAACCATCACCTAAGGAAACAAATTCATTGGCAACTATCATCTTCTACAAATTTCACATACCAAAGTTTTGACATGTGTAGTGTTTTCACGATACTCATGACTCAAAGTACCATATTCTTGACTCCACTACTTGGTTTTGTGTTGCCACAAATGCAAACTCACCCGCTAAACTTTGTTCATCCGCTTATTCCATATTTGCAGATTGTGATTTCCTCTTATTTTCCAAAATCATATTGTCTCTATGACAATCTTTCTTCAAATGACTAGGTTCCTGATTAAAGGTAAAAACACTTCCACTTAGATGCATGAAAGTACTTACATTCTATTAGAGGATTCTTTTAAAGAACCAAACATTCCACTATTTTACCCTTCTTCCCCTTTGAGTTGCCATGAATGTACTTTTTGTAGCAATGGTCAAGAAACTTGCATGAGTTTGCCTTCTCTCCATCTCGCATGAGAAGTGTAGATAGTTTCTCAAAATCAATCTCCAATGTGTCTCCGCGATCATATACAACGACTCAACAAATGAGTCAAATGATGTTGAGAATTCTACAGTGATTGAACAATCAAATCTTAAAAAAATAACAGCAGAATTATATTAATAGAAATATAATGTTCAAATTACAATGCCAAGCTATTATACTCATACTCCAAGATATATCCTTGGAATTCCAACAACAAATTAGAGAAAGAAAGAGCATATCTGCAAATTATCCATCCGGTGATTGCAAGTGAAGGATCTTTTCAATTTGTTTCGCTTCTCTGGAGGCCATGTCAACGGTAAAGGTCCAAAATTGATCAGATTATTATGATCCAAAGCCCAATTTGCTAAAGCATCTGCCACCTTGTTCTGATCTCTAGGCACATGTTGATATATGATGGTCTGAAATTGTCTAGCTATAACCTTAATATTATCCTGAATTCTGGCAATTAGCCAATTATTGGATGTATGTTGCTCTTGAGCTGACAGAAGGTTAACAATAACCTTAGAATCAGATTCCACTATAATACTAAGACATCCCAGTTTAGTTGCCTCCAGAAGAGCACACTGGATAGCCAAGATTTCAGCCACATTATTGGTGCAAGTGTCCCAATTGATGAGCGAAAAAGAAGAGGGGAGTTCCCAAAGAATCATGCGCTATCCCTCCCATACTGGCTGGACCCGGATTGCCTCTAGCTGCTCCATCAATATTTAATTTAACAAAGCCAAACGGAGGTGGTTTCCATTTTCTCAAAACAAAGGGCATCAAAAGTTTAGAACAAGACTTTGTCTGTAATTGGCTTTCCCCAAATTAAGTTTTTGTAATAAAACTTTCCACTTTCCAGATATTGGGAGGAATTTTCAAATTATGCACCATAGTTTCCACAATATTACTTCGAGTTAGTTCCTTAACATACCAAATGTCTCTGCTTTCTGATTTGAAGATACATCTATTTCTCTCTTTCCATACATTCCACAACATGAGAGAGATAGCAATCTAGATTCCTTTGTTAAAATCTTGAGTGTCAGAGACAAATCTTTTCCAACCTCTAAGAATATCCACTAGATGCATGGAAAAGTTCCAAGTAACAAATAGCCAATCAGCCAAGATATTCCATAGAGACATAACAAAAGGGCATTGAAGAAAAAGGTGGATCAGAGTTTCATCTGCTTCTTTACATAAAGGGCACCAAAAGGGTCCCACCATCCCTCGTTTCATCAAATTGTCTCCAGTAAGAATCCTCCTATATAATAAAAGCCAGATAAAGAATCTAACTTTAGGCCACAAAGTAGGTTGCCAGAGATCAATAAAGATGTCCTTCCAAGGATGCGGCTGAGTAACTATCAAAGCACTATATCCTTCAGCTACCAGAACTCTCCTTCCAAAGATTTTCCCCATGCAAGGGTATCAGGTTTAGAGGTGATAGGAAGGATCCTGTTTTGCAGGAGGGTTTGAAAAAGTGAATTTGACCATTAGATAAGTTAACTTGCCACAAAGATGGAGAGATCCATTCAATCCCCTGAGACGATGATTGTATATAATGACTCACCTTTTCCTTTCCTTTATTGTGAAGAGTATTCATAATAGTTCTAAAGTCCGGATACTGTTCAATTAATCGGGGTGGGTGTCCATCCCACGAATCAGTCCAAAAGTTAGCTTGATCACCTTTCCCAATTTTCCAAAAAAATTGTTTTTTAATGATTTCTTCACCTATTTTGAGGACTGAAAGAATTGGAGAGCCCTAGAAGGTAAAGAATGTCGATTAGTTCATGTGGCAACATTCCTTCCGCATATTTTACTTGAATATTGATGCTCCATAATCTGAAACAGACTTTCAGAACTCCAATATAGCTTTGCAGCCAAAGCTTTATTATTCTGTGCACTGGATCTAAAACCCAATCCCCCTCTTTCTTTGGCAAACATAAAGTTTTCCATTTCACTAGATGCCATTTCCGAACCTGTTGAGTTCCTATCCATAAGAATTTTTGACTAATGGAATCTAGTTGATGTAAAACTTTTGCAGGAATATTCAAAAGAGAAGCAAAATAGATAGGAATAGCTTGTAACACAACTTTAATCAGAGTTATACATCCCCCTGAGGTTAACCATCTATGAGTCCAATTATTAAATTTCTGAAGGATCTTTCTTTGTAAAGCTTATGAACTCCAGGTTTGTTAACCTTTTAGAATCTAATGGAATACCCAAGTATTTTAGAGGTAACGTGCCCTTTTGAAATCCTAATTTCGCCAAAATATCCTGCTCCAACCTAGGAGAGCAATGGAAGAAGATGATTTTTGACTTTTTCCTATTTATATCTTGACCAGTGGCCTTTGAAAAGAGCTCCAAGTTATTGTGGATTTGATTAGCTTCTTTTAAAGATGCTTCTCCCATGATGGAAGAATCATCTACAAACTGCAAATGGGATAGAGGGTCCACCTGAGTAGCCAATTTGATACCCCTCAACTTCTTCTGGATTCTTGTTCTGGAAAACAATCTACCAAAAGATTCAACAACTATTATGAAAAGAAATGGAGATAAAGGATCTCCTTGCCTTATACCTCGGGACGAGAATCTAGCTGTAGGAACTCCATTAACCAAAATTGAATAAGAAACCAAAGAAATACATGCTTGTATCCACTGAACCCAAAGGGGAGAAAAACCAAACCGCAAGAGGATGTCCATAAGGAGAGACCAACTTACCTTATCATAAGCTTTAGACAAATCCAGTCTCAAAACATAGTTTTTTTTTAAAATGTCCATGGAGTGGAGGGTTTCTTGAGCCAAAACAATATCATGCAATAACCCTATTGAGGGTTTCAACCAAACACACCAAATGCAAATCTGAAATTTAAATTGCAGCAGATTGAAAGAGTAAAATTAGCGACTTGAACTATCACCAAAAAATGCCAAAAATCACCACAAAACTCCACAAACCAACTCGCCAATATTTTATATATTTTATGGAATATTAGAAGCCAAAATCACAAAGAAATGCTGAAGAATACACTTGCTGGAAATTAAATATGAATTGGAAATTGCAGCCACAAGAAAAATATGAAATATGGGTCTAGAAACCCTCTAAATTCATCAAACTTCAGATTCCGGCCTTTAAAAATATTACAAATTAGATTATGAAACCAAATTTCTCAAATTCTTCACCAATAGTTCCAAACCCTACCCAAGGTAGGTCGCTCCACCCTAAATAATTCAAATACCAGCTGGAAATTACAAATATATCTTCAAATCAGCTCTTCACTTCAAGACCAAACAATGATGAAGGGTTTTCGTCCTTCAATGAAGCCTCACAAGAGGGTTTTCGTCCTCAAGTGGATGAACAAGGAGCAACAAACTCACAATGCCCAAGTAGAATAAAATGCGCCAAGTCTAGCTCCAAATGATGCCTCTAATCCTCTTTTATATCCTTCTTTGGCGCCAATGTACAAATAGAAAAGGCTGACTTGTATAATGCAAGGAAACACTAAAGAAAATATAAAAATATTAGATAAAATATATTATAAAGTTGCTCAAGGTTCTTCTCCTTCATTTTTGCTTCTTTGCCATGGAGAAGGAATGACAAGAAGACCAAATTTCAGCTCTTAGGTGGGAAAAAGGGACATTACATATCATCGTAGATTTGTCTCCAAGGTACAAAGCCCCCTTGCTCTGGAGGTATAACTTTATGAAAGATAGTTTTCAACCTTTCAACTATGACTTCGGTAATTATTTTATAAAGCACATTGCATAAAGCAATGTGGTGATATTCCGCAAGGGTGGATGCCTCTTCTTTCTTAGGAACCAAAGTAATATAAGTTTGATTAATGACTTTGAGAACAGTCTTCTCTTGTCTGCATTCTTCCACCACTTCCAAAAGATCCTTTTTGATAATGTCCCAAAATTCTTAATAGAATTCTATCGGAAAGCCATCAGGTCCTGGTGTTTTCCCTTTTTCATAGCCCATACAACTGTTTGGAGTTCCTTTTCTAAAACCGTTGTAAAAGAAAAGTATTGTCCTCCTCACTAACCAAGGTGGGAATAATATTAAGCAATTGTTGGGCATTTCCATCCAAATTAGTAGCAGCAAAGATCCCAGAAAAATATTGTATTGCTAATTGCTGAATATCTTCCTATGAATTAGCCTGAGTGCCATCCCCTTTCTCCAGGTAAGCAATGTGATTATGAGAATGGTGAGCTAAGAGAGATTTATGGAAAAAGAGGTGTTTTTATCTCCCTCTTTCAGCCACTTAATTCTGGATTTTTGTTTCCAAAAGATTTCTTCTCTTAGTTCCCATTCCGTCAGTTCTTGCTTAAGGAAGATTTCCTTTGTTTGCAATTCTTTTGAGTACCCTTGCATTCTTACTTGATGAGACACCTCCTGTAAAGTTTTCAATATTTCACGTTTTTTCCCATGGACATTCCCAAAATCAGATTTATTCCACTTCTTGAGTTGGTTAGTTATATGCTGCAATCTTCTAGTGAAACAAAACATTTTGGTACCGTACCTGGGTTGGCCTTCCTTCCACCATTTTTCAATTAAAGAAGGAAGATGTTCATCTCTCAACCACATCAATTGAAATCTAAAAGGGCTCTGAATGGTTTTGATTTGCCCAATTCCAATAAAACGGCCAATGATCAGATCCTGAATTGTCTAGAACATTAGTGATTGGAATGTTGCTGCTTTCTAACCATTCTTCCGAGATTAAAAATCTGTCCAACCTTTCTAGGATACAATTCTCACCCACTCTTTTGTTGGACCATGTCATTAGTCCATTTTGGGTTTGAATATCAACCAAGTTCATCTTTTGTATAAAATCCATCATATTAGCAACGAGAGGCATCAAGGGTAGAATTCCCTCCTTGTTTCTCATGAGAGAATAAGACTATATTGAAATCTCCCCCTATAATGACAGGTATTCCAGAATGGGCTGCAACAATATCATAAATAATCTTCCACTTGGCTTTTTTTGCTTCCACCTGAACCGAAGCATAGATGTTCAATAATAAAGTAATCTGGTTTTCAGGAACATATCTAACCACCATATAAAGAACACCCTGATGTCCTCCACTATCTATATAGTGAATCTGCTGAGGGTCCCATATGCATGCCATGCCTCCAGAAGCTCCATGTGAACTTAAAGAGACAACTTGGAGTTTTTTCTGAATGTTAGGAGTCACTGCTGCCATAAAGTCTATAGAAGCTTTAGTCTCCTGAAGAAATATCATGTGAGGGTGATGCTGGTTCACAATACGCTTTACTTCATTAACTTTAGAGGGGCTACCTTTTAGCCCTCAAACATTCCAATCGATCAACTTCATTATGGAGTTTGTTCAAAAATTGTAGCCAAATCCCCTACTTCACCAATACCGTTAATTGTTGCCCTGTTTTTGAATACGGAGTTGGTTAGATTTTCTTCCCGTTCTCAGTGGAGTCCATATGCAACAATATACTTTACCTCATTAACTTTAGAGGGGCTACCTTTTAGCCCTCAAACATTCCAAGCGATCAACTTCATTGTGGAGTTTGTTCAAAAATTGTAGCCAAATCCCCTATTTTATTAATACCGTTAATTGTTGCCATGTTTTCTCGAATATGGAGTTGGTTAGATTTTCTTCTCGTTCTTAGAGTGGAGTCCAATTGCAATTTTTTTGCTTTTCTTGTTGAATTCTTGAGGGATCATTCTTCAAAAGGTTGTTCTCAGTAGGGGGTATATCTGCAGAAGAAGGCAATAAATGCAACATATGACCCTGACTATTTCTTGTTTCCAACGCCATTTCCTCCCTCCTTTGTTCCTCTATAAGCTTGTGTTTCTTTTGATAACTTTTCATTTCTCCCGAATGTTCTTGGTGCACCACCAAAGCTTTTGATTCCGATTGGGAAGGAAGATTTTCCCCTGCCTTGGTGTGGTGGATCTGCAATCTGAGTTTCGAGGACTTGGGTTTCGTAGTTCTTCCATGTCTTCCTCTACTTCTTCCGATTGTAAGGTTGCAAATCTGTTCGTATTATTCTGCTACAATTTTCTATGTATTTTTTTCTTTGAATGTCTTTCTTTTCGGCGGGGCCATAAAATCATCAGAACTATGTGGTTCCTTATTTTGTTCTTTTATCCACTGCGGACAATCTTTGACAAGGTGGCCATATTCATGACAAAATCGACATCTGAAAGGAATGTTCTCATAATCAATCTGTTGTTCCCATTTATCTTCCCCAACTTCCAACAGAATTTTAGCAGGGAAACGCTGATTCATGTCCATGTATACACACATCCGAGCGTAGACCATTTGCTCCATTTTTATCGAGGAGTCCGCTACTCTAACAAATTTGCCTATGGAATTTCCAATATCTTGGAAAACCACCGGATTCCAAAATTCATAGAGGTAACCCAAAGAATCGAATCCATGAACAACAAAAGGGAGTTCCTCTTCAGCTTTGAATAAAGGCTGCCATGGTTTCATAAACAGACTAGCTCTCCCAAAAAACCATGGACCCCTTTGGAAGATGTATTCCTTTTCCGCATAATTTGCAAAAACAACCAAAAAATAACTGTTAGGATAGGCAGATACAATATACTCACCTGGGATATTCCACGTCTTCCGCGCCCATCCTTCAAGCGATAATGATGGTTTAAACCCCATAAAACGTATTATAAGGGCTCTGTCTTCTAGTTCTCGAATATTAGCTTAAACGTCTGATGCCGCAATTTTTATAATCGGAGTACCATCCGCAACTTTCTTACACCTTCTGGAGTTTTCCTAGGGTCTTCTTTTACTAAGCGGAATGGACGATTCATACCAAGAGTGGAGGAAAAAGGCTGGCCACGGGGTCCACGAATAGCATCTCGAAATGGCATGCGAGAGGGTTGACCTTTCTCAAAAGTGTGGATTTAAGAGGGCTCCATTTAAAGGAGACTCGATCCTTTTGCCATGAAGGACGAATAGAGGGAATGAGGCACAAAAAAATACGAGACCACAAGGATCACGACAAGACAAAAATAGAGTGGAATCAAAACACAACACATAGAGAGAAAGTAACATGTGAGTCCATGAAGGGCGAAAAAAGCGTGTCGACAATAAAAGAGGGTGATGAAGGGAAAATTACCATCAATAAACAAAACAAAGAGACGCGAAGGGCAAAGAACATACGATGGAATAACCAAAATCATAGAGGTCAAAAACGCCTATGAAGATAATCACTACACCCAATCTCAACCCCTAGGAATCGTGATTTGGGAAGGAAGCCAAAAAGGGGGACTATAAAAACAAATGCGATGATCGAAAAATCGAAATGAGGAAACATGAGGTGATTCTAGTTGATAATCCCAAGAGTCGATACATACAAATGATCAACAAGTGGAATTACTAGCAAATCTTACTCATCTACAAGCTTTTCCATTGATTTCAACTAATCACAAATGTCTTTCAACTACAACAAGAATTCAGAAATCGAACCACCCTCCTACATTTTAGTGGAAAATAACAAAATTTTCTTGACGGTACCCTACCGCCTTTTGAAGCTTTGTACTTGGACATGAAAAATTAGGGCAAAATTAAAATCTTGAGTTTTACACTCTTTTGCAAAACTTCCATTTGTGTGCGAGACAAAGACACCAAAACGGACAATGTGGCAAAGTTTCAGGGTTATCCTCCCTACGATTTTTTGATTACGGAATTAATTGTGATTTTTCGCAATTTTAAAGGTTACTAAGGCAAATATAGTAAACTTTAATTTGTGATTTAACCAAATTTAATCTTAATCGAGAGGACTTAGATTAATTAGATAATATCGAAAACATACAAGATACAAGATGCAATGGCAAACAAGTGCAAGTAATGAGAGCATGAGAGTGACTTAGCTGATAACTTGCCGTCATGGTAGATTTAGGCTGAAATGATGATGAATCATGAAACAGCTGGATTTGGGTTGGAATGATGATGAAACAGTTGGATATGGACCATATGTACTTTGTCTCAGAGGATAGTGGTCTCGTAAGTGTGCTTTGGATGGTAGTGCTTAGAAGGGGCGATCACATACAGGTGCCGAGTGTCCATCTGGGCGCTAGTGTCTCCAGTGGTGAGCTCGGATCTGGCTCTTTCGTGGTCTAATCATATCACCTTCACTTCGCTTTTTGTCGCTTTGATTTCGTTGTAGGGTTTTCCTATCGCACATGTACCGCAAAACAAACCCTAACTACTCGCACACAAGGCTCAAGCACACATTATATGGAATAAAATATGCATATGCTTGAGTCGGACTAACCTCGGAATTCACCCCAATGTGATTGTCACTGAGCGTTGCACTACATTTCAAACTCAATGTAGTTCGTGTGTGTGTGTGATAGAATCGTGTCCCTTGAAGCTAGGTTGCCCTTGTGCTAGTCACACCAAGATAGCGGGCTACAACTACTTTGCCCCCAAGATAATGTGTGTGATGGAATTCAGAATTTGCCCTTCCTATGCAATGAATAATGCATCCCAAATGCAGTCCTCAAGTGTTCCCTTTGTCCAAGTAGTAAATAGAAAGTAATAGCCCAATTGCCCAATTGCCCAACCGCCCTTAGAATAGTTAGTAGGTCATGCATATATATGATTCCTTTGCTTGAATTTCATTAACAACTAAAAAGCCGACCCAAAGTGATAAGTAGAAGTTAAGAAAAGATAACAATTGAGGTGGCACTCTAATCATAAGAAAAGAGGGAAAGGGACAAAATCGCCCAAAGGAGATTAGCGCTGGCGCTCCTATCCTCTTACCGGGCGCTAATGTTTGAAGAGCTCCAAAGATAAAACATGAAGTATTGAGGTGGGTGACACATTGTGCAATGTCCAAAAGTAAAGGAATAATTCAGGAAAAGCAGAGGACGAAAGTGTGGAAGGATGTGTTGCCAATGTCTAGTTTTCTTTCTTAGGAATCGTGCATATAATGACATACCAAAGGCGTGATGCGGTAATACTAAGTGCATAATTTCATGTCTACAATTTGATTAAACTTTAAAAATATTTCTTTTTGCCCTAAATTTGTATGATCTTTTTAAAACTTTGGTTTATAAACTTACAAATTTAAATTGACCAATAGACAAATACTTGTGTAGTGACATGGCACATTTTTGCAGAGAGGCGTTCTCCTCTCGCCATATGCCTTGTCCCTTCACGAGATAATGGGTTTGTTTGCCTTCGACTAGGTTTTGTCTCGAGTTTGCTTGCCTCCTTTGATCGAAAAACCACGTAACGAGGTCGCGCCTTTACACAACACCTCAATTTTGCACAAAGCACCTCAATTCTACAACATGCCTTTCCTTCTTTTGTAGATTAGAAATGGTGCCACAACCTCTTTGTTCATGCCACAAGACTGCAGTAGGAGTTTCACACCTTACCGCAACAACAAATCGACAAAAAGAGGATAATAATGCCTAGCTTTATATCATACATCCAAGCGCTTTTCTGCTTGGTAAAGCTCTTCAGCAAAAACAATATTCTCTCCAACTCTTTACCAAATCAGAAACCATAATCCTAGTACCTCTCTAATGCTTTACCAAATCAGCAATAAAGTTAATCTACAAACTGAAAATAAACTTGCTTGTTCTACGAGATTTCCGTTCTGTAACAAGTTAATGCAATGGATACAAGAAATCAAGGAACTCAAACTATGGGAGGGTTTAAGGCTACCTCCGATACATATGGCGACGACGGCACGAAGGTATGGGCGCAAAAGAACCTCTCCGTTGCGAGCGTGATGACTTGCAAAACAAAGAGAAGCTAACACGAAAAACGATTAATAAGATAGGATGGTGGGTTGCCTGACAAGGTCAGTCCTCGGGAAAGCGACAACTTCCTAAGATGGATGTCAACCCACTTTTTGATAATAAAGATTGATAAATGATAACCGATGGAAGGATGCAGATAATAATCTAAAACAAAGATATGATGTAAGCTAAAATGCTTAAATGAAGATCTAATAATGAAAGATGTTGAAAAACAAACCAAACCTGAGTGGGTCAAAGGAGACTCGAGTCCGACCGGTATGGTTGGCGGCGATCGGGGCAGAAAAAGATAGATAGATCAAGGTTGATAAAGAGATGGGTGACTGAAAATAAGTGTTTTGGATGGACGAGGAACTAGGGGATAGGAGCAGATCTTTGGTGCAAACAAAGAACAGGTCAACACGGGGTGGGTTGGGCGATGGGATGGGTCGACGGCGATCGGATCGGACTTAAGATTTTACAAGTTGGATGGGTGGGAAAAGGAGGATGCAGAGGATCATAGATTGTTGAATGGATGGGAAGAGCTCCGGGAAACTTGCGGACTGCAAAACAAAACAACACGACAAGAGGAGATCTCAAGCAAATCTTCAAAGCATATGAAGCTCCAATGATAGTATGTAAGAGTATCAAGATGGATTCTAGCTGATGACAGAGCTCCACGGATGAGGAAGGAGGCAGCCAACATGCGAGGATAGTTGAGGTCTCAAATTTTCCGAGGGTTTGAAAAGAGGGGTGGAGGTGAATTTATAGGGTCAACGACGACCCGAACAAGTCACCGACGACCGGAGCAAACCGCTTAATCAGGTCATATTTGATTTTGGTGATTGAGGTGTAATGGCCGCTAGAGTGGAGGTGGCGGGCTATTTTAGGGCTAAATAGGCTGCGTGGGGAGAAATTAGGGGGAGGTAGGTGAGAAATTTAAGGGTGTTAAATGGGGGAAATAAAATATTGTTAATATTAGTGATATTAAGGTGATAACTAAATGGGGTAATTGAAAATAAATGGGTTCTTAGATGGCATTAGGAATAATGAGGGGGTTAAAATTTAAATAATGCTAGGTTTAAAATGAGGTGAAAATAAGAGTTAAGAGGGATAATGGGGAAATAAGAGTTTAGGAATAAGGCAGGAGGGAAGAACGTGCGAGACGATAGCAAAAGAAGAGCGGACATGGAATGAGGAGACAACATGCCAAAAATTGTCCCAAAAAGCGGTGTCTACATTTGCCCCTTTTTGTCAAGTGGTTTGTGTTAGGCAAGTCGTGAGACAAAAACTACAAGTGATGATGGTTGAGGTGCTCCCCCTCAAACTAGGGATCGATGACACGAAGGGAGTCTATAACAAGTTTGAAAGAGACAGATGAAGGGGTGAGGAAAAGAGACGGGTGGGAAAAGGAATAAGAAGGTGCCCCAAGTTAAGGGGGATGATCGTTGATGGGATAAAAACAAAAACAAAAATATGGTGGTGACCTTGGAAACACATTAGTAGGATCATAGCAAGGCTTGTGATGGAGGCGTCGTTAATGACCTCAGGACCACTCGTGAGTCTGTAAAAGTCACTGCGAGATGGATGTACAAGCCATAGGACCAATGGGTCAAAGGAAGACATCGAAATATGCATAAATAAATGCGAGGATTACTAAAACGATGGTTTGACAGTGGCGGACAACAAAGTGGGGCAAGAGATTATGCGTTGTCTTGCAAGCATGAGGAAGCAAAAATATGCGTCTTGGGTGGGATGAAGATATAAGATGGCCACACTAGTGGGCTTTAGGATGAACAATGGTGCACGAAGAAGAAGCCTGCACAATGATGGCCATGAGGAGGGGCGGAAAAATGCAAGATGGATACGTTGGAAGGCAAGATGAGCTATGCAAGATAAGCCAACATGTGTTATGGTTGACATATAAATTTGAGATGGAGGAAAAAGATAATTTAATGGGGAAAATTGGTCAAGAAGAATCTAGATTAGGGTTTGGGTCGATGGCGATCGAGGCGGTCGGCGACGACCTACCTTGGGTTGTCGGCGATTGGGGCGGGTTAACGATGACCGATCCAACGTGCCTATAAAAGTGACTAGAGTGGCGATAGGGCTCATTTGCATAGTGCAAATTGATGGATTGAGATCTATGAGAGAGAAGGATTTGTGTGTTTTTGAGAGAGATGGATGCTAGCGGTGGATCGAGGAAGGGCCGAGGTTTCACAGGAGGCTGGCTAGATGGCTCCGCTAGTAATGTCTCACTTTGGAGATGTATAAGGCATTGGTGTGGAGGCACGCTACTACGAGCGAGTTGTCACATTGAGATGCAGATGTGCCACAAGATGCGGCGTACTTGGAAGGAGAGAGGAGATCGGGAGGATTAGCGTGGCCGATGCCATCCAGAGTACAACGAGCGTGGCACAACCGAGGTAGATCTAGGCCCCGAGATGAGGATTCTCATGCGCACGAGGCAGAGAGATAGGTCCTTGCACTGAAGTGGACAGGACTCGGCTCCTGAGGACAGGATTGGAGCTTAGAGCCTCGGATTTGCGGTTCACCACTTAGGGGTGAACATTGTAAATAGATTTTGATATAGATTTTGAGATAGAGCCCACAGAGGCCTATCACGGATGTATGGACACATTTTGATGAGGATATATATATATATATATATATACATATGATTTTGTCATGGCTTATATGTGTTGTGTGATGATTCTGTGATGGATTTGATTATACTATGTATGATGATTTAGATGCATATTGATGATGTGATGTTTTGATTAGATTGATGTGATGTGATGTATTTCGATTAGTTTTTAGATTTTGTGTTGACATGGATATGTGATGTGATGTATGGATCAAATCTTGTGATGACATGATAGATGTTGATTAGGAAATGATTTGATGGATATGAGATGCCTTAGATTAGAATGGATGTGATGGGTTTTGATGTCTATGTTAGATTAATGTAAACACATTATGTGATGGATGGATATATGACTAAATGATGTAGATATTGTTGATTTGATGGATAATGATTTAGACAATGATTGGATGAGCTTAGATATATGATGTGATTGGAAGTGCCTTGAAGGATTGGATATGGATGCAAAAGGTTAAGATAAGGAAAGGAAGGGGTGTGACCTTGATAGGATGACCCATGCGTGAGCAAGTACACTTCGTCATAGAGAACAGCGTACATGGAACATATGCTTTTGAATTGGATTAGAGGCAAAGCGTGAGAGGGAACAACGTAGAGCAATGCACTTGCGACCAATGACAGGGGTTAACACATAACTAACGATAATTAGTCACATTTAAGATCCTGAGGGAAAGATGGAAAGTGAGCTTATACACCAAATGTAGACACGACAAAGGGGTAAAGATGGAGCTTATGACGGGAAAATAGGTTCTCCTTAGGTGATAGTCCTAGGTCTATGCCCCAACTTTGAGCAATATGGCGCAAAATGATCAATGCGGGAAGTTTGCGAAGGATGGGAAAGCTGATTGATGCGGGAAGCTTTCCGGGGATGCTTGCTTTTGATATTTTGCTTTGTATTTGAGATTTCAAGAAAGCTGATCGATGCTTGCCGCCATGATATAAGAGAGTAGCCATCCTTCGAGGGAGTGGTCTACGATTAGGATTTTGCTTTGGATTTTGATTTTGACTTTAGATGGCAGGATAAGATATGCATGATAGATGTCCTTCGAGGGATCAGTCTATAATTTTGATAATTTTGCTTTATAGGAACAATTGTCCTTCAAGGAGCAGATTTGTTATTGGATAAGATAGCTTTTGAATGAGCATCCCATTTTTTGGATAGAGTTGGGATAACCAAGTAGACCACTTGGGGAGGGTATGATAAGATGTACAAACAACACTTGTGGACCCCTAGCATGGTTCTAGTAGGTAGATAAGAAGGTGATAGATGTAATGATCATGGGTTCCCACCAAAAAAGGAGGAACTTTTCCATGAGGAATATGCTATGAGTAGAGTCGTGGTGTCCACATTTAAGGTCATAGATAGGTTAGTGACGATAGACCACATAATTCCAAATTATTACGATGAGAGATGGAAAGGCTAGTGATGGAAATGAGATCTTAGGATGTGACTAGGATCACGCTGGTAAGTGTGTTAACAGTAGAAGGGTCACAAGTGTAGAGCGTTGAGAGGTTCCGTTTCCGGTTTACCATCGAGGGAGGCTAAGCATAGGCCCCGAACCCATACTTATGTGTGATAATGTATGGTCCAATCCAATTGGGAGAAAACTTTCCACGTTGGATCCTTTCTAGAGTAGTGACATTTTGATTTTATTTTATAAACACGTTTGATACACTCTTGATAGACATGATGGTGTTGAAGAGCGGTTAAGTGACATTTGTCTAGTAATTTGAGATGAGTTAGATGTTCCTGATGATAGTCCTCGTCAGAGATAAAGTCGCGGAGAGAAACACGTAAGGATGGGATTTGAACTTCAAATGGAAGAACAATCTAGAGCTGTAGACAAGAGAGAGGAGTAGCGCTTGTAGAGGTGTGGATGCTAGTCCGATAGGCCCAAAGGGTGAAAGGGATGTGAAGATGCCAATTACGTCCTGATTTGTCGATGGTTTTAGCAAGAATGTTGCGAAGGGTTTTATTAGTGGCTTCGGCTTGGCGTTAGCTTGAGGATAGTAAGGAGAAGAGAAGCTAAGCTTGATGTGGCAAGAGTGAAGCTTCTTGACGCCTTTGTTTTTGAAAGACTTTACATTGTTCGCGATGATTTTATGGGGATGCCAAGTGGCGAGATGATGTGTTGAGGATTATTGTTTGAACCCCAGCCCAAATTTCTCATGAGGCTCACGAGATTGGTTAAAGACGAGATCGTGTCTACCTTGTTCATAACGTCCTATATCAAATCCCTTCCATGCACAATGGTGGAGGTAGGTGTAGGCGAAGGATTTATTTTAGAGGAAACCAAACCCGTTGGTGTAAGGTTTGGTATGAGCATGATCGAGAGGCGTAGATGTAGAGGTAGAAAAGTTTTCCCTCGCTTGAGGCTTGAGCACGAGTTGTGATAAAGGTATTGCTTGAGATCATCGAAGGCCTTCGACAATTGGCATCCCAATTGAATTGGGTGTCTTTGTGAAGGAGATGGTGGAAAGGTTGGCAACGGTTAGAAAGTCATGCGAGATGAAGCAACGGAAAAATTGGAATCGCCCGAAGACTGCGGGTTGCTTAAGATTGGAAGGAGGGGGCATCTCGAGGATAGACTTGATTTTGGTTGGGTCGACTTTAGTGCTTCGATAGAGGCGATGAAGCCAAGGAGTTTCCCCGTTAGAACTCTGAACACACACTTGGCGGGATTAAGATGGAGGAACTTGATAAGGCATGCGAAGAGGGTTTTAAGGACAAAAAGATGGTCCTGTCGATGTTTAAATTTGCCTAAGAGGTCATCGACGTAATCCTCTATTGTTTTATGGATGAGGTCGTGGAAGATATAGGTCATAGCGCGTTGATAGGTGGCACTGCATTTTTCAAATCGAAGGACATGGCACGGTGTGCGAAGGTCCCCAAGGGTGATGAAAGAAGTCTTATGTTGGTCTTTTGGTGCGATGAGAATTTGATTATACCCAGAGAAACCATCCATAAGATAAAGCATTTCATGGTCGGTTGTTAAGTCGACTAATTGATCGATGTTGGGAAGGGGAAATTCATCCTTAGGGCAAGCGAGATTTAAATCTCGAAAGTTAAATACAGAATGCGGAGATTTCCGGAGGCTTTGGCAATGCAGACATGATAATCAAAAACCCCATGCGGATATTCGATGGGTTGTATGAAATTAGCGGAAAGAAGGCATTGCAACTCCTCTTTGACAAGGAAGGCAACGCAAGGGTGCATGCAACAAAGCTTCGCTTAACCTTGGCTTAGCGTCGAGACGGTGACAATATTATGGACAACGATGGATGGATCGAGGCCTAACATGTCGAGAGTGCGACCATGCGAAAGGCCTAGCCATGTTTGGATAGAAAAGAGGTGAAAGCCTCGAGTTCTTGTGGATCAAGGGCCCGCTGTGACCTTAAGGATGCGGGGCTCTGCAGAGTCCCGACATTGGCGTCGATGGTAGATTCATTGAGGGTGGATGTGTCGGGAGGTAAGGTCTTATGAAGATAGGAATCTTTTGCCCCCATGTAGGAAAGGATGGAGTCATCATCGCTGCATTAGAGAATGTCGATGGTAGGGGAATCCTCCTCTACCATTTCAGGGAATATGAGGGGAAGGGACCTAGTTTCACCCCCAATCTGTAATCGGTCCCAGGGGACTAAAATAAATAGTCGAAGGAAGGGACATAGTGTTATCTATGCGCATGGCGTCATTGGACGGGGAACAATGGATGAGGAATCAATGTTCATGGGAGATGTAGAAGAAGGTTGCGTGAGGGAGTTGGAGGATTGTTGTTTGAACCCCAACCCGAATTTCTCATGAGGCTCGTGAGATTGGTTAAAGACGAGATCGTGTCTACCTTGTTCATAACGTCCTATACCGAATACCTTCCATGCACAACGGTGGAGGTAGGTGTAGGCGAAGGATTTATTATAGAGGAAATCAAATCCATTGGTGTAAGGTTTGGTATGAGGTTGATTGTCGATATGGGATGAAGGGTGATCAATGCCACCATAGATGAGGTTGGTTTTGAGATGAGGCGGACCAAAGGAAATGATATCCCGACATTTGATTGATACATAAGTGCTTTATCGGGTCTACTAAGTCGATTGAGGGAGGGAAGAGAATTAAGAGCAAGGAGTCGATACTCCCCAGGAGATAGACACAACGCATCACATTGTCAAGAGATTCGTTAATAGGTAGTTTAGATGTAGGTACAAAAGAACTGGTGGATGCTTTGGAGGATGAGTCTTGCTTTGGGATGAGCACGTCATTTGGTCGATAAGTCATGTGACATGCCTTGAAGGGAGGAAGGTTGGTGGGAAGAGTATGGATCTTCCCCTCATGTTCATATTTGATGCAACGGTGGAGGGTGGAGGGGACACAACGCATGACACGAATCCATGGGCGCCTAAGCAAGACATTGTATTGAAATTCCCCTTCAACAATATAGAAGAATTCATGGAGGAGTTTGTCACCAACACGGATGGGGAGGATAACTGTGCCTAAAGCAGTGGCCACAACGTCATTGAAGGCTCGAAGAACTGCGTGTAATGCCCCCAATTGGACACTATTTGACCCCAGTGGATTCTTAGCAAATCCGAACTCAAAAATGCAAATTTATACAATATAAATAAAAATTTACTTTGCAGATCTGAATTTTAATGAAGAATTGCAACTAGGTATGGAAGAGAAAACTCATACAAAGCTGACTTAGAACCACTGAAATTTATCCCAAACTATTCAACAATATTTATAAGGGTAGAAACATGAAAGAAATACCCGAATAATGCTCCAAATAAGACTGGAATAATTTATTTAAATCTGCAGACAAGTTGCCCATAAACACAGCTGAAACAATGCTTCCAAGCCTCCAAAATTCAGAAAATAAGAGAATCTGGTATCTAAAAATCAGGGAAAATAACAGCAGCTCCAAAGCAGCCCTAGATCACCCTGAATCATCCCCAAAGGTAGTCACTATACCAGAAATAAGGGCATACAATATAATGGCAATCTTCTCTTTCAAACCCTTGGCAAAAATCTGCAAACTCCTTCAAACAACTGCTGGAAATAAATTGTAAATACTTGCTAATCTGCTGAAGCACAATGGAAACCCTTGTGTAGAGAATCCTCACAAACTCTTGGAGGGTTTTCATCCTCAAGAGGGTATTTCTAAAGGGTTTTGTCTTTAGAAATAAAATAGACAAAGCATGAAGCTTCATACAAAATCAGATATGAGAGAAAATAATCAAGTGTGTGAGACTAAGGCAAGTCCACTTGCATATATAGCCTTGTGACCCAAATAGCCACCTTTCATGGCCAATCAAATTTTCCCTTCATTTAATATTTTCTTCCACCCACTTTTGCTCCACAAGCAAGTCACATTTTCCTTGGGTATATAACTTGGTCCATATGCTCTTACATTATTTTCCCATTTATTTTTTCTACTTAGTGCAAGTCGCACTTTCCTAGAATAAAACAATTTGGCCCAAATACTTTTCACTATATGTTGCCTTTTTCTATTTTTAAAATGTCATTAAGTCCATGATAATTTATTATAAGTGCTTTTATAATGTTTTATTTTATTTTGCTCTTATAATAAAATATTATAACAAGTCACCCTTATTTGCATTCCCTTAGCCGTCGGGTAGACAAAATAGGCTAAAGGTCTTCGTCTGGGAAGGGATATTACAACGCGGGTGATTGAGCAATGATGGATTTAGGAAGTTTGAGCTGATAGAAGGTGTGTGATGAGATGATATTAATGTTGGCGCCATCATCTATCATAGAGTGGCGGATGAATGTGTCATTGATGCATACAATGATAAAAAGAGGGAGGTCATGATCCTCGGGTAAGATGTCCGAAATCTCGAGTCATCGAAGGAAATGGTGGCGGAAGTGGTGAGAGCCCCAACAAGGGCTGCAAAGGGATGAGATTCTTCGATGAGACGAGAATACATTGCAAGGCCTCAATGAGGGCTTGTCGGTGATTGGGCGAGCTTTGGATAAGCTTGTAAAGAGACATCTTGACAGGAGCTTGGTGTAAGCTGCCTTATGATGCTCTGTCCGATGGTGGTTGGTTTCTGGTTTGTGGCGCGCTAAGATGGACATCTTAGCTTTGGATGAGGAAGGGGATGGAGTGGGCTTGTTAGAAGGAGCTGCGATGACCTCCTTTGATTTGGATTGCGTAGATAGTTGTGGTTCGTGAGGATGAGAACAAGTGGTGATACTGAGGCACGCGTCGATATAAAGGGGAGGACCATCCTTAGGAGTAGTAAAGATGGGAGGAGGGATAACGGCGAAAAGTCGTGGATGAGGCAGATGCTTGAGAGGTTGCATGGATTTGATTGGAGGATGTGGCTTGGATGTGGATTGACTGATAGATGGGAGAGGGTGATCTTCTTCGATGAGAAGATCATCTTCTTTGATAAAGTTGTCGATGAGGTGCGTAGGGCCTATAATGTTCTGTGGCATGTTCGGGGACACGATGGTAGGCACATACGGTGTTGGGATCAAACCACGTGGGCTTTGGTCCGTGTGAGTCAAAGGGCTTCATAGATGGAAGGGTGATTGCGGATGCTTGGAGGAGATTCTGAAAAATTTCAGTGTAGGATCCAATTATGGTTTGTGAAGGTGAAGTGTTATGGACTTGAGGAGGATTTGACTTGGGGAAGATGATGAAGGTAAGAGAGTGTTTCTCTTATGAGGCTTTGTAGGAGCCTTAGGTTCAGATTTTGAAGGTACATGCATACAGATTGTTACGAACAATTGATCTTCCATTCAACATAAAATGTTGTATATTACAATGGCTATTACATAGCCATTATAAAAGGCAAACAAAATTCCTAGAAATTAGGAAGTGAAACTATAACCCATTTAATTAATTTATGGGTATAACATACTAGCCAACTTACTAACCATATTTACCCACTAACATTTTACATCCACTTTTACATTTGACCATATGGTAAATATGAATACTATATGTTAGGCACTAAACCAAAGTTTCCTAACATTCCCCCCTTAGTGCTAACATGGGGAAAACGTCCATGCTACACTGCACTTGATTTTGCGATCATGTGATTTTCCTTTGGATTATCACAAACCAAAAGTTGGTTTTCCATCGGTTAACCAAAACCGAGAGTGAGGTGGTTTTCCAGTGGTTGACCACAAACCACAAAGGGGTGAAGGTTTTCAAATGGTTTACCTACAACCATATTGTGATGTGCCAATGCATTCTTCGGCCCTCATCATAGTTGCTCTTCCGGAGATAACATTTCGGAATCCATGATAGTGCAAAACATATCATCCAACTCATAAAAACTGAAACATTGTGTTATTCCCCCCCCACAATGTGAAGTCTCCATAACACATTATTCTGAAAACACCACATTGAAATCAAATGAAATAAACACACACTCACACACATCACCAAATCAATATGCACAGACTTGTCGGTGGTGGTGACGAGAGGACACCAATTATCCTCCATCCTCCAAATTTCTCCCAGGTATGAAGTTGCTAACTCAACCGAATTTGATCATGCAACTCAATTACAACTTGAACTTGGATTCCACCGAAAATGGGTCTATAAGACAATTTTTTTAATTTTCTGGACTTTTAACATGACTCAATTTTGACACTTTTAATGACGAATCAAAAAGACTATTTGACATCACAAAATGACAATGTGGGCAAGAAGATAAGAGGACATGAAATGAACATATTATACAACTGACTTTTGACAAAATTCAAAACGACAACTACGTGAATGACATCTCAGAGACTTAAATTTTTGATAATGACTAGCTTTACAAAGACAAAGATAAAGACAATGGTTTACATAGCCAAGTCGACTTTAGAGCATATAAATATATCTTTGGACAAAGTGGTATTTTAAACTATAAACTCAGATTTTGAGACCATATAAAATCTAAACGAAGACCTTTATAACCACTAAACTCTATTCAAAGACTAATATAAAAAACGTGACAAAGTTACTAATAAACAAATTATGGATCTAAAATAAACTCATAAAAAAGGCCAAGACAATACTAATGGGACTCTTGAAATTTGATAACGTAAGACTAAAAAACAAAAGAAAATCAAGACAAACTATAAAATCGACTCTGAATTTTCAATTCACACATATATTAAAACACCAAATGAAACAACACGAGCTTTATGCAGTCCCGAGTGAGGTGCCAAGTTGGAATTCTCGTACATATATTTCACAGGATTGTTTACCGGGAGTTGAGGACGTGGAATACGTGATCGGGGCGGCCTATGCGTATGATGTCCTTTGCTTCAAATTTCAACTCTTTAGGAAGACTAAAGCCTTGATTAATGCTGGTGGAAAGTCACACTAATCATGGAACACAACAGACATGCGCCAAAAAGATTGGGCCCATTAGAAAACACACAGATTATACTTGACCCCTGTTCGGAGACACAAGATTACAAGCTTTAAACTGCGTGTATGAAGGAAGGTCTATACCCCAATACTAGATCCTCAATGCCAAAGATAACCTCGCCAACAATATTGCACCATGTTTTCTGCACCTTTACTTGAATTGTATACTTTGGACACTTATCACTCTTGGCACATTAATAGGGCAATGAAGAATTCCAAATGCCCCTTCAAAATAAATTATGCTTCCATCAGAAATCAAACTTGCTCTGGTACCAAATGAAGGTACATGCACAGATTGTTACGAACAAATTGATCTTCTTTTCAGCATAAAATGTTGCATATTACAGTGGCTATTATATAGCCATGATAATAGGAAAACAAACTTCCTAGAAATTAGGAAGTGACAATAACAAATAACAACTATAACCCGTTTAATTAATTTACGGGTATAACATACTAACAAACTTACTAACCATATTTACCCACTAACATTTTACATCCACTTTTACATTTGACCATATGGTAAATATGAATACTATATGTTAGGCACTAAACCAAAGTTTCCTAACAAATTTTGCTTTAGGTACTTGTGATTTAGATTGAGGAGGGATGGATGATTTAGATGTGGATTTGGAAGGGGAATAAATGATTTAGATGTGGATTTAGGAGGAGTGATATATGTTTTAGATGTGGATTGACTGGTGATAGATATTTTGGATGAAGGCGTGGTCCCAAAATAGAAGGTTGAGGCCCTAAGATAAATGTTTGGATGGTGGGTGACTTGGATTGATGGGGTTTTGAGGAGTTCCAACTTCTTATGTGGATGGGTGAGTGACTTCTGAGTGGGGATGTCAAGGTTCTTAGATTTCTGATGTAAGGTTTTACCCTTGGTGGGAATAACGATAATTTCAATAGGGGATCTTTAGGGACCACACTAGGTGATGTGGGCTGTGTTTTGTTGAAGATGTGGATATAGAAGATGGACGCGGTTTCTAGATAATACGTTTGACAAGATTGGAAGGAGTTATAGATGATTATGGAGATGTTGGTGTAGACGTGGTAGTAGTCATAAAAGATGAAGATGAGAGTGAGGTATCCGTTGCAGTTGTGTCAAGTGAGGATGTCTGCATAGTAGATGTTTTAAGAGGTGGTGTGGATACGGAAGTAAATCCAGGTGTAGGCGTAGTTGTGGGTAGAATCGAAGGGGTAGTCGTGGAAGGGGTTGCAGGTATGGATGCAGAGACAGGTGTTGATGTAGGAGCAGGTACGAACACGACAGATAAGGGTGTAGAAGATACAAATGTGGCAGATTTGGATGCAGACTCAAGGGATGCGGGCGTAATAAATGCAGATAGGGTGGATGTAGATTCGATAGATGTGGACATAGGCGTGGATGCTGGTGTAGTTGTAGATGTCAAAGGAATAGAGGTGGGTAAGGTAGATGGAGGGATAATGGGAATGAATGATGATGTTGATTCTTGATTTAAGGTATTGATTGTGTGAGCATTGGGTGCTTGGGATGTGGGAGGATCTGTTTGTTTATTTGGTGAGTGGTTAGGGAACGACTGTTTGAAGATGTCCAAAGGTTGTTTAGGAGGGCGTTAGGATTATCCAAGTGGAGATCCCTTGATCGATAAGGCATTGGATGAGGTCTTTGAATGTGTGACACTTTTCAATGTCGTGATCGAACTTGATGGTGTTTGCAATAGTGGTCCTCATGGTAAGACGTGGGTTTAGGACACGTGTCGTTCATGACAGGAGACGGATAGGAGGAAGCTGGATGAGACGAGTCACCGTGAGTTTATCGAAGATTGAACTATATGATTCCCCTAGGGGTATAGTTGGGAGTAGGTCGAGGAGCCCTTTGTGGGGGCTCGGTATGGGAGGTAGATGTGGCAGAAGATTTAACAATGATGACATTGACAACATTTTTGGATTTATCATTGTGATTAGATGTCTTGGTGAACTCTGGTTTTGGTTTTTGGATCTAAGTTTGATGTGGCCTTGCTCAAGGTGCGGAGTTCTAGTTTACGAGCCATGGTGAACGCTTCTTCAAAGGTATGAAAAGATTGGATTTGAAGGGTTAACGAGATATGCTTGCACAGGATCGGGAGAAGAGTTCAATGAGCTCGGTTTGAGGAAGGGAGAAAGATAACTAATTGATGAGACCCGCCACCTAGGCGATGAAATCTGTGATGGATTCGTCATTGAATTGTTTAATGGCATAAAGGTCTGTGATGGTGATTTTACGCGCAATATTAATGGAGAAGTGTTCTAAGAACAATTGCGTGAATTGGGTGAATGAAAAGAGGGAGTGCTACGGAATGCCATTGTACCAGTCCAGGGCAGAACCGACCAATGACATGGGGAAAGTACGGAGCATGAAATCCTTATCGTGTGCGATGAGATAGTATGCATGCCTAAAGGCACAAAGGTGTTGTTGAGGGTCCTCCTTACTGTTGAATTTCAAAAATTTAGGGAGTTCTAGCGTGGAGGATAAGGTTTGACAAAGATTGATGGGTGGATGGGCTCATTACAAATTTGTTCATAGGTGAATGAGCTTTTGGGACCCAAGGTGGCGGCTTCGAGGTTGGCTAACCTATTTAACAGAAGCTTGCATAGGGTCGTGGGACGGATGGGAAATGGATTGGTGAGGTTGTGAGTTATAGGAAATGGAAGTAACGGGTTGAGGATTAGGTAGGTAGTGGTGAGGATAAGTAGGTGTCTGTGGAGGTGGTTGGTAAGGGGGAAGATAGTTAAATGGATGTGATTGAATACGTAGGGAGATAGGGTTTTACCTTGAGATGTGGGGATATACTAAGAAGGATGTGGTTGTGTTTGTTGTTGAATGGGGATGTTAGATTGGTTTTACATGGAATGAGTGGGAATGTAAGTATGAGGTGGTTGAGATACATGGGTGGATTGATTAGGAAAGATATGGTGGAAGACATTCCAGAGAGGAGGTTGATGGGTTTGAGTTGATTAAGAAGGGTAGGATTGCAGGTGATGACATTAGCATGGATTTGGGATGTGGGAATAGACACAAAAAGTTTGATCATGTTGTTTAGATGGTGGAAAAAGCAAATGATTTTCTTGTAAGGTTTGGGTAGGGGCACTAATGACGAAGGTGGATGAGGAAGTGATGGGAATGGAAGAAGAGGGAGTGGTGTTGATGCGAGGAAGAGTGGGCGGAATGGGAGCTACTAGTTGAGTGGACTTATGGGTTTGATGGGAGCCAAGTTCACGTTGCGCCATACACAAGCTCATTCATAGCTTTGGGGGAAGAAGATGGCGAGTTGAGAGGTGAGGACTTGAGTGGATTCGGGATGAGAGTGATAGGCATAGATTTGTTAAAGAGGAGGTCCGTCGATGGGAAGGTTGGTGGATTTACGGAGAAGATAGTTGTGAAGAGCAACAGGGTTAGCGTCCCAAGAGCTCCCTGGAACTCCGAGCGTCTGCGAGGGATAATGGCGAGCCCAAAGGTCTCCAAAGAAGCGGCGGATGGAGGTGTAGTTGGTGAAGGGACTGAATGGTGGTATAGGAAAGGATTGGTTTCAACGTGGGAATGAATTTGGATGGAAAAGGGCTCACTTTAGAAGGGGCCATGGAAACATCAGAAGTGAGAGCAGATCAGCCATAACAAGCGTAGATGTTTGGATGATATTGTTGGAGGTGGGGATGTTAGACGAGGTAGTTTGTTCCATTTTTCTTATTTGAGATCTGGTAAGAATGGGCATGAAACAAACAAGAACCTATGCAAATGTTACTAAGACAAACAAGACAAGCAACAATGTTTTAATTATCTTGTTTATTAGAAGATGTGAAAAATAAAAAGAAAAGGCTCAAAGGGAACCTAGGAAATGGTCGATCTAAGGCTGGTTTCGGGATGTTTTGGATGGCGTCCTCGATATACCCAAAGGTACGTGAGGCACAAATCTGTGATGACTACCAAGGTATGGGGCTTGATATTGGGGCCTACCCCCGCACTTCACGCACCGTAATGATAAGGGTGTCGGGCGCTTAGCCAATATATTGATAGTCAAAAAAATTATAACACGGTCAGAACACGTGGCGACTTTCCTATTGGGTGATGAAATCCCAATAGTTCCACTTGGTAGAAGATGTTTCAGATGTGTAAGTTGATGTGTGAGTTTGGATGTGTGTGAGGAAATGAATGCAGCATATTACCTCCTACTTGACTAGATGAGCAAGAAAGTATGTAGGTGTTCCTTTTAAGCCCAAAACGAATGTGACGTTCGATGAGAGCACACAAAAATGATGCGGAAGGAGAAAATAGGGAACAAAAAGAAGAATTACTGCTATTTTTCTTTTTTTAATTTTAATTTTAATTTTAATTTAGCAAGCGTGTTCTCGATCCAAGCAAGCAAAACACCACGTAGTGAGCAAGCGAAACGCCCACTTGCGAGGTTAGTGGAAAGAAAGAAAGTGAAATCTGAAATGAAATGAAGAAAATAAAAGACTCACCACAGAGAAAGGGTGGGTCCCACCGGGCGTGGTAGAATGTTCTACGAGATTTCCATTCCTTTAACAAGTTAATGGAATGGATACAAGAAATCAAGGAATTCAAACTATGGGAGGGCTTAAGGCTACCTCCTGATGTAGGCGACGATGAAGATACGGGCGCAAAAAACCTCTCCGCTGCGAGCTTGATGACCTATACAACAAAGAGAAGCTAACACGAAAAATGATTAGTAAGATAAGATGGTGGGTTGCTCGACAAGGTTAGTCCCGGAAAACAACTTCCTAGGATGGATGTCAACCCACTTTTTGATAACAAAGATGGATAAATGATAACGGATGAAAGGATGCGGATAATAATCTAAAACAAAGATATGATGTAAGCTAAAAATGATGAAATGAAGATCTAATAATGTAAGATGCTGAAAAACAAACCAAACCTTAGCGGCTCGACAGAGACCCGGTTTGAATCAGTCTGATTGACGATGATTAGGCCGGGTCGATGGCAATCGGGCAGAAAAAGATAGATAGGGGTTGATAAAGAGATGGGTGATTGTGTTCTAGATGGACGGGGAATTGGGGATAGGAGCAGATGCTGGTGCGAACAAAGAACGAGGTCAACATAGGGTGTGTCGGCGACGATTGGGATGGGTCAACGATAACCAAATCAGGACTTAAGATTTTACAAGTTGGATGTGTGGGAAAAGGAGGATGTAGAGGATCACGGATGGTCGAATGGATGGGCAGAGCTCTAGGGAAACCTGCAGACCTGCAAAATAAAACAACGAGGGCAAGAGGAGATCTCCAGCGTATGAAGCTCCAATGATAGCATGCAAAGTATCAAGATGGATTCTAGTTGATGACGTAGCTCCACGAACGAGGAAGGAGCCAAGAAACATGCGAGGATAGTTGAGGTCTCAAATTTTTGGGGGTTTGAAAGTAGTGGTGGAGGTGAATTTATAGGGTTGGCGGCGACCGGATGAGTCGCCGAAGACTGGAGTAGACTGCTTAATTAGTCAGATTTGATTTTGGGGATTGAGGTGTTATGGCCGCTAAAATGGAGGTGGTGGGCTATTTTAGGGCTATATAGTTGTGTGGGGAGAAATTAAGGGAGGTAGGTGAGAAATTTAAGGGCGTTAAACGAGGAAATAAAATATTATTAATATTAGTGATATTAAGGTGATAATGGAATGGGGTGATTAAAAATAAATGGGTACTTAGATGGGATTAGGAATAATGAAGGGGGTTAAATAATGCTAGGTTTAGAATGAGATGAAAATAAGAGTTAAGAGGGATAATGGGGGAATAAGCATTTAGGAATAAGACGGGGAGGGAAGAATGTGTGAGATGATAGTAAAAGATGAGCGGACGCGGGATGAGGGGACAACATGCAAAACTTGTCTTTGCTCTCCCTCTCGAGAGATCTCCCAAGCTACGTAAGTGCTTATATGCCATAAAAGACTAATGGAGAAGCTGCAAGCTGAAAATATTTTGTTGAAAGTAGCCATATAAATAACAATTACAACACCTATAAACCTGGAAGGTTGGCATAACCAAATTAAACGGGATGCTTAAATAAGCTTGCCCCGTATCCACCTATTTAGCAAGTACACTCAACAATAAAACTAATGTAGCAATACATTACAGATTACAACCATAAGATAAATATTCTAACATCAAGACAAAATAAATATTTTGACACAAAATTTACTAAGGTTTGTGAACCAAAACATCAAAATTATAAATAGCCTTGAAAAGCTCTATAGCTCCCAATCCTAGTTATATCATTCCACAACTCATCAGAACACTATTATACGTTTCTAGCAAGTTCTTGTGCATTTGTAAATAAACCTTTTTGATCGCAAATATGCTTAAGCCGATTAAGAATCTCCAAAGCCTCACTTTGGTCACGATAAGCATTTGATAATTCTTGTCTGTATTTGTAAACCACCTCCTTGTCTTTGTTTAGACTTTAGAGGTAACCTATTACCCTCAAATTGATTCACACAGGCTTCATCATACTACTCAGGGTTCAAAGCACAGACCAAAGCATGCAAAGGACTGTTGTATTAGTCCCATTCGCTGTCCTTGATAGTTTAGCACAAATTAGGAACTTTGTTTTCCATTGAACCCTTTCCAGCACACAGTTTGTACATCTGTGTCATAAAATTTTACAAATCAACTATGATTTGATGCTATAATTAAAGAAAGAACTTGAGCACACTTAGTCACTATCTTTCATTAAGTGGATAGGAAAAACAACAAAGTGAAAAACAATTAGGAAGATGGAGATGGAGCATTTTCTGGACATGAAAAGAACCCCATTCAGAGTAATTGGATTTCCGAGAGGAGTTACTGTGAAATGTCCACAAGCATTAGGTTGTAAAATGTGTGTGCTTCTTTCATCACCCACAAGCAACCTACCAAAGGGATGAGTGATCTCGTCAACACGAGCTCCAGAATGCTCTGGTAGTTGGGGAAACCCAAAAAACATCAAAGGCAGATACTTATTCTGGTATGTATGCTCGGGAACAAAGCACTAATATGAAGGCTGCATGTAAGAAAGAGCCCTTGCTATCATCCAAGCTCCGTTTCTAAATACTACTTGAGCCCACGTTGTCCAAGATTACACATTTCTAGCTTTTCTAAATACTACTTGAGCCCACATTGTCCAAGATTACACATTTCTAGCTTTTCTAAATACTACTTGAGCCCACGTTGTCCAAGATTAATGAACAGCAGCTGCCATCATTTGGATCAGGCGCAGGCGTTGTTCTTATCTTTCTTGAAGGGAAGGTGCATGCGCACTCCTTCAAATTGATGTTCGAAAATACTAACAACACAATTGAGTATGAAGCGCTGTTGTTAGGCATGGAGCAGGGGAGAAAAATGGGAATCCAACTCTTACACGCAAAGGGAGATGCTGAGCTGATCGTCAAGCAAATAAGAGGTCTCTATCAAGTAAAAAAGGACAAGCTGCGGCATTATAGAGATCGGGTCTACTCTGCTATTCTGGATTTTTCAGCTTTCTCGGTATCTTACATTCCGAGAGAACAAAATTCAAAAGCTGATTCACTTGCAGTGACTGCAGCCTTGCTAAATCCGGATCAGCCTCCCACATTTTTTAGACAAGGGGACTACAAAGTTGAGATGGTCTTCCGCCCAAAAGTTCCCGACAACGTTCAGCAATGGCAGGTTTTCAACGATGACAAGCAGATTGCTGCGTTTCTCCAACAGAAAGACAACTTTGAAGAAATCTACTATGAGGGAAGCAATTCTCCTCCTAGGCAAACTACTGTGGGAGAAATGGATGTGGACGTCTCAGGAAGTTAGGAGATTATCCAGCTAAAGGGAAATAAAATTCCCAAAGGCTTGGTATCTCTTGAGGAAATGTTTGATAAGCATGATCAGATGCTTAAGAAAAATGAAGAAAGTGGGGAAGGTTCTTCCTCCGACACACAATTACTAAATTTGGGAGCCGACAATGATCCCAAATTAGTAAATCTGGGTAAGTGTTGCTCAGAGGCCAAAAGAGAAGCTTTTACTGAGCTTCTTAAGAAATATATGGATGTTTTTGCCTGGTCTTACCAGGATCTAAAAACATATCAGCCTGCGGAAGTTCAACACTACATCCCACTAAAACCAGAACAAAAGCCTTTCAAGCAGAAGTTGCGGCGGCACAACCCTACCATTTCGGGAACCATCTTTGCAGAAATCCGAAGTTGTTAGACACAAAGATTATCTATCCCATACATCATTCCGAATGGTTGGCCAACATAGTTCTTGTAAGAAAGAAGAGTGGCGAGATTAGGTTGTGCATGGATTTCCACAACCTTAATCAAGCTTCACTAAAAGATAACTATCCCATCCCCATCATGGATGACACTCTGCAGGTGGTCACTGGATCTGAGATGCTTTCCATGCTTGATGGCTTTTCAGGCTACAATCAAGTCAAGGTGGCCGAAGATCAATACAAAACGATGTTTATCACACCTTGGGGAACCTTCGCGTACCAGAAAATGTCGTTTGACCTAATTAATGCAAGTGCTACATTTCAAAGAGCTATGGATCTAGCCTTTGCTCATCTCAAAGATATAAGCATAGTAGTGTACCGGGATGATCTGATTGTCTTCTCCAAAGATAGAAGTACACACATTTCGAATCTAGAGGAGGTCTTCATACAGTGCCGCAAACATGGTATTTCTTTGAATCCCAAGAAATCTATCTTTGCCGTAACCGAAGGAAAGCTGCTAGGGCACATTGTTTCAAAAGAAGGAACCAAGATAGATCCAGAGCGTGTCAGATCTATTCAGACATTGCCACTGCCCACATCCAAAAAAGGAGTTCATTCTTTCTTTGGAAAAGTTAATTTCCTCAGGAGATTCATTCCTGACTTTGCTGAGCTAACCCGTCATATCTCGAATATGATGAAGAAGACACAAGATTTTAAATGGAGCAGCGAAGGGAAAGAAGCTTTTGAGAAAATTAAAGAGGCCCTGTCAAAAGCTCGGTCTTGGTTTCACTCGACTTGATAAAAGAATTTATTCTCTCTTGTTATTCCTCCAAACATACCATGTCAGCAATACGATGCGAGAAAAATCAAGAGGACGCAGAAGCTCCTATTGCTTTCATGAGCACGCCCCTTAAAGCCTATGAGTTGAAATATACTCCCATGGAAAAGCACGCATATGCAGTGGTGAAGGCATGTAAGGCTTTCAGGTATTATATTCTTTCCTCACACACTGTGGTTTTGGTTCCAGATACTGCAGTTAAATCTATCCTCGTTCAAAGAAGAGTTAGGATTGTTGAGAGGAACATGGGTGACAAAGGTTCAAGAATATGACCTGGATATTAAACCAACAAAGCTGGTTCGAGGAAGAGGCCTGTGTGAACTAATGACGGAGATGAAAACATCAGTGCCAGAAGCGAGATCAAGATGAGATAGATGGGGATTTGCCTGTAGTACTTTTTATAGATCTGGTAGAGGAGTGGTACAGTAACATTGCTTACTTTCTGATGTATGGAGAATGCCCAGATCAACTTTCTAGAAAAGAGAAACGAACTATCAAACTGAAATCCAAAGATTTTGTTCTTTGGGATAATGGTTTGTACAAGAGGGGAATTGATGGCATATTTCTTAGATGCGTCGATAAAGCTCAATAGGATCAGCTACTACAACAGTTTCATGACATGGCTTGCGGTGGTCATTTCTCAGCTGAGTCACTTGCACACAAGATCCTCAGAGCAAGGTATTACTAGCCTACCCTTTTTCAAGATACTGCAGATTGGGTAGCTAAGTGCAAAGCATGCCAACATTTTGTTGGGCGTGTGAAATTGCCTGCATTACCTCTAAAACCCATTGTGATTGAAGAACCTTTCCAACAGTGGGGAATGGATTTTATTGGTATGCTTAACCCAACTTCTAGTGCCGGCCACCATTACATTCTAACAACTACTGATTATTTTAGTAAGTGGGTAGAAGCTATTCCTGTGAAGAACGCCACTTCCGCCGAGGTGTGCAGTTTTATAAAAGAAAATATTATTGTCAGGTTTGGCGTGCCCAACAAAATAGTAGTAGACAACGCTCCGAATCTTTCTTCTGAGGAGTTGGTTGACTTCTGCTACACTTATGGGATTCAACTGGTACATTCCTCAAACTACTATCCACAAGGGAACGACCAAGCTGAATCTAGTAATAAAAACTTGGTAACTATCGTGTGCAAGCTAGTAACGGAAAATCAAAGGACTTGGCATAAAAAGTTGTTTGATGCATTATGGGCCGATAGAATCACACCAAAGAGGGCGATAGGCATGTCCCCATTTCAGCTGTTATATGGTAGAGACACGGAGCTGCCTCTTACCTTGGAACTGCCTGCCCTACTGACTTTCTAAGGCCTTGGAGGATTCCACATTCACGGATGCTATTGATAAAAGAATTATGTACCTGACTGAATTGAGGGAAGTACAAACTCAAGTTGCAGATAGGTTGACAGAGCATCAAAGGAAGGTGAAAGTCATCTTCGACAAAAAAGCCAGGGAAAGAAAGTTTGAAGTCAATGACTGGGTCCTTTTATGGGACAAAAGAAGAGAAGCAAAAGGCATGCATGGAAAATTCGATTCACTATGGAAAGGGCCTTTTGTGATTAAGAAGATCGCCGGAGCAGATAGCTTCATTCTTGCTCATCAGGATGGAGTTGAATTGTCGTTGCCTTTCAATGGGCAACACTTGAAGCTTTATTCGGACATGAGAAACAGGGTAAAACCTGTATGTACATAAATAAATTTTTTTTTGTCTTTCTTTGTTTTGTTTTTGTTTTTGTGTTGTGTTTGTTTGCCTGACCCCGTGCCCAAAAGACAAGATACGAAACCAGAGATGCTGGGATCTCATCTTTTCCTTTGTCATTCTGACAGAGAAAAAGATGTCCACAGACGGAGCCGATTGGTGTCCCCCAGATTTCATCCTGAAATCTGCGACTACCCTATCCGAAAATTTTTCGTACTTTTAAAATAATGGGTCGTTTTGTGTTTTTATTGCCTGAAAGTTCTTGTATTGCGTCAAGATATTCCCAAAGAGCCATATTAGCCTTTTTCGCCAAATACCCAGATGCCCAAAATTGTTATATTCTGTCGTCGGGATTTGTCTGCGGAAATTTGTATTTAATTATTTTGAGCCCCGTTTGAGGCTATTTGCGCTCCGTTTTAACTCTGTTATGATCGAACATATCATTATTCCTATGTACCAGAAGGGTTTTAACAAGGAATAAGTTTTGGGCTTTATTTGTGACTTTTGGCAATTTTTCGTGTTTTTGTGTTTTCTCGTTTCGTTTTCTGTGAAATTTCTCTGGATCAATTCCTTTGCTGAGGTAAGCCCGATTCTTGGCCTGGAGCAGCTGGAAAACATATACGCACGTTATGCCCGGAGGAAGTCGCCATCGGAGGTCTGGTTCACTGGGAAATGGCGAAGTCGTGCACTGAAAAGCCCCTGCGGGGTTGGGCGCATTTTTGGAAAACAAAGGATTTAAGCTGCAGTGGGAAAAATAGAAGCAACAGGCAAGGTGGGAATTTTGTACTGCCTAGCAGGGTACTTTTTCCCATGATATAAAATTCACTTAAGCTGCAGTGGGAAAGTTAGAGGCAGCAGGCAGGCGGGAATTTATTGCCTGCCTTGCAGGGTAAAAATTCCCATGGTGAAATAAAAGAAAAGTGACTTAAGTGAAATCATGGGATTTTATTGCCTGCCTTGTAGGGTAAATAATCCCATTGTCAAAGTCAAATCACTTAAGTGGATCATGGGATTTCCGGGGCTGCCTTGCAGGGTAAAGAATCCCATTGTCATAAATTCTTAAAAATAGAATTCTATTATGCAAAAAAGTGCGCCCCCTTTGGTGAGAAGATGGCAGCCTTAAAGTGGATTAAATTAATTAATTTTTCTTCTAAAAAGGGCGCCCAAGCATGGAAGAAAGTCAACAAAGCCAAAGGGAATAAAAGAAATAGAATTAAATGGATTAAAGTGATTAAATTTAATTTATTTAAAGGCTGCCCCCTTCATGTCAAAAAGTGCGCCCCATTTAGGATAGATTTAATGTTTTTTGAAGCATTAAATCATTAAATAAATTCCTATTTTCAGTGGCTATGGTCAAAGCACACTGTGAAGCTTAAGTGAAGTGAAGTGTGGATGATTAAATTGAATTAATTTAATTTATTGGATGGCTGTCCTTAAACATGCTATTTTTACACATCAGTTAAAGAGAAGAGCATGATTTTTAATTAATTAATTGCCAGGAATAAGAAGGGCAATTATTAATTATAGAATTATGAGGGTTATATAAGCATGGGCTGCCATAAGGGTGAATTATTTAATTCACAGGTAAAGAATTGCAGCCAAGAGGAAAAGTGCGCCCCATTTGAAAAGGATTTTGCTCAGACAAAGGTGAAACCAAGGCTAAAAGCTTCCAATTTTGGCGCATGCATTGAAGGAGGTTGATTTTTGTTTGCATAATTGTTTGCATAAGTATTACAGGTGCTCAGGTGAAGTTGGAAAGATTCATGCTCTCTTTGCATGCAAATTAAACATCAATTTTTGGGGCAGCAGGCTTGAAAAGTGCAGATTTTTACAATTAAAATTCACTATTCATGCTCCAGTGGCCATTTTTGTCTGAATTAATTGCAGGAATTCATTACAGGTGCTTTACAAAGGAAAATGAGCTTTAATCAATGTCCAATACATTGCATATATCCTCCGAATCTGAAGAATTATCCAGATCTGCACTAGTTTTGAAGAAATCCGGCCAAATAAGAAGAAAAAGAATTATTCAGACAAAGATAGACAAAGCCATGGCAAAGAGAGATGAAAAAGAAAGCACAACGGAGTCATGCATCGCTTCCAAACTTGCAGACATAGGAGACACAGATCTAGGTCCGGAACCTCTTTCCGAATTGATTGATAGATCTAGAGCGGGAAAGACTTCACTCATGCGTGCGGTTAAAAGCAGTGGAATTATTCGAGCTGCAGCCTTTCCATGCACAGCCTAGTTGCCAGAGTTTATTATGGAGTGCGCTAGATCTTACCATCCTTCATCCAGATCAGTGCGAGATGCTACGGGGAAAACAATAATTCGGTTGGACGCAGAGTTCATCAATTATTGTTTGAAGATTCCAGTACGAAAGGTGGTGACTTCCATTAGCCTTCAGGATGCCGGCAGCAGGTGGGAGAAGCATAGAGCTCATTGCGTGAGCATAATGAATAGCAGATACATGAAGAAGCCTAGATCTCCTTATAAGTTCCCAAGAACTCTTCCACGATCCCATTTGGTGCAGGAGGTAGATGATGTTGTCAAATTGCTATGCAGGATTAATGGCGAGGCGAATGCTTACACTTTCCGAACATGGATGTATGCTTTCATCAGGACCATTGAAGTCAACAAGGTTGATTCCAAAATCAATTGGTTGGGAATTATTATCAACAACATTGGTGAGCAATTCCGGAATGTGAAGCGTACTTTCACTTCAAAATGACTTCTACTTGGTGTATGTTGCGACTTCACAGGCGTCTTTTCCAAGTTTGGATAGATGTGGCGTTCTTTCTAAGGACCCCATTTTCGAGTGCTACCCACAGCT
The DNA here is from genome assembly GCA_018340775.1 of Taxus wallichiana var. yunnanensis. NCBI lineage: Eukaryota > Viridiplantae > Streptophyta > Pinopsida > Cupressales > Taxaceae > Taxus > Taxus wallichiana. The sequence continues at coordinate 826,637,867 of CM031242.1, read as the reverse complement.
TACTGTACCTGCGTGCGAGAAGGATTTCAAAGTGGTCAATGATGGATTCTTCTACGATTTCATTTGCAGGCTAGACAAGGACCTAAAGGTCAACAGGGTAAGCAAAGAAGCATGGGAAGCCGTATCCAGGATTGGCAGTCTATTCATTCAGTTTGCAGATTTCACATACCTCAGGGTTACAGGCTTTTCTGGAGAACCAATAAAGATGCCCAGATATCCGAATGATAGATGGATCGCCATGGAGCTAAGCAGGCAACTTGTGGAGATACACGACCTTCAGTCGAAACGACACAAGTCTACGGGCTTCTTTCCAATCATTGTCGGACATTATTGCTGCCAGAGCATTCATAGAGCTCGAGGGATGGAGAGCGCAGATGTTATCCGAGTATGAGCAAGAGTTCTTCACGGCACGGCTGAACTTTGATCCATTTGGAGTAGCCGGGAAGACGATCTCCCAGGAGTATGCACATGTGCCTTCATTGGAAGATTTCTGGATGAAGTGCAGAAGTGAGTACGAGGTTAGAAAGAGGGATTTCAACGAGGCTATCAACAAAGCAAGTGTTCGACTTTGGACTAGCGTGGATACCTGCGGATCTTAAAGATGATGGGAATGTGTTACTTGACACTTACCATCAGATGGGAGGAGATAGAGCCGTACTGCAGGATAACGTAGGAGGCTGCCATACAATTGAGGAAAGATCTGGAGCTGTGTTGGTGAATACTTCAAATTGGTTGTTGACGAAGGGATATTGCCTTGATGAATCAAGTCACGGGAAACTTCGGCGCAGGAGATTCCCTGAAGAGGAAGCACGCAGGAGAAAGCAGCAGAAGGTCCGAGAAGTTGAAGGTGCATAGAAGATCTCAATCAAAGGAGAAGATCACTTCCACGGCCATGACTTTAGCTCCGGCTTCTCCAGCACCCAGTACTTCACCAATTATTGCACCGCAACAGGACACTTCCAGGCCTCCATTGGATCCGGTGACATTCATCTTCTCTCCTCAGCCACTCCGTTCATCACCTATTCCAGAAGAGATGTTAAAGTTGCAGATGGCGAGTTCGAAAGGGCTTTGTCCTTGGACGATTCAGAGGATGGCAGCCATAACACTGTGGCACTTTCTGATGGAGAGGATGCAGAGTGGGAGATGGTAGTGCACTCAGCGATTTCTCATTCTCCGAGAAGTAACTTCTCGGAATGGTTGGCTTCGCAGTTGGTTCCAGAAGCGAGAGTGGAGATGAACTTGGAGGAACACGACTTGCAGCTACTCCAGGGCCTAGGCGGAAAAGACAGAAGGCCTAAAGTTGCTAAAGCAACTTCTAGGTTGATCATCGAGGAATCAGGGCAGAAGTTTGCTGAGATATCAATTCCGGCAGAAGGAAAGGAGGAGGAGCTCATTGCGAGATGTTACTGATGCAGTACCCCTCGGTCAAGCCACCACAGAAGGATTGAAGCAGGACACGCAGACATTGATAGATGCTCTATTCCTTAGGCTTGACAATGAAAAGGCGGAGAAAGAAGAACTTCAGAAGCAGGTATCTCAGTTGTGCGAGATCATAGCCAAGGTTGCTAAGCCTTCCATTCAGCCCATTTGAGCGGTGAGTGATCATCTTATGCGGGAAATGGAGGATCTGGCAGCAATCAAGTAAAAGCTATTGATGAATGGAAGGATTTGATTATTCGTCAAGCTGTTGTACAACTTGGAGAGGTGTTAGCCCGCCTAAAGGTTATGAATGATGCGGCAAATCAGCTGCAACAACTGGTGACGAGCATAGTGGACATGAACACAGTTGTTGAGAGTAACCTGAGTACTTTGGGAGAGATCAACAAGCTGTCGGGAGATGTATTGGTTGTAGAACAAATTGTACTAGGATGGATCAGTTGAGAAGGGGAAACAACTAGAGTTTGCAGTATCTTTCCATTTGGAGATCTGCAGAGTTTTGCTGAAGAGGATGCAGGCACTTGAGAGTAGGACATCATCCTTACCAGACAGTATCATTTCTTTCACTGAGGAGGATGTGGTCGGAGGTGTTACTTCATACGTGCGGATCATTCCTAGCAAGGTGCCTAATTCCCTGGAAGGGTCTCTTCTGATGGTACAAAAGAGAATTGATAAAGCTACTAAGCCTTTCACGATGAATTCTATTAGTAGACTGGTGGCACTGTAGGTAGATATTGCGAGGTTTGGGCCGAGCTTGGAAGATGTGGAGCGTGCATCAAAGTGTTGAATGAAGGATTGTTGCAGTTTAGGACAGAGAAGGAAGCAATGGCTAAAACAGATGGGAAGATGTTGAATCACATGTTTGACAAGTATATCCGATATTAGAACAAAAAGAAGACATAAATGTTATAGCTGGCATGACTTCTTCTATTTTCTTCTATTTTCTATGTTCCCGGATGAAATTGTAAAACTTTAAGTTATTGGTTTTGCAACCATTACTTAAAAGTCATGTGGAACAATTCTATTAGTTAAGTGATACATGTGTCACTTAAGGAGAAGTTAGTTGAGGATGATTGCCAAATGTCATCTTTACTTGTTTATGTTTTAGTTCAGTTAGACTTCCCATTTGTACTTTCCCTCCTACATTCTATAAGTAGGAGAAGAACCTTCGGGTTAAGGATCAGAATTTGTAAGCAGCAATTTTGTGTTCTAGACTTTGTGTTGAACCCTTGAGAGCCACTTGGAGCAAAGGAATACAAAGGAGTAGGTTTCCGGAGAACTTTGTGTCACGGTGTACTGTGTTTCTTGCTTTTAATCTTAGATCTCTTAATAAACTTTGTGCTATTTTAGATCTAGATCTGGAGCTGCCTTTGTTTTAGAATTCTGTGTTTATATCTATTGGATTCTTCTATGTGCATGCAATCAGCTCTACCATCTACTGATTGGGATGCACATCTTCCCCATTTCTTCTATGTGTTTATGTAATTACCTTCTTCTATAACTTTTCCTTTCTTTAAATAGCTGCTTACTTGCTGCAGAACTGTTCAGTTATGGTTCATGAACTGAGTAGTTAAAGTAAAACCCCATTTAGATATTAGCATACTTAAATTGACAAATCTGACATGGGAGCCTCACCGGTTAAATGAGGGAGATTTATCTCATGATTGCCTAGGTTTTGTGCTATGCAAAAAATCTAGCCAACAAAATGAGACCAATATCATAAGTTTCAACCATGGAAACCCTCTCAAAATTGATCTGAAATCTCTAAATGAGTAGATAAAGTTGCTCAATGCCAATAAAAATATGAATATGAATTATTCTCCTCAAATCTGCAATAATCTTCACTCTCAATCAATGTTGAAGGGTTTTCGTCCTCCAACAAAACCACTAGAAGGGTTTTTGTCCTTCTAGGAAGCCACACAAGAGGGTTTTCGTCCTCAAGTGGAAGAACAAGGAGCAACAAGCTCTCAATGCTCAAGATTAGGAAAATGCGCCAAAAACTAGATGCTCCAAATGAGGTCCTAAGTCTCTTTTTATAATCTTCTTTTTGCGCCCAAAGCTTAGAAAGATAAGGCCGACCCATAAAGATATTATATTTCTTCATTAAGCTTCTTTTATTTGCCATTAACCTAGACGACACTTGAGAGGAAAACACTAAAAAGAAACCATAAATATTAAAAAAACGAAAGCAAATGAAAGCTCAATGTTCTTCTCCAACTCCTCTACTTCTTTGCCATGGAGAAGGAATGACAAGAAGTCCAAATTTTGATTCTTAAGTGGGAAAAAGGGACATTACAATCCTCCCACAAACCCTTTCAAGATCTATGAATTGACTTACTCGGGTACTTTTGTTTGCCACTATGCTTGTACATCAGGGAAGTATATAGGAATCACAATGTTCTTAATTGCAGCCATTGTTGTCGATCGCTACCACTTGACCTCGAACAACAAAGGAAACCCTTGCCACCGCCATTGGAAGCTGCCCTAGGCTTTAGCCGGTTTGGCGCAAATGGAAATGGAACATTAGTGTCATGTTCCCCCCACCATGATGTGAAATTTCCATTATTCATCAAACTAGGAACATTGAAAAGAAAATCGTACCAAACTACATACTATTGACCGGATCTTGCTTGTCTTGGATCTTGCTGCACATGATCACCATTGCTAATGAACGTATTCACTAACCGATCATCTTTCAGTGAAGTATGGATGTCGAGGATCACCACAATCAGGAGGATCTCTGTAGTCATTTGCTCTACTGATACAATTGTTTTTTTAGTATCCATAATACACACCACACTGAAAAGTTGAAAAATTGAAATGAACCACAACTGAAAAACAAAAACTCACACCACAAAAATGTCACCACACCGGCTGAAGCGGTCTCGTTCATTGGTGACGAGAGGTCGCTGAAGGACCTCTAACCTCCGATGCCTCTGTCCTTCAGCGGATGTGCCGCTAACTCAACAAATTTGGCTTTTGAGGATCAATGGTTGCCAGGACGTCGGATTCCATCGAAAATGCGTCTGTGAAGCAATTTGTTTTTCGGACTTTTACCAAGATACTTTTGACAATTTTACGATAATACTTAGACTTCGACTAACTAAGAGTAGACAAAATGCTATATTGACTTATGACTTATGACTTATGACTATATATATATATATTCAACTCTTGACAACATTGACCCAAGACTTCTATAGGAAAGTGACTCACATATTTTTACATGACCAATTACTCTTATTACTCCAACACTCTCCTAAATTATACATTAGTTAAAATGTTGACCACTTTCCTAAATATGATCTCTTGACCATACTCTATAACAATACTGGTTTACAAACATTGAATGAAAAATAAAAACAAGATTATCCCTGATCCTTAGATCTACGGACTTCTAAAATTCTTCTAAATAAATCGCGCCAATCCACTTATACTAAATAAAATATATCTTGCATAGAATTTGAAGTCAAACTCTAACCTTTTGAACGTGTGGATAGTGGTGTAATACTTCAACGAAGGAAAAGCTATTTACCAGGCACTACTGAGTCAAGCTGGTCGTGTATAGATCTGCAGTATTTAATGCAAACTTGTGCATTATAATAGCCTCCACTCAAATGAGATAGGGTAGTCTTTAGAAGAACATAGATTGTGCAGTGCAAGATACAAGGATCTGACAAGAATACTAATAAATCAGAGGTATATTGCGCTGTTAGTGATGCATGAACCATTGGCAGGTGTTGGCGTTGAACAACCAAAACGCGGGTTTGAGAAGAAGACTAAGCTATGTGCTGCCGTCGAAATGAGAGGAAGGTTTGAGATGGGCTCGAATGTGGATTCCGCTCACCAAGGCCAGATCAAAAACTTGATTGTGTCATAGAACTCGCTGAGGAGTCTGATCTAACAATGTCTATAGGGTCTGCGCTGTGATAGCTGGGAAAGATTCACTTCATACGGGCTCAATCTCAATGCATTGACTACCATAAAAATAAAATTATGTATCTCTCATAAGTGGGGCGACCATCAATGGGAATATATCTGCCCCCACACAATACTCAAGACGCCATCGCTCTGATACCAAATGATATTTGGTTTACAATTGCAGATAAAACAGAGGAAAAGCTTAACACCGTAATCTTCTCTATATTATATTCTTATATCTAACACACAAAGCATTTGGCTATTGTATAGCCATTACAACAACAAAATAGCTTCCTACTAAATAGGAAGACAATATAACAAATAACCCGTTTAACACATTTACGGGTGTAACAAATTAACCACTTACCTAGGTAATACAACAACCTAGTAAGTGTTATTTACAACACAGTAAATACAATTAGCTCATATAATGTGAGCACTAGATTGATTTCCTAACAAGCAGTTCACAGCCTCATTGAGCATGGCTTCCTTAATCACTCATCAATGGTTCACAACTGGCTGCAATATTCACTCACCGGTTGTTGACATCTTTATCGAGCATGGCTGCCATAGTTACTCACTATCCTTCTTCTCAATTGTTATTGTTGTGTAGGCCAACAAATATGTCACAGTTAAGGATGACTTAGACTGGCGATCAAGTTAATATGCATTGTGGACACTGGACATGACATTCTGCATCATATGGGGGAGCATGGAAGCACATGTTTGTCACATGAGCGACCAAATACCAAATGAGGTTGAAATCATAAGGGTATTTATTGTTAAGGGAGCAACCCCACATGGTCTAGTTGTTTGAGATGAGTTGATATCCATGAAAGGATTAGAATCTTAGATATGATTATTACCCCTCGGTTATGTTGATATTAGTATATGAGAAATGTTGAGGGTGTATGTGTCGTCTAATGTGACAAGATATTCCAACTAGAGAGAGGATATTCACTATGAGGGTTTAACTTGATTTGAATTGAGGATCAATCCTAGAAGAGAGAAACTCTACCATTTGTAGGAACTCTACTTTCCCTTATCCTGAAAGTTAGAATTCTGAGGCACTAAAGTGAGATGTCTTTTTCCCATGGAGTTATAGTTGAGGGTGGAGTCTCTTGAGAGCCACTTCCCAAGTCAATTGAGTGGCAATGCATTGAGAGGGTCTTTACAACATGTTTGAAATGGGCACACAAATTTCTCTATAAGCATGATTCAGTATAAGACAATACTATGTTAAAGCATCATACTCTCTTACTAGAACATGAGCATGTCTGTATAGCATGATAGCCCTATAATTTTAGTTTTTTTCTCTTTATGTATTTCAGGTACCGGACGTGGTTCCTAACATAATAGCTGTCCTGCTCTTTTGGGACTTGATGCTTTTTGTTGCCAATACATAGCTTTCCTGCTTTTGGGGACTTGATGCTTTGACTGCCGTTTGATGCTTTTCTTTCAACTTTATTCCTTTTGGTATTTATAATTTTCAGATGATTATGAAAGCTAATTGGAATCTGCTTTCCTGCTTTTGGGGACTTGATACTTTGATTGCTATTTGATGCTTTTCTTTTAACTTTATTTCTTGGATACTGATATGATATTATGCAGGGTCGGATATGTATATGTACGTATCGGCTATGGATATGATATGTATCCTATACGGATGCGGCCCTGGATACAGCCAGGACAGTCCAGATATGGCTGGATACATCTGCAGGCGTTTCTGGCTGTATCCAGACCATCCAGGCTGTAGCCTGGGCGAACAATAGATGCATCCAGCCACATCCAGATTGTCCTGGGTGTATCCAGGGCCAAAAACAAGTTTTTAAATTTTTGTCAACATTAAAATATAAAATGGCTGAGTTCTTTTTTCTTCTAAAAACACTATGAAACTCTAAAAAAACAGCAGGGTCTGATCTTGGGAACAAATCTGACCAGGAGGGAACAAGCACAATCGACCCAAATACTCTTTATCTGATCACTTACAGGCAGATTCAATTCTGGACAAGGAATGATTGTGACGGTAAATCTAAATCCCACCACAAATCTGATTTTCAGTTTTGTGCTGCAATAAAACCAGAAAATAAGATCAGTAGCTCTTGATATACATGCATCTTCTGTTTTAATGATCACGTGAAGATTCAGACCCTGCTGCATTTTTATGTAATAATAAAATTTAATATTTATTATGACATTTCATTTGGCATTCGGTTGGCATTATATAGATTATCAGTAGTGTTTTGTGGTTATTTTGTTTTTAATGCATATTATGTGGTTAATTCTTATTTATCAGGCTAAAATTTATATATTTTTGTACTGCCATATCCAAAGCTGTATTTGAGGGGGAGGGCAGGGGAGTTTTTTCTATATTCATATATCAGATTCTTCGTATCCTTACCTGTATTTGAAATGTATTGGCTACTTAGCTTTTTCTTCTGGTATTTCTAATTTTCAGATGATTATAAAAACTAATTGGACTCCTGCTCTTTAACCTATTATCTTTAATGTATTTTTTTCTACATTTTGATTCTTATTTTCCATTGCTTATGAATGCTAGGCGAACAATTAATCATACGTTATGTTTTGCAGGAAGCTTTACTTAATAAACTACGCGAGGGTGATTTCTTGTCACAAGAAGAAAGGTAGAGAACCACATCATTATGCTTACATTTTAGCTGTAGCTGTTTTTGCAAAATTCAAAAAATCATAGTATATTGAATATATATGTGTAAATGAGTGCAAAAATGCCTGCCTGTGATAAAACAAAATCAGGACATAAATTATCCAGAAGTTACAAAAAGCTTCATCTGAGATCCTTGTGTGAAGCTCCAAAAGCATATCATCCAAGGTATGCCTTTGAGTAAAGACAGAAACAGAGTTAACTGGAAACATAACACTTGAAACATAACAAAAAACAGATCTACGTGAAAATTATTGCACTTGTTGCTTGGACTGGTGGATACAAAGTACACTTTATACTGAGGATTTAACGCTGTAACATCAGCGACTATCTTAGTACCTAAAAACAGATCTTTAGGAAAGAGGAAAAACATAAATGTACATCAGAGTTGCAACTAAAACACCACGAAGAGTGCCAAAGGACTTTTGTCTAGTGTGATCGAGTGCCGTGGGTATAACATAGTACTGCTTGATCATCACCAGATGTAGGCTTCAGATCCAGCCAAGATGGTGGGCAAGCTTGAGGCTGCATAACAGGAGGTGGATAAGCTGCAAAAGTTATCAAGCCTACCTTTTTGGTGGCAGGGGAGGGGGTTGATGGAGTTCCCTCTGATGGCTTTTCTCCAATCAATGCCTAGAGAGTTCACCCAAAAGTAGCTTTTTGATTGTTTCAATCCTTGTGTGTTATTATTTAAACGTATCGGACAATTAGACAATGCATTTATCCACATTGGATATGGTAGCATCCATTTGGAGGATTTAGATCCGTACATTCCCATATTGTTCTTATAATTTTAGAGTTCTATCAATATTACTCAGCACTTGGATCAAAGCCAGCATACATCGAGTGGTTCTCTCATTGAAACTCTGGATGTGGGTCTCTTCTGCTAATCCAGGATTTTGCACAAAAGAAGGTATATAAGAGGATCAACGTTGCGATTTCAATGGGCTTGCAAAGCATGGAAACAACTGGAAGTGAGAGTAGTGATGGGGTTTGAGGGAGGTTGGCAGGCCTGTGAAGATGCTGATTTGCAGTGGCAGTCTGAGAATAAGGGGTTGTATTTTGTGGTTCTGCTTCCTTAGACAATTTGGCATGAAGAATTTCTTTAGGAAAAGAAGGAAGCCAGTATGTGTTATTATCATTATGATTCACAAACTCAGTTGGCCCCTTATTCTTGTTCATGCTAGGAAGTGCTCTAACTTCGTAAATACCAGGAGTAGGATTTGCCCAGTTCTGTGATGTAGGCACTTGCAAACAATTCCTTCAGTTGTCTTGCCTTCAATGACTATGGGCTGTTTTCTCTGTTCTGCTGTTGAACAGATAATGCAACTGAACTCGAGGATTGTTGTGCCTTTCTTAATTTGCATGTTGTGCACGAGTCTCATCAAGGGAAGGTTGAGATGTAATATCCCCTTTTGGGATATTATCCAAATATGCAGATTATTCTACTGAATCGACTCTAGAAGGACTAAACCCTCCTAATTCGACCTCAAATAATCCAATGTTAGCTTCAATACAACCCTAAAAGGGATTGGAGTGAGCCAAGGTGGTGGATTAGATGGGAGAACCAGTTAGGAAATTAATCACTTCAAATCTGAAATTAATTACAACAGTAATTAATTTATAAATGCACTAAACTGCTGCAAACTTCAAAAATTAATATCTCACTCAATACTTGGAGTTTTTGCATGAAATAAATTGCAGAATAAAGTGGAAATAAAGATCTTTCCAATGAACTAACAAACTGAATTTTTATCCCACTGAAGCCCCCTCAAATATGCCTGTGAAATCTGAAAACCAGTCGCTAGGGTTAGAGAAAATTAATTAAATAATTTCCAGCTCATAAAACCCTTCCAAAACACTCAAGCAATCAGCCCTTGATCTGAAATAATTAACTAAACACAACAGCAAATAGATCTAGCATAAACAACCTCAAAACATTATAGATCAAACCCCAAACCAAGTCGATTTGCCTCTAATAAATTGCAGCCATAATAACAATCACAAAGTACCAAAAACCCTTCACATATAATGCAGATTTATGCTTCAAATAAATGCGCCAAAACCCAAGACCAAGTCGCCAATATTAGAAGGAGAATCACCAACAAGTATATTTGCAAATCTCATGAAAATACTTCAATGGAATATCAAACTAGCACAATAACTCCCACGCAAGAGAGAGAGAGAACATTAATGGGCATGCATCCCAACTCCAAGCATGGAGCATAAAATCAAATGATCAATCAACATGCCCTCTAAGGAAATGCGACCTCCCTTTTATAGAACTAAGGGGTGCAATATCCAATAAAGACCTACCTTTCCCTTTTGGAGGGAAAACATAAACTCACATTAAAATATTTAATACTAAGACTATGTGCACTTTATTTATTTTTTAATTAAATAAATAAAAGTAACTAACCTATGTGCACATTAAACTAACTAAAAAGACTCCCACTTGTAGCGCTAGGCATGCCAGGGTTCTGAATGCAAATTAAAAATAAATATTAATAATGTCTCGAAAAAGAGGACATTACGTGAGATGACAAGAAGATTGAATGCTTTCAGATTGAGCGGGGATTTGTGGTAGTTTATAGCCATATTGTGAGTAGACAATGAGACTACCTTAAGTCCACAGAATTCGTTTAGGATACAACATGGATTGAACAATTGAGGCCGAATGGGATCCGAAAAATCTAATGTAGCCTTAATAAACAGGAGACATGACAAATTTATGTCATACTTGCATCGACAACCCAAAATACGATTCAACATAGGACAACCTAGACTGCTTGAGAAAATGATAGCTATGCCATCAATGACTAGGTCCATCTTTTTTAGGGAAGTAAGATTGACATTAACATTGACATCACTATCACATTTTTGATAGTAAACTAGTATATGTAAACTAATGGGGCAATCGAATAGATGCCTTTTATGATCACATAATAATTCATAGAAATTAGATGCCTTTCTTTCCTTAAGTTTTACTTGCTAGCTCCTTTTGACCTCTTACAATGTTCCAACAATCTAATCCGAACCCTAACTTGATTTGCACCAATAATCTTTCTCGTTATAATAAATTTGAACTTTAATCTAGATTAAGAATTTTATATACAATAAGCTTCAAGTTTGTCTGATGAAATTGTTGAGATTCGGTTATGCATGCAGCTACATTTACACCATTATTTCATGATTTTTTTTTGTTTTCTATGATTTCAAAATTCCAGATGAAGTCTCTTGAAGTGTGTTTGGAGGTCTGAAGAAAATATACACTTTGTGTATGTGCTTTGAATATCTAATTGTGAATTTTGAAGTTGTGTTAATTGCTAAATTTGTACATGTCACACTTGTAAAAAAACAAAATCTACTCTTTGTATATATTGTTTACTTTAAAATTGGAAACACTATTCTTTTGGTCAACACAAAACTGCCATGGAATATGCACTTGATGAAGAAAATCGGCACCACGAAACTAGCAAAGCAATAAGAGAATATGCCGTGAAACGTGGTAATCATGTCAATGAAGACACGAGATCTTTTTATTGGGTACCAATTGCCTTAAAATGATACGAAAGTTGTTCCATATTGTCAATGATTGCATTAAGTGTTCCCATTCAAAACATTGAAATGTTTAGTGAAGAGAGGTATATGAAGTGTTTCCAAGGATACAAATTAATAGATTGGGCAAGAGCTAAAGATGTGGGATATATCTAGGTGGCGAATGTGGAGTTGGGAGCAAAACATCAATCGTATTATGTCTTTTATAACTGCAAGTTTTCTGAAGGTCTAGCAGGAATATTCGCTGTGCGTCATCATTCATCGGACATCCCATGGGATCTCGCTGCACCATCATTTGTTATTATAATGGCGTTTTTATCAACTTGAGCATGATGAAACATATAATGTCATATTGAGGTCACGAGTTGTTCCTTGCTCTTTGTAAATATATTAGTATGTCGATAATAATAACCTATGAATTTTGCCTTCTACTAAGTGTGATTCTTAGGGCTGTTAACCGTTTGAGTACCCTATCCAGTTTAGGTGGAAATCTTGTGGACAACACACTAAATTGTTGGAACTTAATGTGTCATGAAAGCAATCAATTGAATCGAAGGAAATGAACTTAATGTGTCATGAAAGCAATCAATTACAATGTTTGGGGAGATATGAGGCTCTTATGCTCTGATTTTTACATTTGGATGACAATTCGACATAGTTACCTAAGTCTCGGGGATGGGGGTATGGAGGGATGGGGTTTCCGGGACGGCAAAAAAATTTCCCAAATTTTGGGGACGGCTTTTAAAATAATACATAAAAATTAATATTTCAATATTTTAACTTTTTTCAATGACATTTAGGAATTTAAATTGTATTTAATGTATTTTAGGTACTTTCAAGATTATAATTTAATGTTCTTGGTAAAAATAACATCTTTTTAAAATTAAAAACATCAGAAAACTTTTGAAAGTTTTTAAAAAAATTGGGGACGTTCCCTCTAAGTCCCCAGTCCCGAAATGTTCGGGGCGTCAGGATGTCACCAAAATCCGCATAACACTGCAATTCGATCTTATTTAAGCGGAAATGAACATTCTAACTACTTAAAACAAAATATGAAGTGATTCACCTTGGAATTTGAAAAGCCACGTGACAAGCATTACGCGAAGAAGTTGAGAGGATTTGTTGCGACACGAAACTAATGAAAACACAATTTTAAAATATTTTTGGGTTATATTTCTGCCTAAGAGGTTTTGGACTCCTTGCAATCTTTGCGAAGACTTCATCCATAGTTTCTAGGAAATGGGTACAGTAAGAGGAGATAGGAACTAGTATGCCATTTTTTTAGAAAACTAGGAGACAGTACTCGAGAGATGGTAATTTTTGTTTAATATTACACATATAAGCAAATTTTAGAGTAAACAATCTTATATAACCTAATATACCTCAAGAAAAACATTTACAAGTTGTTAAAGTAAATATATTCAATCTTTGAGAAAAGATAGGAGTAATCATGTCGATATTTATCTTTAATGTCTCATCATATCTAGGGTCAAGAATCAAATTATATATATATATATATATATATATATATATATATATATATATAAACACTAAAATGCAAGTCTTTGAGACAAGTACTTGTTCGAGACACATTGTTTTGGTAGGAGACGGGAATTTGTGCAACATTGTTATTACAAGTGTATGCCACGTATCTCAACAACTTGAAGCCAATTACTTTTATGTGTTTTACAAAATTGCCAAATGGATCTCATGGAAAATTGAAATCTTTGAACATCAAAATCTTACATGCTCTCATCTATTAGTGTATGCAGGCATCTATTAATGTCACCTTGATGTGCCTGTTGTTTGAATTTTATTTGAGAAAACCTTCTTCGAAGGAGGCTTTGACTAAAGGTGTTGGCTTTGTTGCTTAACATCCGACTTGATGCCATTATAACCAAGTGGTTTTTTTGCCTTCTAGTTTAATCCAAATGTTCCATTGTAATGTCCCCCTTTTTAATTAAAAATTAAAAAAAAGAGAAAATCGATTTGCACATGTAAATTTAAAAATAAAATATATTTTATTGTGCAAATCAAAAATAAAAGAGAAATTCGATTTCACCTTGGGATTATAATTACTTATTTTTAAGGTGAATTAAGTGACTAAGCAAGTCGCATTTTTCTGGGAATTATTTAATGTTTGGTATTTGAAATAAATCGATTTCTTCTAGGCATGGGTCGATCCATATGGGCCCCATTTGATTTAATTTCCCTATGCATTTAATATTTTCTTTGAGTGTGATCTCCAGGCACTTTTTAAAATGATATTCCCTCCTAGCTTTTGGCGCCAAAGATGGAGAGAGAACTTTGGAGGATGTGCAAGGCAAAAGATATAAAAGAAGATGTGGGTACTCCTTTTTCGCATGTTGACGGTTTATTAAACTTATCTTCATGCTTGAAGAAGGGATGTATGCCCACTAATGATCTAAAACAAAAGGTGTTCTTCAACACCACCTTTGAGTGAAGTGTGTATGCCCTTTGAGCTTGAATTGATAAGTTATTTGCATCTTTTCTTCTATATATGTAAGTCGCCATTTTTGGGAGAGTGCATGAGCTTGTTGATGAAGGTTTTTGAGGGATTTGTGTGAGGGTTTCAATCTGATTTTTACAGCTGATTATTGTGCATCAAAGTCGACTTGTGTGGGTGATGTTTGTGGTGCAAATTGGTGGTATTTGAAGCAAGTTCAAATCTGATCATTTCCAGCTTGTTTATTTAATCAATATGGCCATGATTTGACCATTTTTATGCTTATTAATGTGGCTGGTAATTACCTTTGCTAAATCAACTTGTGTAGAGGGTTTTAACAATCATTGCAAGGGTTTTCTAATATTTTATGAGCTGTTGTTATAAATTGATTAATTGCAGATCTGAAAACTACATTTATTGGGTTGAAGAGTGAAGGGAAAGTGTTGGAATAAGTTTACATATTTTTCCCTAACCCTAACGACTTGAACTGCAGATTCGGGGTTGTTTTGAGTGGGTTTCAGTTGATTAAAAATTTTGATTTTGGTTTCATTTGAAAGATCTTAATTTTATCTCTCATCTGCATTTGGTTTCATGCAAAAAGAGTTAATATTGTGGGAGATATTAATTTTTAAAGTTTGCAATCATTTTCAGCTATTTCCAGGCATATTAATTTTTTTCTACTTCTGCAAGTTTATTGGTTAAAGGAGTGCAAATTCCAACTAGATAGCCCATCTGAACCCTTACCTTGGCTCACTCCAACCCCATTTGGGTTGTATTGAAGCCGACACTGGGTTAGTTGAGGTGAACCTAGAAGGGTTTCTCTTCTAAGTTTGCTTCTTTTGCAAGTAGATTAATAATAATTAATTAATATCCCACAAGGGGATATTACATCCATTGAATTTCGTAACGGGGGACGGGTCTTGGAGATGGGGGACCAGGGCATGGAGGCATGCATTTTAATGTTGTTGACTGGAGGCATGCATTTTAAGTGTTATAGTTATATGGATTATGGGAATATTAACCTAAACTTAGGCAAGTATTATGCGAAAGCAGAGCTCGAGCAATATTAAGTAACAAAGTTTGAAAAATATGAAGTGTGGTTTACATGGAAAATAATGTGAAGGCAATAAGGAAATGCGTGGCAAGGTAATTAAGGTGGTAGGGTTTTGGGTTTATGGCATTTATGGTATGGCCAGACTTCTCGGGAATGGTTAGCTTCCTGAGAAGCCAACCTAATTAGGTCGCATCTCTTTCCTTTTTCTCTCTCATTTTGATCATTTCACTGTTTGGAAACACTGCTATTTTTTTCGGTCATGGAGGTAATGGATTTTCTCCCCCACTGCGCCTATTTTTTGGCCATGGAAATGATTGTGAGCAAGGAAACGATGTAACTTGGCAAAATGAAATGTTTCGATATTATTATTATTTGTGATATTGGATAAGGTTACAGGAGGAAGAAAATAGAGTTCAACGAAGGTATGCGAATACTAGGCATGAGCTTCTTCTCTTATTCTCTGTAACATGATAGTTATATTTTGACAGTGTGAACTAAGTGTTTTTGGTCTATTACATGAAAAATATGGAGATACTGATTATGATATTCATTGTATAAGGGTATGACTTTTCACTTGATCGTGAAAATAAATATGAACTATACTGGTTTAGTTTTTTTGGTATCTAGACCAAGAAATACGAACTGGGTAGCGTTGGTTTTTCTAATTGTGAATGATATACGAATTGGGTATTGTTGTTTTAATGATTGTAAAAAAAATGCGAACTAGTGTGAGTAGTTATATATTTGGGTATGCATTATTTGTTGTTATATGTGATGGTTTGAATTGGATACCACTTGCGTGCGGAACTGCGAACACATTTTGATGATTGAAAAGCTAGAATGGAAATTGGGTAGTCGTGATTTGTGCTATTCGACCTGTGGTTTTGTGTTTGAAAGAACTATATAGTGAGATATGTATTGTAGGTTGAGATGTAACCTGGGTATGAATATTTGTGTGAACATATGGTTACAAGCTTCAAAAAATTTATGAGTGAAAGAAATAAGTTGAGAAAACTCTCAATTGTGTTGTATTTGGATTTGTTGATTTGAAAATAAGATGATTACGAGAGGTAAAGAAAGCGCTATTATGATATGTGTAGTTATTAAGGATGTGTATTAGTTCTATTGAATGTGTTTTAATGGAGAATATTGCTCTTTCGTTTGGTTTTAGATTCTTGACGGTAGTAACAAACTTCCTTGGCTTAAAGTTAAAACTAGGCATGTGATATTTTGCTTTAAGCAATACCCAAAAGGGTCTAAGTGATAAAGGGTACTAAATATTCTAATATAGTATTGATTGTGTTTTCTCTTTGTAAAAATATGTGAGAAAATAATAAGGAATGGTTAGTTATCTACTTGTTCTTTTCTGTAATTGGTTCCATCACAGGTGTAAGGAACATTATAGTTTCTTTATATGATTTGAAGCAACTGAAGATAGTTATTAAATGTTAGTCGTTATCTTGAATATTAATGCATTGCAGGTAAAATATTACATTAGGTAATGAGTTTAAAATTTACCAATGTATGGAAATGGTCTTGAATTATAGTGGTTATTATGTTGTCTGGTTTGAGCTTAAATTTAGGAAATTATGGTAATATGGATCTGAGTATAAAATTATAATTCAAGATCATCATGATATGTTGATTGGGATTTGTTAATACAGACTGATATAAAATGATGATGTTTTGATTGATGCCTCAAATAGTTAATAGGTTGAATGTTAGTAACATGAATTGCAAGGTCAAACCTTGTCTGCTATTATCGTTTTATAACGGTTATGATATAGAAAATAAAGAGGTTGTCTCATGCCAGTTCTTATGAACTGACACATGTATATTTTTCTTCTAATGGTTGTATAGGTAAATAAGGAAGCCATGAAGTGATTACCTAGATTGATTATAATACTTGTGAAGATTATGACCATTTGGATATTTGTATAAAGAATCTTTGTTTATTATAAACCTCTAGTTTGTAATGTTTGATTTCATGATGAAATCCTAAATGAAGAAGGGCTTAAGACCCTGATGTAAAGTTGTAATTATGAAATTTTACAATGAAAAGTTGTTTTACAATCTTGTAAAGTTTTGGTATTAAATAAATTATGAAGGCCTATTTATATTACTATGTGTATAGGTAGACATTGTCTACATTTATACTTAATGTCTATAACTTATACAATCTGTTGATCTAATAAATTAATAAATGGTCATCAAAACCTTAACAAAAATAATAAGTTATTACTTATTCTAAATCCTTTATTCGATTAAGTTTATGTATATAATAGTTGTAAGCAAAATACATAGTGGTGATTAGTTATCCAAGACATAATAAAAAGAATCCATAGTGTGTTTCTATAATGGATGAATATTGGTTTCAAATAATCAGTAACATTATCTAATAACTTATATTAGGGTGACTAAGACAATGAACGTGGAATATAAACTTAGTTAGGAATAAAGGAGTATGATTATCACGAAATAAATATTCTTAAGTCACTATTCCCTTAGGAAATGTTAAATTAATCCCTATGTATCTTGCATCTCTAAATAAGAGATCAGTTTAGTGAACTAATTCAATTAAATTACTTTGCAATTTATAATCCCTATTAAAATGGGATTACAAGTGACAATAAATGATTTAAATCCATAACACAATTAAATTACGAAATTATGGGTAACACAATTAAATGACATTAAGAAGTCATAACAAATCTTGAATGACCAAGACTTAATTACTAGAATTAGCCCAAGTCACGAAGAATAATCGTAAGAAGGTAGTTCCGATAGTAAACCTAAGTACGATGTAGATTAAATATAATCTCTCGTCATCAAGCATCTACCTTGACATAATACTAACTAGGGGTAGTTACGAAAAATGGAAAGAGGACGTAATGGAAATAATTCCATTATGTGGTCTCTCCCTTTTCTCGTAAGAACCTGTGAGTAAGTTGTGGATCTTTTCGTTTACGAAGATGGTCATGTAAAGAAAACTTCCTCTTTAACATGGTCACCTTCATAAACAAAAAGATCCAGAGATAATTTGTGGGAGATAAGTGGTTGGTGACGAAGACTATATCTCTAGGCTTTGTGCGGTCTCGAGATACGATGTTTATACACAATGAGAAACTTTGGCCAAAGTAATGCAAAAGGTTGATTGCATTTTTGTTCATGTATCCTTATTTATATATGTTAGATACCAAAATACGAAGACTGATTTTCGTGGTAGACATTTAAGGATGGAAAACATAGTTGTCTCAACCTTGAAAAGGTAAACCTAGAATATAATAAAGATTGTATGAGTACTCTTTGAGAGTGGACTGAAAGGGAAAAATAATAACCCTTCTCAACTGCACAAGGTTTATACATAAAAGAGTTATCAAATGGATCAAACTAAACTAATAACTACTAATCAAAGTTGATAATTGATTGCACTAAATAATCTTTATTTCACTTATGCGATTGAATATGAATATTATTGTTAAAAAAAAAAATTCCTTGGTTTTTGGGAAAATAAATTGAAGTGTTAATGGCCTTCATTTGGCCAAGCATATTGTCAATGCACTCATACACCTCTCCAAGGCTAGGTGCATTAGAGTCCCCATATCTAATGACTCTGAAGACTAGAGTAATGAAAGAGACAATGTATTTTGCATCAGCCCAAAATGTGTCACTCTTCACCACCTCCTTCACCCTCTTCCCTTGCTTAGACTTGGAATCGGGCCACCGATTCCACTCTATTGTCATGACCATTAGTTGTAATGGCTCTTGCAACTCAAGCATCCTCTCCAAGAGAATGAAATACAATGCATATCTAGTCTCTATAGGTTTCAAAACTCCTTAGAGAAGGTTACAAGAGTGCATGTGAAGTGTGGTGGTTGTAGACAAACATCTGCACATCTCTAGCATCATTAACGACCTCTTTGATCTAGGCAATCTTTCTCATGTCCTTGAGTGCATTATTCATGGCATGCACACAAGGAGTCCACCAAATATGTTTGTAGGCCGCCTCAATCAACTTCCCCGCAGATTACGCATACATGGGCCACATCATTCTGACTTGCACCACATTCTTCGGTCCAAATTTCGTCTAAGGATTTGGAATTGAAAATCAGCATCCTTGACGTGCCCTGAACAATCAATAGCCTTGAGGAAGTAAGGGCCCTCTGTACATGTGACCATGATGTTGATGAGTGGATGATGCCTAATGTCCGTCCACCCATCCATGATTATTCGCATCCAGTAGTGACCCAGTAGCCTTCATTTTCTCCATTAGAATATTAATCTTGGAATAGTTCTTATCCAAGATTGTTGTCCTCAATTGTCTCCCCAGTGGCACATATGATGGTCCTACTCTTGTTATCTTTGCCACAACATCCTTATAATAAGGAGAGCAAGCCACATGGAACAAAATCCCACAAGCAAAGAAGAGTTTGCCAATGGCATCATCTGCATCATCCTTATTTTGCACATTGAATAACTCTGCCACTTGTGTTTGCAACATCACTGCTACTTGTCATTCTACATTTCCCCTTAGGCTTTGTTGCCCTTGAAGTTGAACTAGATGGATAAGTAGGAAGTTGTGCATCATGGAAAGTTCTAGCACTAGGAGTAACACTCATTGGCAAAGTAGTAGATACAAGTTTTCCTTCTTTATTACAACCCCACAATTTATTTATTTCAGCCCTTTCTTTTAGTGACAACTTGTCACATGGCCCCACACCTTTGCCTTGGATGTGGAGGTGTGCATTAACTCTTGTAATGTTGCCTTGAAATTCAACTTGACAAAAATGACACTTCCACGTCCTAGTGCCCCTTGTTGCCCCAGGTTTTGCTTGTAGTTTCGTTGCAAATTGACTTAACGGGGACTTCTTATCAAAGGGACCCTTGGCAAAAGGTTCCAATAACTTGGAAGGGCAACTAAAGTGTCCAATTGCACTCCCAATAGAACTACTTGCCTCAACCCCCCTCACATTTGTACTCGGAGTCTCATACTCAACCCCATAGGCTCTTGCTTAAAACTCATGGTGACACTACAAGAAATAAAATTTATTGTTTAAAAATAAAATTATTATTTTTAATAATAATAATTTTGCAATGGCTCAAGACAAGAATTTCACTTTTGTTTTTCTTACTTCAGGTCGCACGGTCTGCAAAAGCATAGGATACACAAAAGATGAAATCTTAATTTGACTATTATTAAATTTTAATCCATATGCAAATTTGTAAATAAATATTTCAAAATAATTTAATAAATAAATTTAAAAATAGTAAAATAATGAATATAAAGTTTAAATTTTAAAACTTTAAACTTATAGCTGCTTATAAATGCATTAAACGGAAAGTTGGAAACACTTAAATGTTGATTTTAGGGTTGTGTAACTGCTGTTTTAAAAACAACAGTTCAACAACCCTAAAATCAGCATTTTAATTAATTTATTGAACAATTTATGATTCTAAATTGAAATAAAAAATTAAAAAACTAACTATGAAGGGCCATGGGTCATGGCTTACCTTGAAGGCTTGATGAACGTGTTGAAAACTTGAAACTTGAACGGTTGAGCAATGAAGACTTGACACTTGCTCTAACTCTTGTTGCTACTTGTTGCTAATGCTGTCCCTCTTCCTTGCTAATGCTCTCACTCTTGCTTGCTAATGCTATTGCTCTCACTCTTGCTTGCTAATGCTCTCACCCTCTCACTCTTGCTTGCTAATGCTCAGCCTCTCACTCTTGTTTGCTAATGCTCTCACCCTCTCGGTCTTTCTTTTGAATTTTTGATTGTGATTTGGAGTGAGGGTGTAACTCTTATTTATAGTGCTTAGGGGGTGGGTGGGGCCCATTAAGTATTAGGGTTAGGGTTGGGGGTCTAATTTTTAAAAAACAAACTAATTTAAAAATAAATTTTTATGGCAGCCCTATCTTTGTTGGGGACGGTTAGGAGTCTCCGGATGGGTCGAGAGACTTTTAGAATGCTCTGGGATGTCGTTAAGCCCTCACATTTTTGGGATGTCTCATAAATGTCACCTCTTTGAGGGAAATGTTTTGGGGACATCCCCATGTCCTTATGTCCCGAAATCCTGTCTCCATGTCCTCTCTATGGTGACTCTGTCCTAAGCTGACTCCACATGGGAGTTCTTTGTCCTATGCTGCTCGTTGTGTCGAGGAGATGCATGAGCCTCCACCGATGACTTCATGTCTAGCAGTCGTCCTCGTAAGGACCCTCCGCGTGTCGCGGCATTGACGTCTGAAGCGTACGCAAAATCGAGGTAGAATGGCTGCTACTTTGCTTTGATCTGAGATGGCAAGTCTAGATCTATGTGAAAGGACCCCTCATTTGGTCCACGCCTCTTGCACTGACTAAGGCGAGAGTTAGTTCATCATTCTAGGTTTTATTTTAGTTTTCTATATTATACAATTATCGGACATTGTGGTTTTCTAGGTTTAAAAAAAAAAAAATTGCGCTAGGTTAAAATGTTCATGTCTTGTGTTTTCCAAGTGTGCCCAAGGATCCAAGCTTTGAACCTACGACTGATACGATACAAGTGTAATGCCCACAAAAATGACGTTAGAACACGTTAAAACCTTAAACACTAATCTTGAAAGTCGTGGCAATTTTTTTTTGTTTTGTTTAAGTTATTAGGTTACAGGGTGTCGACCCTTAGTGAGAATCTACATAACTCTTCGAGAGGTCGTGCCGAAACTAGTTAGAATATGCGACAAACTAGTTAGGCGGTCTAATGTCTTCGACACGCACTAGTGGAATTTGCGAATCTAAGGCAAAGAAGGCCCTTCTAACTTGGGCTGGTGTGATAGATCGATCAGCAAGGATGACTGCTCGAAGGCTCCAATCAATATCGAGCTCTGGCGTGATTCGATCTATGGGTTGCGGAATACGTGGAAAATGACCCAGGATAGTTTCGTGTATATCTCCTGATAAGGTCATATAGTGGATGATGAATATAATTGACTCTACGGATGATTTTACGGCCTAGTCCGAGAATTCCCTAGCTTTGTTAGCTTTTTGTATCTAGTAAGGACAGTTGTTCGATGATGATAGGTGGAAGTGGAGTGGACCTGAATACCAAGGTGCGTAGGTTAGTGTCTATATCTAATTGACTTGTGGACTCGTTGGGCTGTGGGATCAGTGGATCACAACCATAGACTCTTGGTTGTTGCGGTCCTGTTATGGTCATACGCGAGATCAAGTTCTAATCCCTAGTATCCAGTAATCGTATGCTTTCTCAGCTTCTATGTTTAGAACCAACAGTTGTGCAATCTTCTCAGAATACCTTACAGGCGTTCTCGCAACCTGGATTCTTAAGCTGGTATCTATATCTACGAGGGTGTCTCCAGTGTCTGGCTGTGGAACTAAAGGATCGCACCCGAATGTTTGTTCTCTTTCGAGCCCTTCTACAGTCATGTGGATGTTTTCTAGGGTAATCTGTAGTTTGGCTGACTTGACCAAAATGCATGTGCTTGGTCGTCTTCTATGTTTAATCCTCTTAGCGAGAAGCTGATCGATTGTAAATGCGTGGTTGTTCGGAATACTTGTATCTGAGATTTTGGTCTATGTCGACTATTCTTTGTGACTAGGTTTGGTTGAGGCACGATTGGCTCAAATATATATTCCCTGGGCTCTTGAGGTCCCGTAATTGTCATACGAAACAAAATGTAAATCTAACTGTAATGAAACAAATTCTAACTATGTGAAATAAATCTAACTATATAACTTTTATTCTTCTAAGAAATCTTTTAACAATTTTAAGGAAAGCAAACTATTTTAAGCGTATCTAGAAATAATAACTAAACAATAATTTAAAACAGACAAGATAACCGAGTGTAGTTATTTGCCTGTGCGATTTGTAGAATTATTCTAAATAAATAAAATAGCTTGTCTAATCTACCTGCAAGATTCTCGATCCTACCTCAAAAGTGAGGAGTGAATCATAGTTTCTCAGAAACTATCAATCCCCATAGCTTCCCTGGCGATATCGAGAATAGAATTTACTGAAATAAAGCGATTAACTACTCTATTTGATATGATTACGACTAGAACTTTGAAATTTAAAACACGGATTCCAGCGAGAAACGAGTGGCGAATCCGATGGTGTGTGTGATCTCGTCCCCTCGGTATGATCTCCTCGTTCTTTCGTGTTCACGTGGATCCGAGAAAAGCGTGTAATGCTTGCACGATAGGAGTAGATTTTAGGACAAGGACAGCTCGAATGCGGGCCGAGAATGCGAGTAGGAGAGGGATAGCGCAAGAGTACGAGCTTGGCTTATGCGATTCCTAGCGGGATTTTCTTTGCGAGTCATGCAACATGAAGCGACGAAACTGTGACTATCCTATACGAAGAGCAAAACCTGCAACTGACTTTAATGGCTTCTAAGCTATCTGTTCGATGGTTTGGATAAAACAACAACACTTTGTTTGCCTGAAGTTGGATATGTGGCTTACCAACAGTGAATAAAGCTAACCGGGCATATAATGGATTGAACTAAGAACTCAAGACACAATGAAAAGCAAATCTACAGCAAAAAAAGAAATTCGAGAGGCAAGCTTTCTAAGCTTGGATTTGGATGAAATAACAACACTTTGCACACTGCACAAGATGGAGTGTGGCTTACAACGGTGAGCAATTTAACTAAAGATGCATGAAGTGAATTCAAGCTATGGCTTCTAAACAAGCTAACTAACTAAAACACTAAAATGAGGGAATGAGAGCAAAGATCAAACTTCAAAATCCAGCCAAGCTTCAGACCAAAACTCCAGACCATTTGCATGTGCACAAACCATGCATTTATAGGAATTCAATCACCCAAGAACCAAAACCAAATTGAACTCCTAAACAATAAACAAAGGAAAAACACTATTCCAGGGGACCAAAAACATAAATGCATGCTCAAGTCGGCAAGGAAAAGCTGGTGAATCGTGATATTTCACGCGAGTCGCGTCGAAAACGTTACGGAAAACCGCTCTCTGGCGGGGGCGGCGGTTACTGGACCCGCCACCTGGGGGCGGCGGTTCTGAGGACCCGCCACCTGCAGGGCGGCGGTTTCATCACTGAAGGTCAAGAGGCCAAGGAAAGAGGAAAAAAGGGGAAAACAAAGGGCGCGGGGGCTAAGCGGGGCATGCGGGATGTTAACGCATGCTCCGAGGGCTTTTCTGGATCCCGAACACCTTGCGAGGAGACCTGTATCATCATCGGGGCACTTGTTACACTTTGTTACGCGATACAGTACCTTACAATTTTGGGTACGTACATATTGCCCCCTCGGAGAAGCGTTTTAGCCATGAAGAGGCATAAAATGGTGGGTCAGTATGGCAGTCCCGAAATGGGAAGTTAGAAGCTATACCTTACTCGTCAGTGTGTTGAAATGACGCCATCCAAATTCCCGCTCCTGAAAATGAAAAGAGAGCTCAAGTGCGGATAGATCGATAACTTGGAAGATAAACGCTAAAATAATAGGGAATGAGAACATACCATTCGTGCGGGGATAGAAACTTACCTCCATCGGCGCTCTCCAAACTGCGAAAAAGTCATTTTAAAATGCGAAATAGAGCGATATATATATGAAAGTGGGCCCATTTTCCTATTCATTTGCGAGTTGATTTGATTGATTTTGAGCTCTGGGACCCACGGTGACGGTTTCTCACGTGAGTAGAGTCGAAATTCGCGGCGAGATCGTGATCATGCCTCCACGTGCGGAACACCGCCCTCAGCGATCACAGGTTGGTTTTCTTCAATTTTGTGTTTTTCCCCCTTTAAAATTGAAATGTTAAATTCGTCATGATGGGGGGGTTATTTTTGAAAATGTTAGGTTCAAAAGGTCCACCTAGGGGGCGCTCTTGGTAGGCTCCATTTTTAGTTTAAATGGTCTATTTTTGCTCATTTTGGGCTTTTTGGGGTTAACAACCCGCGGGTTTTCGGACATGACCACCGCCACCTAGCCGGGGCGGCGGTTACATGGCCACCTTACCCTATTCGGGGGCGGCGGTTACCTGACCGCCAGCCCTTAAGGCGGCGGTTCTGCCGCCTCCTGCTCGGGCGGCGGTTTTGCTAGAGAATGCAAAAGAACTTGATTTTGAGATTGCACTTGTATTTTCTTGCACTTACATATGTTTTTATGACCTTCTTGGTATTATTCGAGACAACTTTGCTCTTCTGTTTTGTGTGTTTTGGTTGTATGCGGCGAGGCGAGTATATCGAGATGGAGCCGAGAGAGAGAGTGTGATTGGCTCTCGGGGTATTGGATGCCCTTTCTCGGGATGAGGAGGATACATTACGAGAGGGCCGGCATATTACGTATATCGCGCGTGCCCCATGTCACACCATCCGATCACATTCTTTGTGACTTGTTCTCATATTGGGATGCGTGCGATCGGAACACTTTCCGATTGCCGAGGGTCCGTGGTGAGTGGACCATTACTTTGGAGGATGTCTACCATATCACAGGGGTCCCGATCATCGGGAGGAGACTCACTCTTAGAGCAGCGGGTCTCGAGCACGGTTGCACGGTGGGCGAGCTACATGGGGATGCGGCCATCTCCACGGGGTCGAAGAAGGGAGTGAGAGTTCGATCCATTCCTTCTTTGCCCATCCCATATTTTTGACAGGCTATCATGGGGATCCTTGCCTCGAGGCTGATCGGGGACAAGGGAGGGGATACTTTACTATACTTCTTGGGCCCCCATCATTGCACGAGATAGAGGGCATGGCCGGATATACGCACAGGGTGCGAGATATTAGGGACCACCTACCATGACTTATACGGGGTGGTCCGTTTGCGGGGACAGATCATTGAGCCACCCGACTCTAGTCATGAGTTGGGTGTATGAGCATTTTATTCCTTATGGCGAGGGGGTAGAGGTGGCGAGATCCGGGGGCATGAGGGCGGATAGATGGTCGAGATATGTCGGTCTTAGAGCACCTCACCGGCCAGATTGCCTCCCTTACCACAGCAGATATGGAGGTGACAAATGCGGCTTATGGCCGGCATATGGGCGAGAGACCCTTACATTGATCTCTGCTCCACCACGGGGCAGCTTATCGACCGCGTGGGATGGGTGGAGTACACCCTTTTGGCGAGTTCCTCGGCGATTCGGCCTTCCATATGCGGGCATGCTTCCCCAGTGGCACCGGTTCTGAGATCGATCAGCGAGGCGAGAGGGGGCACAGGGCCGTGGTTGGACAGCGATCACTCCTGGCACTCCTATTGCGGCCGGGAGGGTAGTTCGGGCTAGAGGAGAGCCGCTGTGCGCCTCGGGCACCTTTGCTTGGTTGCTGCGGGTCTGCTCATAGCGGCGATGACCTATAGACATTGACTCCGATTAGAGGAGCTTACGGAGGAGGATCGGAGGAGCGAGACGGATGATAGCGATCTGAGTGGCATGACACTCGGGATATTTTCTGCGCGAGAGAGGGCCGAGCGAGAGTGCGAGAGAGACACTCTAGTCTTAGAGGAGCCACTCTCTCAGGGCCATGGTGGAGAGGATGAGTCAGTTGTGGGGCGACATGTTGCCCCTGCCACAGGAGCAGCCCCTCAGTCGGCAGCGGCATCCGCGGGTCTTGGCCCAGATCCATCTTGGAGGCCCGGTGATCCGAGTAAGTTATCCTCTCATCTTTTCAATGTTTGTTTAATTTAGGATTTGTTTTAATTGCTATCTCTCCTTGTGTTTTGCTCTTGTATCTTTTAGTCTCTTGCTTGGTTTCTAATTCATTTTTTCTCCTTTGTTTGCGAGACTGTCGATGAGTGGCGGGATCTAATCCGCGGGGTATGCTGCTGATTCCCGATGATCCCTATGGATAGGACCCGTGCGGAGCTATCAGTCAGATGTCGGGAGCCCTCGGCGGCGGGAGCATCCGTCTTCGTCTTCCTCTCCCATTTGCACGTGGCCGGGATGGTGTCGACTCTCCGTCTGAGTTGGCGAGGCTATAGGACAGGCGGCGTCTTATGAGGAGCCATTCTCGTGGCGAGACCGCGGCTGCTCCTCGAGACCACAGCCCTCCGTGCATTGAGCGCCGGCGTGGCCGAGTCCTAGGCGAGCGCGCACCCTCGGAGGGTCGCGTAGGGGTTGAGAGGCGACTTGGCCTGTGTATTTTGTCTTATAGATTCTTTTGTATATCACGGGCTCTTTGAGCATTTTGACCATGCTAGAGCATGATGGCATTGTATATAAACATTGATTATTTATATATATGCATTCGTTTTTGGATCAAAACTTGTCACTCATGTTTTCCTTTCTATTTCAAGCTTCCTCTTTTGTGTATACTACGATGTATGTTTTATATGCTTTTTTAGAATGTATGCAATGGTGAACAAATGATGCAAATGTTTGCTTTCTTTTTGTGTTTCATGATCTTTGATACATGATATTGTAGATATATTGTGATCTTGAATCTTAGCTTACGTGAGCAATTTGGATACCTCATGTTTGTTTTGGCAAAGTGATGAAAATAACCGATATGATGAGCAGTTAACTTGCCCCACTCCTAACTCCACCTGACTAGTAAGATGCGAGGGCTCATCACCAAGAGCGAGAAGGGCGCAAGTTATGAAATATGGTGAAATGATAGTGATGAAAGACAGAGAAGAAGCTTTGGTGGAACCAAATTGAAAACTACTGAAGCTTACTCTACTGAATGACTTCATAGTTTTGGATGCTGACTTGCTTTGCGGTTTATCCAGACTTAGACCCGTAGATGGCCACATAGTAGACAAAATCTGGTTTTTAGGATTTTTAACTCTCTTGGAATTTTGAACATCTGATTCATTCGTTTTTGACTCAAAGTTTGAATAGTTTGTTTATGACCTTTTAACGTTTGCATTGTCAGAGGGACCCCCTACACTTTGCCCCATCTTTACTTAGTAAGAAGCATGGGTTTATCACCGTGGGCAAGGCATGGCGAGTAAGGGCATTTCCATCCTTTCCCAACCCTACGTCACTAGTAAGAGACCTTGAAGCTCATCACCGAAGGTTGGTGGGGCAAGGAAATGTGTAAAAATAAAATTTTCTGTTTAATCACTTTTTGACTTGTCTTTTTGAGTAAAATGTCAGTATATGCTTATTTCCAAAGAGATGTGTATATGGGATAGATGTGACACCATGAAGCTTCTAGAACAGACCATAGGCAAGACACCTATCCTAAGAAGAAATCAAAGCGAGAACAAACTTGCAGATCTTGGTATGGTTACCGTTAGGACTTCGTCATGTTTGATTTTATTTGATAAAAGATTCTGAGATATTTGATGATATCGTGAAAATGGAGAGATATGATTAAAAGTTTTATGCCAACAACATCATGAGTTTGTAATGAATTACTTTGAGAATAGATTCCTTGATCACAATTTGTGTAAGAACAAGTGGACAAAATGATCTAAATCTATATGAAGATGCAATGTAGATAATTATACAAGCAGTGCTAGCTGCTTATGCGTAGAAATGTTTGAGGTGCAGGGAATTGACTGTTTCACCAAATTCCTCACCTTCTAGCGTGCATAAGAGGTATGCACCATTTCCGTAGTCTTTTGTGACTCGGTATGGGCCCACCATTTGGGCGAATTTCCTTCCTTGGCGGTCTTCTTGTCGATCCGGCTGTCTAGTCTTAGAACTAGATCACCTTCGTATATATCACGTTCATAAACCTTCTTGTTATATTGCCGGCACATTCGGTCAGCATAAGCTCTATGCCGCTGCTCAGCATCTAACCTAGTTTCATCTAGGCTTTCTAATTGGGAAAGACGTGCTTCTCTGTAAGCGTCTTCATCAGAATCCCTTGTAGTGAAATGCGGAGGCCCAGGTATTTCGACCTCAAGCGGGAGAAGCTTACGCCCCAAATACTAGCGAGAAAGGAGTTGCTCCGTTGGTGTTCTTATTGAGGTTCGGTGGGCCCACAGGCCGGATATAACTTTAAATGCCAATCTCGTTTGTTTTCTTTCACCGTTTTAAGGAGAATGGCTTTCGAGTGTTTTGTTTGTTGCTTGACTGTCCGTTGGCTTGGGGATATACTGAGGAAGCCGTATGATGGCTTATTTTAAATTTATTGCATAGTTCACGAACTTCTTCATTTTAAAAGAAGTTCCATTATCGGAGATAATGATTTGCGGGATCTGTACTGCGAATGATTTGGTTCAAAATGAACTTAGCGATCACGGAACCGAGTACGGTAGTAAGAGGCATGGCCTCCACCCATTTAGTAAAATATTCGGTGGCCGTGATTATAAAATTATGGCCGTCTGTGGATGAGGAGAGAATTTCCCTATTAAGTCTAGACCCCATGTAGAAAAGGGCCATGGAGTAGCGATTGGTTGCGAGCTTGTGCTTTGCATGTGGATCTCATGAGAGAACTCTTGACATTTATGACACTGCGCGTGCGAACTCTATTGCGTCATGTTCTAGAGTGGGCCAAAAATAGCCCATTCGATGTATTTTTTCGAGCGGTGGCATGGCCACCGAAATGGCCTCCACATACTCCGCTGTGAGATTCATAGAGAATCTTCTTGGATTCTTCTGTGTCGACACACCTTAAGAGCATTCCATCGAACGCCTTTCGATAGAGCACCTGCTCTATAATGACGTATTTAGCTACGATTATGCGTAATCACCTTCTTTGTTGCGGTGTAACTGCATCCGGGTACGTATGGTCCATGATATAATTAATGATATCAGTGTACCAAGGGCACTCAGAGATAGCAGGTCGAGTTTCGATGTAGTATATGCATTCATCTGGAAAGTCTAAATCTACTAAATCGCCTCCGTCTAGTGGGTTGTCAGCTAACCAATCCGTGATGATTTGTCCTTTAACCGACTTCTGATTTACAAATGTTAATTCGAACTCTCCCATTAAGGTTATAAAACGTCCAACCTTTTTAGACAAAGACCCTTGTGTGAGAAAAGTCCGTAAATGGTCCGTCTTTACCATGACCTTCGTTTCTTGATTCAACATGTAATGTCTTAGGCGTTTAGTAGCAAAGACTATGGCAAGGCATTCTCGTTCTGCCTGTGTATAGCGTGTTTCATAGTCGAGCAGTGTTCGGCTAATGAAATAAATCACACGTTCTCTCTTGTCATCGTCTTCTTGGGCCAACATACAGGCCAGCGAGACATCGGTAGCCCGTGAGTATAGGATTAACGGGTGATCTAGATTAGGTGGCATTAGCGTAGGTGGTGATAATAGAAAACGCTTAACTGCTTCAAAAGCTTCATTGCAATCTTCAGTCCAATCAATGCTATAGTCCTTCTTGAGTAAATTGTTGATTGGATGAACGGCGAAGCTTAGGTCTGGGATGAATCTCGGATTGCACCCGACTTTAGAGAATGATCGATTCGAGATTCACTCGAAGGTGGGACCATTTCGAGGACAGCCGAATTTTGGTTGGATCAACATCATCCCTCGTGACGATATGATGTAACCTAGGAGCTTTCCTCTGTTACACCAAATACGCATTTCTCTGGATTTAGCGTGACTCAGTATTCTATTAGGCGTGAAAGAATGGCGCGGAGTACTTTAGGATGGTCACTGCGCTTCTTGGCTTTGCTTGATAAGTCATCTACGTATGATTCCACGATTTTATGAATTAGATCGTGAAATATGTATGTCATGGCCCACTGGATATAGCACCGGCGTTCTTGAGACCGAATGGCATAACAGCGTAGCAATAGGTTCCCCAAGGAGTTATAAACGTGGTTTTAGCTTGATCTTGCTCGGATATTCTGATTTGATTGTATCCCGAGAATCCATCCATGAGAGACAAAGAGTTCAAAACCAGGTTTGTTGCATCAACAATAACATCATGGATGGTAATGGGAAGTCGTCCTTAGGACACGCTTTGTTGATATCTCGAAAATCTATGCGAGATGCGTATCTTTCCATTCTTCTTGAGAGCAGGGAACGATGTTAGATACCCATTGGGAGTAGTCAGTTTTTTGATGAATCCTACACGAAGGAGTTTTATTACCTCCTCTTTTACCATGAGAGCTACTTTGGGCTTCATGGGTCTTGATTTTGTTTAATTGGCTTTGCATCGATTTAGTGACGAGGTTGTGCACCTGATGTGGGGTGCGACTCCTGTCATCTCTTTATAATTAAATGCAAACGCCTTGATGTTCTTTGAGAATCACAGTATGTATTTCCACTTCTTAGGGTTAACGAAGAACCTAGTTTCAATATTCTTGGTTCATCTTACATCCCGATGTTGACATCGATTGTTTCTTGATCAAAGAGGCGTTACCCTCTTGAACTCGGGTGGTCTTTGGAGGTAAATCTAGATCATCCCGTTTTCTATTGCGTATATGCTAGGTTCCATTTGTGAGGAAGATCCGTTACGGGATTTCCGAAGTAGGAAGACGAATGTGGAATCGGGGATAAATCTAGCATGTGATAGGAGAGATGTAGTCTTTGCATAGGCATTTAAGTAATCCAAAGTAGCCGCATCATTTCCAACATGGTCAGGATGGTAGATTCACTTCCGCTTGAAGAGGATTTGTCATTGTTTTTATCGATGGTTTGTCGTCACGAATGGATCTTGTGAAGTGAGTATCTTCTAGCTCATTGCTTGGAGTAAAGCGTGATCTTTGAGGTTCTTTATTGAATCGGCGAGAAGATTTTTCTCTCGGGGATTGCTTCATGGATATGAAGTTAAACGCCTTGCTTAAATCTAATACTGACATTTTTGTAGAGTTGTAAATGTTCGGCTTTAGTTTCATATATTTCAGAAACTTGGTTTGTCACTAATTGCGAGTCTCCCAGGACTCTGATGTTATCAATACCAATTCTTTTGGCTAAGGTGAGGCCAAGAGAGGGCTTCGTACTCGGCGCCGTTGTTTGTGCATTCAAAGTTTAACTTAAAAGAGAATGGGAGGACTTTCTCCTCGGGTGAAGTAAAATTATACCTGCCCCGCTCCATGCAACGACATTTAGCTCCATCGAAATGGAGAGTCAATACTTAGCCGGGAGTATAGATGTTGGGGCATTTCTTGTGTTTGCACACTCTACTTCCACCATACGAGAGATCCTCTCTGTGGAAGGAACCAACACCTAGGGAAAATCCTATGCCTCTTGAATCGAATGGTAAGAACATTGGTGAATCTTGTTCTATCAATTCAACGATTTTGCGATAGTCCCTAATGATCTTGTTTCTTTAGTTTTACCTTTAGGGGTTGGAATTGTTTTGGCTATCTTTGGTAGTTTGAAGATCCGTCGTAGGTATCAACTTTTCCTCGGCTTTGGGTCGAGGGTTTATTAAGTTGGTTTGTTGGAAGTTCAAATTAAGTGCACCCCTGGTCTTTTCTTTAAATCAGCTAGGTGCGAATCGAAAGGTTTTGGATCGCCTTTGGCTCTGAAATACCTTTCCCAGATGTAAGAAATCTTACTTCTTGAAATAAAGTAGAAGGGATTGCCTTCATTCGATGTATCCAGGTCGTAGAGGATCATATTATAGTTAGTTTCCCGATCTATAATATAAAACTCGGTCAAGATGGTTTTGGGCCCTAAGGTGACCGCGGTATTATAGTTCTATCGAAGTGGCTTTAAGGCTATCATAGCCTCTCAAGGTATTTCGTGTAGTGGAACAATTTGTTTCTCCATATCCAGTTTTGGAGGAAAGAAAAGGGACTATGTTAGCTGCGGCCCCATCGTCGACCATTGCCCGTTTTACATAGTTATTATAAACCCACACTTGTAAGTGTAAGGCTGGGTCACCTCGGCGTGCGATCTCAGCATCTGTGGGCATTTTACTTATTTCAAAGATGAATTCGACATCCTTGTCCGGCTGCCCCGGAGGATGGATATCAAAATCTACGTGATTTACTTGTGTTTCAGGAGGTGGAGTGATGTTAATTAGATGGCCTAGACCTAATGCTTCTAAAAGAGCAGCTCTGTGAGGGGGAGAGTTCTTTAGTAAGTCCAAAAATGAAATGTGTGAAAAGGTCTTTGTTAGGTCACTAATTAAATCATAGGCACCGATGGGTTTTTCAACTATTTGCTGACTCTTATCTGTCTCTGCGGATGACTTGGGCTCGGTTGAGAGAAATACTCTCGTGTTCTTGTTATAGCTTCGATAGGTAGTTCAGCGTCTAATTCTACCAAACTAACTATCTTGGGTCTTGGTTGAGCTCCCAGCGTGGCGCGGGCCCGGGATTTAATGAAGTCGAGGCTTCGTGATCATTGTTTCCCATCATCATTGCCTTTGTTTGTTCGGTTGGATTCACCTATTGCCATCATGATTTGGGAGCGGATCATTAAAGATCTTGAGGAGCATTACGAGGAAAGCGCCCTGCGGCGTATATTTGGTGATGATGAGGCGGGATCGCCAAAAGTGCATGAAGAAGCTGTCTTTGTTCTTACGCAAGCGTTGCATAAATTTATTGTAGTCACGGCACGTTCTAGTGTCGTGACCCCGAATTTTATGGAAACCACAATAAGAATTGGGGTTGTAATTCCCGTTTTGTTGGTTTGGTGTGTATTGTGGCCTAAAATTCCGATCAAACTGTTGCCTATTAGGACTAAAGTTTTGGAATTGTTGTTTATGGTTTTGACTTTGGTTTTGGTAACCAAATGAGTTTTGGCTTAGCCCTTGTATGGGATTTCACCGTTGTTGTTGTTGTTGTTGTTGTTGTTGTTGTGGATGGTTAAAATCCACTGTATTGACCGTCGGGGTAAAGTTGTTGTTTCGTTGGTTGTTTGTTTGTGACGGAGTATTAACAACATTTACCCTCTTGGGCTGGTCGGTTACCCCATCCGTTGTTACCCCACGATTTTTGTTAAGGATTTTGGGTCCTTGATTGACATTTGTGGTAGTTGTAGTGTTTTGAGTGGAGGTGATTAACCTCCCATTTGTTCCATATGTCTTACGACCACTATCTCTCATTTGCTTGATCAATTCAGCGAGCGCTCTCAAGTACTTCATCATAAGTCCTTAGTGGGAACTTACGGACTTCTTCCTTCACTTCTCTGTTTGAGAGAATGAAGGAATAAATCACATAGTTCCATCGATCCATGTTTGGAGCACTTCTTTGAAGAAGTAAAGAAGCGTCGCCACCTCTGGATGAAATGGGCGACAGATTCGTTGTGTTCTTGTTTGATGTGTAAGAATTCCCTGATTCCTGTTCTCAGTAGTTTGTTCATGTCGAAGGCTTTGATGAACTCTGACACGAGTTGTTTAAATGAATGTATGGAAGCCTCAGGTATTCTATAATACCAATCGAGAGCGATGCCTTCCAGGTTTTGGGAAATATTTTAGCAACACCCCATCCCATGGGAGTAATTCTCGTATGGCTTGTAGCGTAAGCTTTGATATGCGCGTTTGGATCTCCCTCACCCTTGAACTTGGGCAAATCAGGGAGAGGTCTTGGAAGCATGACGCTTCGTATGGTGAAATCTAAGGGTTCCTTTAGATATTACGAATAAGTCCTATCGCATAGCTTTCGACCATTGATGGTGGTTCTTTGAGGAGTGGTGGTGGGATAGGTTGTTGATACGGTGCGGCGTATGCGTTGGCGGGGGCATAGGGAGGTCCTGCGTTTGAGCAAACATGCTTAGGAGAGGAGAACATATCTCCTTGTGGTGATTTAGAGTATATGTTTAAGTAGGACGGGGTATTGTCGAGAATGGATTGTTTGACACTAGACTGGAGGAATAGTGTTAGAGATGATAGGCCTTGTTGGCGTTTGTTGTGGATATTGAGGAGGCATGCCTAACGTGCCTACTCCCGTGAGAGATCTACTTGGCAGTGGTATGGAGGATTGGAACTTCTGTTTGTATGAGCGGAGAATTTTGACTTGCTTGAGCAGTTCTAACCCTCTCACTCTTTCTACTAACGTTGAAATGACTTCATTTGGTGAAGTCACGGTACTTTGCCTACTGCGGCGTTTGTTGTATACCTTGGTGTTGTATAGGTATGTGATATCTGTCATGGCCCAGATCGCTATCTTGCCAAGTTTCTCCAGAATATTTCCGTATGCGGTGGCATAGAGGTATTTTCTTGAAAAGAGATCTCGGGTTGTATTTGTAAACCTCCTATAGGTGGGTACATGCCCAGGAGGCGTTGTTCACTCTAGGATAACGTATTGATTGTCCATCATCTAAGACCCAGGTATGGATCGATTGCTACTAATTTGTGGTGCGAGTAGTATTTGAGGAGATGACAGATTCTCAGTAAGCGTCATATTGTTTGAACACAGAAGGCTCTGTTTGTTGGGTTCGAGGGGGTTGATCTAACTCCTCGGTTTGAAAAGATGAACTATATCGATTCTTGGGGTTTGTGTTGACAAGCTGATTAGTTGAATAGTTGTCGCCCCATCTTGAGAGCGAGGTGATGATTGCCTATTACATTTGGGCGTAGTATGCCTCGAGACCCGGAGAGAGTGCTGCATATGCATCGAATCCCGACATATTCGGGGGTATATGAATACCCGAGAATAATGGGAAGGAGCGAAGGTGATTTGTGAAAGGAAACGTGATATTATGACTCCGGACGAGAAAGTAGGAAGCTTTATGTCAGCTTCACTAATTTCGTTTGATTCACGTCGGGTTCACCAATTTTGTATGCGGAAAAGCGGCGGTGCGGCGTGAGAATCTACAAGTAACTCTTCCGCGTGCCCGACCTCTCGAGGTCGTGCTTGAGAACAGCCGGTGGTGGGGGTAGAATATGCAGACAAACTAGTTAGGCAGTCTAATGTCTTCGACACGCACTAGTGGAATTTGTGAATCTAAGGCAAAGAAGGCCCTTCTAACTTGGACTGGTGTGATAGATCGATCAGCAAGGATGACTGCTCGAAGGCTCCAATCAATATCGAGCTCTGGCGTGATTCGATCTATGGGTTGCGGAATACGTGGAAAATGACCTGGGATAGTTTCGTGTATATCTCCTGATAAGGTCATATGGTGGATGATGAATATAATTGACTCTACGGATGATTTTCTGGCCTAGTCCAGAATTCCCTAGCTTTGTTAGCTGCTATATCTAGTAAGGGATAGGTTGTTCGATGATGATAGGTGGAAGTGGAGTGGACTGAATACCAAGTGTGCGTAAGGCTAGTGTCTATATCTAAGATTGACTTGTGGACTCGTTGGGTGTGGGATCATGGATCACAACCATAGACTCTTGGTTGTTGTGGTCTGTTATGGTCATACGCGAGATCAAGTTCTAATCCTAGTATCCGATGTAATCGTATGCTTTCTCGGCTTCTATGTTTAGAACCAACGGTTGTGCGATCTTCTCGAATACCTCACGGGCGTTCTCATGACTGGATTCTTAAGTGGTATCTATATCTACGAGGGTGTCTCCGGTAATCTGGTTGTGGAACTAGAGGATCGCACCCGAATGTTTGTTCTCTTTCGAGCCCTTCTACAGTCATGTGGATGTTTTCTAGGGTAATCTGTAGTTTGGCTGACTTGACCAAAATGCATGTGTGCTTGGTCGTCTTCTATGTTTAATCCTCTTAGCGAGAAGCCCGATCGGTTGTAAATGTGGTTGTTCGGAATACTTGTATCCTGAGATTTTGGTCTATGTCAACTATTGCTGTGACTAGGTTTGGTTGAGGCACGATTGGCTCAAATATATATTCCCTGGGCTCTTGAGGTCCCGTGATTGTCATACGAAACAAAATGCAAATCTAACTGTAACGAAACAAATTCTAACTATGTGAAATAAATCTAACTGTATAACTTTTATTCTTCTAAGAAAACTTTTAATAATTTTAAGGAAAGCAAACTATTTTAAGCGTATCTAGAAATAATAACTAAACAATAATTTGAAACAGACAAGATAACCGAGTGTAGTTATTTGCCTGTGCGATTTTGTAGAATTACTCTAAATAAATAAAATAGCTTGTCTAATCTACTGCAAGATTCTCGATCCTACCTCAGAAGTGAGGAGTGAATCATAGTTTCTCAGAAACTATCAATCCCCACAGCTTCCCTGGCAATATCGAGAATAGAATTTATTGAAATAAAGCGATTAACTACTCTATTTGATATGATTAACTAGAACTTTGAAATTTAAAACCTGGATTCCATGAGCGTGGCGAAATCCGATGGTGTGTGTGATCTCGTCCCCTCAGTATGATCTCCTCGTTCTTTCGTGTTCACGTGGATCCAGAAAAGCGTGTAATGCTAGCACCGATAGGAGTAGATTTTAGGACAAGGACAGCTCAGAATGCAGACCGAGAATGCGAGTAGGAGAGGGATAGCGCAAGAGTCGAGCTTGGCTTATGCGATTCCTAGCGGGATTTTCTTTGCGAGTCATGCAACATGAAGCGACCAGAACACTGTGACTATCCTATCGAAGAGCAAAACCTGCAACTTTAATGGCTTCTAAGCTATCTGTTCGATGGTTTGGATAAAATAAAGACAACACTTGTTTGCCTGAAGTTGGATATGTGGCTTACCAACGCAATTTGAATAAAGCTAACCGGGCATATAATGGATTGAACTAAGAACTCAAGACACGATGAAAGCAAATCTACAAAAAGAAATTCGAGAAAGCTTAGCTGGATTTGGATGAAATAACAACACTTTGCTGCACAAGATGGAGTGCATGGCTTACCAACAATTGAAACTTGAATTTAACAAAGATGCAAGTGAATTCAAGCTATGCCTCTAAACAAGCTAACTAACTAAAACACTAAAATGAGGGAATGAGAGCAAAGATCAAACTTCAAAATCCAGCCAAGCTTGAGACCAAAACTCCAGACCATTTGCATGTGCACAAACCATGCATTTATAGGAATTCAAACACCCAAGAACCAAAACCAAATTGAACTCCTAAACAATAAACAAAGGAAAAACACTATTCGGGGGACCAAAAACATAAATGCATGCTCAAGTCGGCAAGGAAAAGCTGGTGAATCGTGATATTTCACGCGAGTCGCGTCAAAGAACGTTACGGAAAATGCGCGCGAGGACCGCCGCTCACGCGCGGGCGCGGTTCTGGGACCGCGCCTGCAGGCGCGCGGTTTCGTCAGCCTTGAGGTCAAGAGGCCAAAGGAAAAGAGGAAAAAGGGAAAACAAAGGGCGCGGGGGCTAAAGCGGGGCAGATGTTAACGCATGCTCAGGGCTTTTCCGGATCCCGAACACCTCATGAGGAGACTCGTATCATCATCGGGGCACTTGTTACCTTTGTCTACGCAGCAAGACCTTCTTTACAATTTTGGGTACGCATTTTCACGGTTCCCAAACTAACCCTAAATATCCTTATGAATTTTTATTAAATCCCTTTTTTACCCTAGTCTCCTCATTTGGTCACTTTTCCTTTGTTTGATTTATCTTTGGTTGGAGAGATGGAAGCCATGGAAGCAAGAGAGGAAGAACTATGGAGGAATTTACAAAATCAAGCTTAGTTTAGTGTAGATTGTAGATTTATCATCAGTAGTTTCTTTCATTCAAGGATTAAAGGGGGGTTTCCGCTTCAAATGGAGTTATTTTCCAATTTATTTGTATTTTGAATTCTCTATTTGGTGCAAATCCTACCTCCATTAATATATATGACATTTAACACTTTTTAATTATCCATTTGAAGTTTTACTTACTTGAACAATGAATTTTAACTATCATTTGCTTGGAAGTTTTCTATGTAATTTTACAACAAAATCAAGCTTACATTGTAGATTTATCAATCATAGTGTAATTTTACAAGCTTAAAATTTAATTGTTAAAAGTCGCACAAGCGCCGGATCTCGTGTTTTTCCGCCGTAGTGACAACCGCCAGAAGCGAGCCGACGGTCCCGGGGCGCCGCTCCACTGGGTGACGATTCACGAACTACCGCCTTACCCGAGTGGCGGTTACGAGACCGCCACTCTGCACAAGGCAACGGTCCTGTTCCTTAGAAATAAAACCTTATTCGAGATTTCTCAAAAACAAGTCACTAGAGTGTTTTAAAAATCATCTTGAACTTAAATTTATGTGCTTAAAGTTTCCAAATGTAAGATTTAGCTCATCAATTCACTCCATAGTGAAATTACTCATTTTAAAGCATTTTCTATTTCAATAAGAACTTACAAGATCATTTTCTTTTTGTTCAACAAATTTTCTTTCAAGTCCAAAAGTAAAAAGGAACTAAATCTACTTCTAATATTGTTATTTTTTCTTACTACAAAATGCAACATTTCAACATAACAATATACTTCAAATTTGTTACCTCTTTCCATTTCCACTACAACGATTTATGCAAATAACTACAACTTTATTCCACATTCAAGTTTGCTTTATGCATACACTATTAGTATTTTACAACTATATTTCTTCTTTCTCATTTACAATAATACAACTTCAACAATGAAAGTAAACTTTTTTTTCTTGAGCGTAGCTCATTCCTTTTAATGCAAAGAACTTACTTTCTCACAAAACAAGTTTTAACTAAACTTTTACACATGATTTTCATTTTGATTCATTTCTTTACATACTACACCTGAGGAGAAAGGAGATTTTACAACTCCACAATGAGCTTCCTTTCAAATAATATTACAACTTACAATACAACATTTCCTTAAAAAAAATACAATACTACAAGTCCTCCACCTTAAGTGGGAATAACAAGAAGGTTTTCTCACAAGGAAAGATTTCTTTTGACACCAACAAATGCTCCAAGTTTCACATCACAAATGAGAGCTCCACCATGCCTTCACTTGGTCACAACAAAAAAGGGGGGAGAGGCAACACTCTCCACCCAACCAAAAATCCATTGAGGAGAAGAAACCATCCTCCTCATTGGCCCCTGAGCCCTAACCACAATGCAAAGAAAGATGGATCCAACTCATGGCAACAATACAAGCTTCCACATCACAATACAAAGATTTTACAACCATACCAAAAACACAATCAACACAACTACAATCACAAGAAGGCAACTAACAAAATATACAAGGCTTCAAAATGCAAAAGTCAAAGGAGCAAGGATCTATGGGGAGGTCACTTATGCCTCCCAATGGGAAATAGGTGCCCACCTTAAAACCCTACAATATAGGTCTCAAATCCATACACAAACTCTTATGCCTCCCTCAAGACCCTCTTATGCCTCCCACATTTTTTTATGCCTCCCTACAATCTCTTATGTCTCCTCATAAAACCAAGTAAGAAATGCAACACAACTAAAATCACAAGAAGGCAACTACCAAATATACAAGGCTTCAAAATGCAAAAGTCAAAGGAGCAAGGATCTATGGGGAGGTCACTTATGCCTCCCAATGGGAAATAGGTGCCCACCTTAAAACCCTCCAATATACATCTCAAATCCATACACACTCTTATGCCTCCCACATTCTCTTATGCCTCCCTACAATCTCTTATGTCTCCCTCATAAAACCAAGTAAGAAATGCAAGCATTTTCTTGTCCAAGGTGGGGCACCCAACCCAACTCCCTCCAAAACATGAAATAAACTCTTATGCCTCCCTACATGTAAGATCCCCATAGTCCCCTCCTACACCACACTTAGGCAATCTACCCAAGCACCCAACAAACATACCAAAACATTCAAAAACATATACATATACACAATATAAAAGAAAACATTTAACAAGAGTATAGCTCCTACTTTTCCATGGTAGAGCTTGATTCAAGAGTCACACACCAAGTTCTTTCAAGCTCAAACTATCACCAACAAACTCCAACAAAATCCATGTAGCACTCCAAAATTCTCCCAACTCCAAAAATGCAAGAGCCCAAAAGAAATGAAGCAACCACCAAACAAACAAAAAAAACTTGAATAAATAGAAAAGGAAAGAGGAGGATGAGGTGGCTCCATGTAGGATGCCACATCACTCATCCTCAATCTCCACCTCACAAGTCAAACCTCAACCCCAATGCACAATAAATTGGTGGGTGAGAATAATAACAACCCTCTTACACACAATTCAAGCCCACACCCCATAAGGACAAACTTTAAAACCCATGTAAGAAAAGTGCAATAAATGTCACTTTTTGTCTTACAAAACACATAATGAGGTCTATTTTTGACCCCTCAATCCACAGTAGGGTTTGGTATAGTAATTTAAGAGGCGTGGGACAAGTTTGACTTGTCCCACAAGTCTCCAAAATTGGCCTTTAAGGCCAAATCGAATTTCCAAGAA
Organism: Taxus wallichiana var. yunnanensis; assembly: GCA_018340775.1. NCBI lineage: Eukaryota > Viridiplantae > Streptophyta > Pinopsida > Cupressales > Taxaceae > Taxus > Taxus wallichiana. Next base: position 826,596,682 of record CM031242.1, on the reverse strand, counting down.
GAGGTAGAGTGTATAACACTCAAGATCACAAACACTCAACTTACAACACAACCCAAAAAACCATCAAATCTAATAAATGAAATCTTTTGTCTCATCCATAATTAGTTTAGTAATATGATTAATTTACTAATTTAGATACAAAAGAAGTAATTAGTAAAAGGAGAATACCACTATAAACTCACATACTAAAATTAAATAAAGGAAACTAAATAAAATGATAACACACAAACCCCTTGGTCACAATTGAAGTGATCCCCCGATGGGGACCCCTTAACAACAATTCAAACACACACACACACACACAACAAAATACATGTTGCCATGGTGACCCTTGTTGAATTCATCTAGGATTCCAAAGTGTGGTTGGTCTTCAATCCCCTAGTGTTTGTTGTGATATATTTACCTGCAAAACACATAATATCTCTTTCGGCCTTGTGGCCGCATCAAAACATCCAAGATAAAATATACAATATAAATCCACAATCATCTATATATGAATCAAATCATCATCTAGGCAAGTAACGATATCATTTACAATTTCTAACAACATCTCGATTCTACATTTCATCAATATCAATAGGATCACAAGATTAGTTCAATTGTTAAGGTCTACTCAATATGACGAAAATATCGCATGTCAGAAATATGTAACTATGTCAACAACATATCATCATCAATAAAAATGTCTCTAATAATCCACACACATCATACTATGAATCGAAACCAACAATAGACCGAGTATCTCTATCATCTAACATCATGCTAAGTCAAAATGCTACAATAATATCCATAAGTATAGTCAACAGTATTGAAATCAATAGTAAAAAGTGTCGAAGAGAAGTGGGCACTACATGTAGTTTTAGGGGGCGTGTCTTGTGGAACATTGGTTTAATCTTCTCTTTGATTTTGACTCCATAGTGGTAGAACTCTCTAGCATGATAAACAACTTTCAAGAGTACAATGCTATCTTTTCATTGAAAAATTAGTTACAAAGAAATATAATTACAATTGATCACACCATTTTTCTACTTCATCTACATCTATTTTTCTCGGAATGAATATCAAAATTCACTTGTACCTTAAAGGCCACAAGACCGTTGGAGGCTTTACTTGATGAAGAGCTGGATGTTATAGGCGTGTTTTGTGAAAGAATATTGGTGAACTGTTCTATCATCTCCCTTTTCCTTTGAAGGGGCTTTAATGAGCATCAATTTGAAAGGATCTCATGCTCTCTCTTTGTTTTCCATTTGAGATCATTTGATTTGATAAGGAAGTGAATTTGAAAGGCCATGTTTCTCAAGACCGTGCCTCTTATAGTAAGACCTCGTTAAATGGAACAACAAATTGGAAAAAATTGTGGAAATCTGGTGGACAACACACTAAATTGTAAGAACTTCTGTTATGTAAGTAGTGAATCCAATCAAAGGAAATGGACACAATAAACACATGATACAACAATATAAATGAAGCTTTATCGAAACTAAGAGTAATTTACAAGGTAACAATCTTTAAGAAGAAAAATTTACAATACAACATTGTTTTTTACATTCGGATGAGATTTCCTTTATGGATTTTAGAGGGAAATGAACCATCTAAAAATAGAAAATGAAGCAATTTGTCTTGGAATCTGAATTGTCATGTGACAAGCGTTCTCTTGAGAAGTTGATATGATCTTTTGTGACATGATACTCATTAAAACACAATTTAAGTTTTTCAAAAATATTAAAAATTTCTACATTTTGTATTTTGCAATTTTAGGGCCTTATTGAGCATTTTGTGAGGGTCAAACCTTTCAGCCACGTATGATAGAATAATCATTTGGTGGTCAGAGAGCATGACCCAATAATTTATATACAATAAATGGTTTCAATTTCTTATCAATAATGAAAAGTCGCGTAGATCGTCATACTAGTATTGTTATATTTTAGTAGCAAATATGCTGTGGTTAATGATTGGATTGTCGGCCTTAGGTAATAATGACTCTCGTTAGTATGTTTGTTTGCAACGATTCTATTAATCGAAAACCCATTGGGTCTGTCTTAAATAGGGTGCTTAACTCAAATTCTCCTGCATGCGAACTTGAATTGAGCACTACCTACAATTGAAGCATTGACTACTATCATATTCTTCTAAGTTGTAATGTGGTATGTATTTACTAGTTTGTGATTGATGTTCTTGGTGGTGTTTTTTCTCTACAAACATTTTGGTGCCGTGCTTTTAAAGAATGTCAGGTCACATTTAAAGTCGGTTCAAAGGGAACTCAAAAACTAGTACACAATTTACTTTGGATACAAGATCTGCAATGTCTACTTGTGGAAATCTCAAATTACCGAGTACTTATTGTTGACCAGGCATTACATTACCTTATTATATCTTTGTGCCCAACGTAACCATGAACACAACAAAATAAATTACAATGGTACAAACAATTGAAGAAGAAGGGGATCGATGCTGAAGAAGAAGAGGATTGATGTCGTATGAGAAATAATGACTTGATCACTAACAAAGGTGGGAGAAGAAGACAACATAGTCAAGGAGGGGGCTAAGAAGTTATGTAGTCTACTTGATTGGTGGAGCAATAAAAGAGACAACAAATGCTATGATAGACAACTACCTCTAAAAATCCATCAAGTGAATGGTATAGTAGAAGTGGAAGTTTCAAAAAAGCCAAAGCCAAAGCATATGCAAAAGTTGAAGGCTCTGCCAAAACTTTAACCAAGAAAGGTTTCATCTGGAATATTTGGACCCTACTCCACTCATGAGTAAGGAGTGGGTAGAAATTTCCATAGCTTCTTTCAAGAAGAGAAGTGCAAACCTTGATGACCAAGTTGGGTTGGAGGGTGCTACAACATTATCAAGTGAAGAGTTTGAGGCAGCCTAAATGACAAGTTGGATTGAGTTACCTAAAAATGGGACTTACGGTGAGCAAGATAGTGTACAAATTATTTCCAAAGGAAGGTTCGAGCATCAAACGTGTTCATGCCAAGAGAGCAAAGGAATGGCCAACACAAACCTTCTTAAGGAGGAGAATCGTATCCAAAGAACCATGTCGGAAGAAACTCATATCTAGAGCCATGTTTACCTAATCAACATTGTCTCCAGAAAAGTAGAAGTTGCCAAAGTTCATTGGTGATGGATCAAAGGATCCCATATGTCGTTGTGAGACATGTATTTAGTTGTGATGCTTTCCATCCACACTTCGAGGAGTGGTAATTGATTGGTACACCGATGCACTAAACACCAATAAGGTTACATAGAGAAACAGAGGAAAGCATTCGAGGAAATTTTAGGCTTCTCAAAAATGACAATGAGATTGTCATAGAAATATGTAATACTTAGTAGGGTAAACATGAGAATGTTTGAGCCTATAATAGAAAACTCAAAGAATGATTGCGAAAACTTGAAAAAACCTTATCGACGGTTTAAAGATGCATAGTGCATCAAGGGTTGGTACCCTTGTTGTGGAGGAAGATGGTGACCCCCACATTCAACTTACAAAGACACATACAAGTGAGTCGTGGACATTGAAAGTGTGAATAAGACATCCTCATACTAATGAAGCGGTGAATGATGACCCTAATTCCGGTGATGGCAGCAACTTGTGTCGGTGGATCTTTGAGGAAAGACATGCTCAAATGACGAACAAACTCAATGTATATGTGACTAAATCCCCGAAGCTTTAAAAAGAATTAAAGACTTATGGATTGTTAAAGATCAAGTTTGATTTAAGAAAACATATTGTAATAAGCTATTGATGTAATGAATATCCCGAAGCAATTGATTAAAGATGCTTAATTTATTTATGAAAGGGTGTGAAACCATTGTGATGGTTCATAACTACCAATGAAGTCTTATAAAAGGCATGTGAATTATTCTAAGAGAGACAAATTGAATTATGTTGGTGATTCTAAGAAAGAGAATATTGACAAAAAGTTTTTAAAGATTTTGTAAATTGAGTCTGTGGAAGTAAATTCCAAGGTTGACTAGGTATAGGTAGGTGGTGGGCAAGAGAGAGGGGCACCAATGGTGTCCTAACCGGGGGTATAGAGTACAACCTTGGATGGTCTTGGCTAGGGAAGGTGAACATACATGGGGTGTATAACATAGTCCTCTCATAGTGTGGCCATAGTCTAGTGTTTTTTTCCTGTGTTTTTGCATTGGAATTTTGTACTAGAATTCCTACTTACCATCTCAGATAAGTTCTCTCTATAAAAGCTTTGTAAATACTCTGCAAAAGCTATGTAAACATTTGTATAAAGCTAATAGAAAGAAGTTTAATCTTTTTTTTTTTACTTTGATAAATGAAATGAATATATTATGTATATTTTCTATGTATATCTTGAAAAATACGTGTTTGTGTTATATAAAAATAATGAATTGCATAAATAAGTTAATGAAATACGTAATTTTAGATATGTAAGTCTATTTTTAAAGAGAATTTGTATAATTTAATATAGAAAAATAATGTATGTGTGTAATCAATCATATTTAAAGTATAGTCTTGCAATTTAATGGTGTTTTTGGGATGAATTATCTATTTTTTTTTTCCTGGTCATGTCTACATTGTATTTCTTGTATTTTATGATGTGGACCCAAAATTTTCCCTTAGATACGGTTAATCCTATGGTTCTAAGTCCACCCCGACACCAAAGCAATATATAAGATTGTGAAGTTTGAGCCAATAAAAATGATCCATGTAACTTCATTATGTCGAGAATTTTTAAATCTTTATGACTTTTTGAAGCTTTAACCAATCAGAAAATCCATGTATTTCACAATGTCAATATTTTGTTAAGATCCTTCGGCATTGCAAGCTGAACCAATGAGATCATTCCATGCTCTTCACTAAGTTATACTTTTGATAATTTTTTTATCTAAATAGTAAAATCCAACCAATAAATGTCTCAAGTCTTGTTGTATTTTGTGTTTTTAGTTTTTTGTTAGTCTTGATCAATTTTAGCCAATAAGAATAAGATTAAGCCATCATTTCGCTACTTTATTTACTTGTCATAGAGTTAGTTAGAATGTGAACCCAATAAAATGTGCCCATGTTCTTTCGCATGTCGTATTTTTTTTCATAACCATGTCGATGATGTGAAAAGTGAGCCATTAAGATAGGTTCCACATGTATATACGGTTTTTAATACATTTTTTTTTATTAATTATCTTTTCGGTCTTGTATGTTGCATTGTGAAGTGTGAACTAATAATAAAGCACACACGTATATACTAGTTTTCACGATGTCAAAACTTTAGATATCTTTTCCATGAAATATAGCCACATGTCTTTGTCCTTGTCTTTGCTAAAATATTCGACCCGAAATTATTTGGTCTTTGGTTAATTCCGCGAGCCTGGAGTCCATGAGGCGGAATTGTTAAGAAAATCCACATGGAATCATGCCACGTGTCCATGAGCTAGTTTTTAATCGTGTTTTAAAGCTTTAAATTAATCAAGTTTAATTATAGCTTGTGCATATTTTGAATTCTTTCTTTTATATTAATCTATATAGTTATTATTTAATTTAGCTTCTTTTTAAATTAAATTAACATATAAAAATGTAAAAGCATATCGACTTCCAATCAAATATTTTGTCAAAGAATTATTAGAATTTTTCAAGGGAAAAAGTTGCATTTCATTTGGTATCAGAGCTAATTATCCTCATTAAAATATTTCTATGTTGAATTGATGAAAGGAAAGTAAATATGTTGTGAAGTAAAAGATTATGGTGATTTTCTCACAAAGATAAAATTGTGCATATACACAAAATGGAAGACAAATCAAATTTGAATGGAATGGATTCACAGAATGACATGGATTACAATGAATTGGAGCACAAAACCAACAATTGGGCAAGGAAGTAAACTATTTATTTGAGCAATTAGAAACATTGAAAAGCCAATTTGTAGAAGCTATGATTGATAAAACTGATAAGTCTAATAAATCAGATAAAAGTAATAAATCTAAAAAAAATAAGAAAGAGAAAATACTCTTCTTCAGATGATGATTCTATTCATAATAAAGCAAATGAATCCTCTGATTCTTCTAGTTCTTCTAATTCTTCTAATAATAAGCAAGAAAGTTCAAAGCAAGAATTCTAAAGACATACAAAACTTTGCTAGAAAAATAAAATTTCCTGAATATGCTGGGGAAGTAGGAACAGGGAACAAGCTGAAACTTGGCTATCTAGTTTAGAGAGATATTTTGAATTGCAGAAAACTAATAAGCTAAGAAGGACACAAATAACCTCTTATCAATTGAAAAATGTTGCCCTTAATTGGTGGGAAGACACATTAAGATCTGAAAACTTAAAGCTCATAAGGTCTCATGGAGTAAATTTAAAAAGTTGTTTAAGAAGAAGTATTTGTCTAAACATTTCTTGCAACAAAGGAAAAATGAATTCTTTGATCTAAAACAATGTTTTAAAACTTGTGAATGAGTATAAACAAGCTTTTGAGAACTTAAATAGATTTGTGCCTTTTATTTCTAGAACAAACAAAGAGTTGTTAGATTTATAAATGGTCTAAGAGAAGAATATAAGGCTAGTGTTTGGTGTGGAAAACCTACTTCAGTAGATGAGGCTGCTCAAATTGCAGAACAATTTGAAAAATACAAGACTATAGTTCATCAAAAGAAAGAAGACTATAAGAAAAAGAATTCTAATTTTCATTTTAAGGATAGAAAAAGACCATTTAGTGAAACTATTAAGTGCAAAAATACTCAGATTAGAAATCAACAAAAGAAACAAGAGTATGTCAAAACTAAACCAGAGGAAATTAAATGTTGGAATTGTGGAGATAACCACTATGTTAGGGGTTGTCCTAAGAAAAAAGAAAAGTTTGGGATAAAAACAAAGATCAAAAATTGATGATAAACCAAAGGAAGGTAATCAAAATATGAAAGTTTATGTTGTTGTTGATACAGGTACAATACATAAGCAAGTGTCTTTGATTGAAGTAAAAGGGTTTATTAAAAATGCAAGCCCTTGTTTTCTTGATTGATTCTGGTAGTAGTAGTCATAGTTTTATATCTCCTAACTTAGTTGAAAAATTGAATTTGTTTTCCAAAAAATTGAACTAGTAGTTGTAGAAATGGTTGATGGAAGAATAATAAGGAAAACAAGAGCTTTAGTAGAAGATCTAGATTTTCAAATAGATAATATTGTATCTAGTGAATCTTTTCATGTACTTAACTTAGGTCAATATGATGCCATTTTAGGGATGACTTGGTTAGAAAAGAATCATGCCCTTATTAACTATGAAAATAAACAAGTTTGTATTCAAGACCAATATGCAAATACTCATATTTTGCAAGGAACTAAAAGACAACTAACTTTAAAAACTATTTTGTTTTGTTCAACTTAAAAGAAGTTCTTAAAGAAAAATGTAAAGTTTTATGCTTTGATTACTCAAAATGATAAGCTTAAAGTAGATATAGATGTTCATCCAGTAGTCCAAGAATTTATGGATGTCTTTCCTTCGATATTGAAGAGTTTCCACCTAGAAGATCTATAGAACATGTTATTGATCTTATTCTTAGAGCTAAACCAATATCAAAAAAGCACCTTATAGACAATCTATACCTTGAATTAGTTGAGCTTAAGATACAATTGACTGAATTATTAAAACAAGAAAAATTAGACCTAGTGTTTCTCCTTGGGGTGCACCAATGTTGTTTGTTAAAAAGAAAGATGGTACTATGAGATTGTGTATTGATTATAGACAATTAAATAAGCTAACTATTAAGAATAAATACCCTTTTCCTAGAATTGATGATTTGTTAGATCAATTGAATGGTGCTAAATGTTTTTCTAAGATTGATTTACATTTTGGATATCATCATATTAGAATAAAGGATGTTGATATTGCAAAAGAATGCTTTTTTAGACTAGATATGGTCATTATGAATTTGTTGTTATGCCTTTTGGGTTAACAAATGCTCCAGCCACATTCATGACCTTGATGCATGATGTTTTTAGACCTTTCTTAGATGTATTTGTGATTATATTTCTAGATGATATTTTGATCTATTCCAAAAATGAAGAAGAACATGAGAAATGTTAGGCTAGTGCTTGAAACTTTAAGAAAACATCAATTGTATGGTAAGCTAAGTAAATGTGAATTCTTTAAAACTGAAGTCTCCTATCTAGGTCATATTATCTCTAAAAGGAATTGCACCAGATCCTTCTAAAGTAAAAGTAGTACAAATTGGGATACACCCAAAGATGTACAAGAAATTAGAAGTTTTCTTGGGTTGTCTAGTTTTTATAGAAGATTTATTAAGAACTATTCTAAAATAGCCACTCCTCTCACAAACTTAACAAAGAAAAGTAACTCATATCATTGGTCTGAGGAATGTGAAGCTATTTTTTAATAAGTTGAAAGAAGCCTTAACTAATGCACCTGTGTTATGTATTCCTGATTTTTCTAAGCCTTTTTTTGTTGCTATTACTGATGCTTGTGGTTCTGGTATTGGTTGTGTATTAATGCAAGATAGTAGAGTTGTATGTTTTGGATCTAGAAAATTGTTTCTGTTGAAAAGAATTATCCTACTCATGATTTGGAATTGTTAGGGATAATTCATGCTTTGAAAATTTGGAGACATTATTTATTAGGTCACAAATTTGTCTTGAAAATTGATCATAGAGGTCTGCAATATATTTTTACTCAACCCTTATTGAATATGAGACAAAGAAGATGGGTAGAATTACTAAGTCAGTATGATTTTGAAATACAATATGTCCTGGTAAATAAAATTTGGTTGTGAGATGCTTTAAGTAGAAAAAGAATGTTTGCAAATGCTTTGTCTTTAGAAAGAAGTCAATTTGATCAAGAAATAAAAGATGCATTGCCTAATGATAGTTATTTTGAATTGTATTCTAGTTTGAAAAATGGAACATCAAATGTGCATTTAAAAGATAGGCTTATTTCTTATTTTCTTGGTGTGAATGGATTGTTGTACTATAAAGGTAGATTGTGTATTCCTAATCTTCCTAGTTTAAGACAACAAATTTTGAGAGATTCTCATGATATTCCCATAGTTAGACATCCTGGATTTCAAAAGACTTACTTGTTAGTCAAAAAGAATTATTTCTAGGCCTAGAATGAAACAAGATATTAGAAATATGTGCAACAATGTATGACTTGTCAAAAGGTTAAAATTGAACAATGTAGTAAACTCGGGTCAATTTAACCTTTGTCTATTCCTGATTGGAAATGGGAATCAATTAGTATGGATTTTATTACAGGTTTACCTAAGACCAAGAATGGTCATGATGTTATTCTTGTTGGTGGTTGATAGATTGAAAAAAATGGCTCATTTTCTACCAACCAAAATCAAAACCTCTGCTTTGATATAGCTCATTTGTTTTCTAAGGAAATTTTTCATTTGCATGGTCTTCCTAAAGATTTAGTAACTGATAGAGATCCTAGATTTACTTCTTCTTTCTAGAGATCCTTGTTTGATGAATTGGGTACTAGTTTGAGCTTTAGTACTGCTTATCATCCTAAGTCAATGGAAAATTGAAAGGATAAATAGAATTTTAGAAGATATGCTTAGAATGTATACATGTGAAAAACTTGGAAATTGGGAACAATATTTGCATTTAATTGAGTTTTCTTATAATCAAGGTTATCATACTACAACCAAAATGACACCTTTTGAAGTTGTGTATGGTAGGAATTGTACTACTCCTATTTCATGGTCAAATCCTGAACATAGATCTTGGTATGCAAATGATAATTTAAAAGAAATGGAAGAAATTATAAATAAAGAAAACAAAACATGAAAGTTTCCCAAGATAGGTATAAACATTGGGTTGATTTAAAAAGATCTGATTAGAGAATTTAAAATAGGTGATCAAGTATTTCTTAGAGTTAAACCTAAGAAGAGTTCTTTGAAATTGGGTAAATATGCTAAGTTAGCTCCTCATTATTGTGGACCTTTTGAAATTCTAGAAAGAATAGGAAATCTTGCTTATAGACTTGCTTTACCTCCTGAATTGTCTAAAATTCATAATGTGTTTCATGTAAGCTTGTTAAAGAAATATGTTTATGATGTTAATCATGTTATTGATTGAAAAACATAGTTATTGAGCCTACATGTGAATTCAAAATTGAACCTGAAATGATTTTGGAAAGGACTAAGAATCTTAGAAATAGAGAAATTAAAGAGGTTAAAGTAAAATGAATTTTTGTGATATTGAAAGTGCTACATGGGAAAGAGAAGATTTCCTAAAGAGCAATATCCTGAATTGTTTAACTAATGACTTGTGTTTTTTTTATGATTTTCATAATAGACTTGGCACTACTAAGGATAATAGTTGATTCAAGGGGAGAAAATGTTATGTGACTAAATCCCCAAAAAGCTTTAAAAATAATTAAAGACTTATGGATTGTTAAAGATCAAGTTTGATTTAAGAAAAATATTGTAATAAGCTATTGATGTAATGAATATCCCGAGAAATTGATTAAAGATGCTTAATTTATTTATGAAAGGGTGTGAAACCATTGTGATGGTTCATAACTACCAATGAAGTCTTATAAAAGGCATGTAAATTATTCTGAGAGAGACAAATTGAATTGTGTTGGTGATTATGAGAAAGAGAATATTGTAAAAAGAGTTTTTAAATATTTTATAAATTGAGTCTATGGAAGTAAATTCCAAGGCTGACTAGGTACAGGAAGGTGGTGGGCAAGAGAGAGGGCACTAATGGTGTCCTAACTGGGGTATAGAGTACAACCTTGGATGGTCCTAGCCAGGCAAGGTGAACATACACAAGGGGTGTATAACACAATCCTCTCATAGTGTGGCCATATAGTCTGTGTTTGTTTCCTGTGTCTATGCATTGGAATTTTGTACTAGAATTCCTTCTTACTATCTCAGATAAGTTCTCTCTCTATAAAAGCTCTGTAAATACTTGCAAAAGCTATGTAAACATTTGTATTAAAGCTAATAGAAAGAAATTAATCTTTTTTTTACTCTGATAAATGAACAAATGAATATATTACTGTATATTTGCTATGTATATCTTGAAAATATGTGCTTATGTTATCAAAAACAATGAATTGCATAAATAAGTTAATGAAATACGTAATTTTAGATATGTAAGTTTGTTTTTAAAGAGAATTTGTATAATTTAATATAAAACAATAATGTATGTGTGTAATCAATCATATTTAAAGTATAGTCTTGCAATTTAATGGTGTTTTCGGGCTGAATTATCTGTTTTTTGTCTTTCTTGGTCGTGTCTGTTGTATTTCCTATATTTTATGATGTGGACCCAAAATTTCCTAGATACGGTTAATCATGTGGTTCTAAGTCCGCCCGACACCAAAGCAATATATAATATTGTGAAGTTCGAGCCAATAAAAATTATCCATGTAACTTCCCTATGTCATAGTTTTGTTAAATCTTTATGACCTTTGTGAAGCTTTAGCCAATCAGAATGTTCCATGTAGTTTCACAATGTCAATATTTTGTTAAGATCCTTCTGAGCGTTGCGAAGTGCGAACCAATGAGATCATTCCACACTCTTCGCTAAGTCATACTTTTGCTAATTGTTTCTGTCTAATGTGAAACCCGAACCAATAGAAATGCTCCAAGTCTTGTCGCATTTCACATTGTCACATCTTTTTTTGTCTTGATATTGTTAGCCAATAAGATTAATCCATCGTTTCACTACTTTATTTACTTGTCAGAGTTAATCGGAATGCGAACCAATAAAATGTGCCCACGTTCTTTTTCATATCGTATTTCTTTGTGATAACCGTGTTAGTTTGCGAAAAGTGAGCCATTTAGATAATTCCACATATATACGGTTTTTAATGGATTGTTTTGTTAATAAATAATCTTCACTCTTGTGTGTTCCATTTGCGAAGTGCGAACTTATAGTAAAGCACGACGTATATGCTATTTTCGCAGTGTCAAACTTTAGATATCTTTACCAATGAATTATTGACACTTGTTTTTGTCCTTTGTCTTTGCAAAATGCCCGGGCCCGAAGTTATTTAGTTTTTTTGGTTAATTCCGTGAGTATAAAGTCTATAAGGCGAAATTGTTAAAAAAAGCCACGGAATCATGCCACGTGTCCGTGAGCTAGTTTTTAATTGTGTTTTAAAGCTTTAAATTAATCAAGTTTAACTATAGCCCGTATTTTTGAATTCTTTTAGCTTTATATAAATCTATATAGCCGTTATTCGACTTAGCTTCTTAGTTTTAACAATATTGTCATATAGAAAACGTATCAGACTTCCGCAATCAGATATTTTGTCAAAGTATTATAAATTTTGTCGAGGGAAAAAGTTGCATTTCAGTTTTGGCATGGAGCATACAACGACACACCTAATGTCAAATGGTATAACATTGAGAGATGGTGGAACAAAAAGCAAGATAGTGAACCCATAGTCAATCCTCCATTGTCGGGTCCAAGTGATTGATCCTATCTTCCTAATGATGAATCTAGCCTGACAACCTACAATTGTACATCTAAAAATTCTAGGTTGAAATTTGACAACTATCGTTGATGAGGGTTCTCGAGTGAATGTTCTTCCAAAAGAGACTTGGAAGAGTCTAGGAAGCTAACTGTGTGTACTCTGACATTCCAACCGGTTGGAGCAAATGAGCATGGCATAAGGTATTGGAACCCAACCTTTTTGTTGAATTTTGTAGTCATCTCATTGAAAAAGAAGGCCTATGATGCACAATTAAGTTGAGGCTGGTTGATAGCAGCCAAAGCCAACCATAAACAGAAAAAGAATATGAATATCCATTGAAAACAAAGGTTGAAAGTATGTCATAGATTTGAAGAATCACAGAGTTAGCAAGGAAGTACCTCTTCAGACTCATTGGATTTAGACTCTAAAAATGAGTGCGCGATGGATGGGGAACCAAGGTATGATGGAGCCAAACAATAAAGGGGTCTTGGAGTTAATGTCATTCTCCAAAGACGAGATAAAATTCCTCAACGGTCTGTTTCATTGGTAGATGGAAGACTATGAAGTGTTCCATCCTGATTGCAATGGCGTTGAGATTATGGAGATTGAAGAAGGCCAAGGCTTGTACCGACATGAGTAGAAGCACATGTCTATGATGCCAAGTCCTTCTGAACCGTCAACATATCCACTGTACTTTAAATAATACAATGTCAGTGGTGCAAAGTTCAATGAAAATTTAGATGGCCAATTGGAACGGGTATCCAATCTCAAGTCTAAAGAGCCGATTTCAGTGACTGTCAACATAGGGGGTAAATTTGTAATAGAAGGTAAGGTGCAACCTCCTGAAATATGGATTAGTTTTGAATGGCAATTAGATATGATGGATATTCTCCAACTTTATGAACGTCCGGTGATGGCACACTGGGAACTAAATTCATGCACAAAAGTCATAAGTATTGGCATGATAAACACCTCCAATGTATGAACTTCAAAGCAAGAGCTCTAGTCTTAAGATATACTAGAAGATGAGGAATTAAACTAGGCAAGCTCAAAATGTTATGGCTTGGATAGTTTAAAATCTTAAAGATTTTGAGAATGGCACAATCAACCTAGACTACATGGATGGAAAGCTGGTCAAAGACACAATAAATGGCTCTAAATTAAAACTCTGAGAGTAAGGACTACAAATGTCAATATGATTGGCATTGAAATTCTATGTATGGAAGCATATCTTGCTGGCAAAGAAATGGGAGTGGAAAAAGCAAAAAGGAAGGCAAGTGAAGTAAGAAGAAATTGTACGACCAACACAAAGGGAAAGCATTAGACCTGAACAACCACTTCCAAGACGTTGAACCTTCATACGACCAAGGACAGGAAGTTAAATCCCAAAACAAACTTGATTTGCACATAAGACCATACAATCAAGTCTAAGGGTGAACTTTATGTTTATAACTAGGTTCCATTCGATCACATCTTCTCGCGTAAAATCATTTGTATGGCATTTTGCAACCGGCATGCAATTTGCTGCTCCTTTCATATGATTGCTTGTCGTATGCGATCTACTATGCCTGCTTATGTATGACCACCTGTGGCTGGTACCATATGGTATGCTGCCATACGACCAATTGTTGCCTTATTGTACGGTCCGCTGCTACTGTATGATCATTACCATCTGCCATATGATCACCTGCTGTCAGTGCTGCTCTAAGACCACCACCATCTGCCACTGCTTGCCATACAACCACCCCAAGCACTGTTATAAATTTTGAAGAGTGTAAATCATGCAAAATGTTCCACATCCAACAGTTCTAGTTGCAGCAATCTCTACATTAAATGTTAAACACATCCAACAGTTCTGGTTTCAGTTAGAGTACTTGGACGGAAATCCAGTTAAAGACAAAGTAAATGGTAATCAATTGAAATTTTATTGAGGACTGAAATTTTCAATATGATTGACATTGGAATTCTATGTACACAAGCATGACCTATTGAAAAAGAAATAGGAGTGGAAAAATTAAAAAAGGAGTGAAGTTAAGTAAGAAGAAATTGAAGGACCGACATAAAAGGAAATGACCACACACAAGAAAATTAACTTTTGTGTGAGCAAAGGTCGGGAACTCAAGCCTTTAAACAAACTTGATCTGTGCATAAGACTGTATGATCAGGACCAAGGGTGAACTTTATGTGTATGACCAAATTTTGTTTGACTACAACTTGCTCTCGTACAAGCATCCCTTTGATCTGCTGCAGCTGCAATATGACCTGATCCATCTGTACAACTGCAGGTCGTATGACATACTGCTCTCGCTTTCGTACAATTACCTGCTACTGGCATCATACAACCTACATCTGTATGATTCACTGGTCTTATTGCTGCTGGTGACACCTTATGGCCTGCTGCATTACAACAAACTGCCACCTCATTGTATGGTCCACTGCTACTATACGACCACGACCATCTGCCATACAACCACCTGCTGCCACTGCTACTGTGTGACCACTGCCATGTGCCATTGCTCATTGTACGACCACTCCAAACACCGTTGTGAATCCTAAGGAGTGTAAATCATGCAAAATGATAAAAACACATCCAACAATTCCAGTCGCAGCAATCTCTACAACAGCAGCTCCACCGAATGTCTTCTGTTGTCTCCACCCGAATGTCTTCTGTTGTCCCACTTCATTCTAATTTTTCTCATGTTGCCAATGAATTGTGTCAGAAGGGACTCCTATTGGTTTTGGTGGTGTTGATGTAGTCCGATAATAGTATTGCTATATTTTAATGGCCAACGTGCTATGTGGTTAATGATTGGATTGGCGGCCTTAGGTAGTAACGACTTGTTAGTATGTTCGGTTGTGTTAACTGGCAGGGTCTTCTTGTCATATAAATAGAATGGTGTATGAGTGCTTGTATTAGGTCCTTCCTGTACCGAACAACTTGGGTTGAGCACTCCCTATGAATGAAGCATTGACTACCATCTCATTCTTCAATGCTGCAATGTGGCATGTATTTACTAGTCTGTGATTGATGTTCTTGGAAGTATAGATTCTCTTCAAACAAGTTATGCTCCTGACAAGGTGACCTAGTTTTTCATTAATTTCCAATTTTTATACCCAAACTGCTACCTGGATCAGTACCAACAATAATTGCATCTACCACTGCTTGATTGGGCATTTTCTTGCAAAAGGAGGATCATTAATTTGGAATTACTATGATTTAAATTTATGCCCACATGCAATGCAGGTCCTCGATGATGTTCAAGACTCTTAACCCATGCAATTGACATCCACACAAGCAATATACATGGTATTCAGCTCCCCTATTATTACTTTGTTGGATAGCATCATTGTAGCATTATGCTCATTTAATGTTGAGGATCTACTGAGGTTAATTGGTAGCGTACTCTGTTGATTTGGATCTTATTGTTTCTTATAGCTAAATAAAGATTATATATATACACACAAAAAGATTATATCTGTTACTTTTGATCTTTTTCTGGAGTCGTCCTATAAAAGACGCAAATTTAATGTCTCCCAAAAAAGATGCAAATTGACTCCATCCCAATCGGTTACCAATTACATTTATCCTTTTCTGGGGTCCTATTATGTACCCAGTACACCATTTTAACCATTGTTTCGAACCTTTTACCTTTTTTTTCTGGGGTGCTATTCTGTACCCGGCACACCATTTTAACCATTGTTTCCAATCTTTTACCCTTAAATCTTGAGGCCCTTTAGAATCCAATATTCCTTGCATATCTAGGAATTCTTTGATATCCTTTTTAATTAAAGGATACGATGTTCTGTATTGTAGTAAATCCCTCGCATAAGACCCCTTCATAGCCCGTATTTGTTGCCATATCTTTGCAACTACATATGCTTGGGAAATTTTTTTTTTTAAATCTTGTTTTTTTGGGTTTAAAATTATATTTCTAGTCTTAATGACTATTCTTATAATTCTATTTCCATTCGTAATAAATATTCTGATAATTGCTGCAATATTCATCCTATATATATATTATGTAGATTATTAATTTCTTTGTGGGATTTGTACTTATGTGTGTTTAAGTCATCTCAAGATGACCACCATGAGTAGTATTATATAATGACATTTTTCCTCTTGTATTTTTCTGGTAATAATCACTTGGCAAGGGGACCCACTGTACACAAGCATAAACATTTGTTAGTAGAGGGAGGAATGGTGAATGTAATCACCGATTTGGGCTTCTCACTCTCTAGTCTCTTTCCTCATTTGCAAAGCCATTAAACTGCTCATGAAAGCCCTCAACTTACTATATAGATATATAATATTTACTCAAAATTTACATTCATCTAAAAAAGGAGTGCCAAAATAGGTCCAATAGACCTGGAGAAATCTCCCTCAAAACTGGTCTTAAGCCCAAAGTGATTGGCAAAATTTGACATCAATAAAATTCTCACTGAAATCATTAAAGAAAACATTCCAAAAGGATGAACAAAACTAGCCTGGATGGAGGTCATGATTTACAGGGTATGTTTTGCTTTTCCTATCTATGGTACTGCCACATCTTGGTTGGTACAAGCTGCACCATACCAGTTAATTCTGCTTTGTTTTCCACTAGATGCTCATCTGTCGTCTTCACCAACTTCCACTCATCCTCAACCATTAGCTTAGCCATATCTCTTTCCATATTTGAACATAAGTAGTACTCTTGGGCACTAAGAAGACCATTCCAATTCTTTGAAGGATCCTCTGCATGCCCCATCTGAGGGAGATTGAAGGTTTCCTCGCTGAAGATACAGCTATCCTCTGGTAATCCACCTCTCACAGGCCATTGTCTGCTGTGGACTGCCATGCCAACATGGTTATTGAGGGTGATTCCCATGTAATTGAATGTATTGGAGTAGACCTCATCCTCTATCCCAACATTTTTGGGGGTATATTCTTCCTTACTTTCCTCCTTGGTGAAGTGGAGATGCTGACTATAACCTGTGTCTGTGAAAAGAAGGGAACTAGAACTCTGCTGCATAATTAAAATTAGAATGAAAATTCCACCTTCCTAAATTGATCTCGTCTCCCTTTTCCAACTAAGCTTCCTTTCCTTTGTTTACAGATCTGAAAGCTCACATAAAACTTAATGGTACGCAGGTTAAGGCCTCAATTTAAACCTCATCAATGAAAGTGTATTGTCTGTCTGATATGGCATGCATCTGAATCAAGTGACAGCACAAGTTAGAAATGAGGGACTGCCAACTGCATGTCATAGCACACCCCATTCTAAGTAATGAGTGAATCATTGAATAGGAAGATGAGGATTCATTTAGATGGCTAATGTTGAAACGAGTTAGGCACTGGTCTCATACAACATGAGGGCCATGTCGTTTCTGAAGCAATCATGTCATTGTACCAGGCACAATCTATGAATTTGGTTTTCTCAATCTCTCATTGGAGGTGACCTAATCCAATCATATCAACCTAACCACCTCTCAAATCACCTTCCATCACCCTTTCACCCTGTTATGTCATGAAAAAAAATCTTGAATTGTGTAATATAAATTCCTCTGTGTTGATAAAATATGACGAGATTCAATTCTTAGAGGATCCATTATGAAATTAAGCTAACCCTTGGGCATAATGACACTTGTCAAAATTGCCACCAAGTCAATTTGGTGAAAGGTCAATACAAGGGGCTCAGTCTGCAACTAATGGCAGCGTGCCTCATGAGTGACAATGGTTTGGAGCTTATCTAAAAGCTGTTGAAGATTTATTGGAGTTAGCTAGAGCATTTCACCAGTTGCTTATTTTGCTCGAACACCCTTGGACAGCCAGTCTGCAGACAATTTTTTGTCGATATCAATTAGAAAGAATTGTTATGGACTTGGGAGTGGTGGCCTCCTATATCAAACCTCTTAGTCTCCGATTGTGATGGATTTTATTTTTCATTGCCTGAATTACTAGCATAGAGTCTCTGGCTACATGTACATAAGGGATTTTATAGATTTTATCCAGATTTAGACCTTGAATTAAAACATTATACTCTGCAATAGTATCTGCTGTTGTTTGCAGGTTAAAAGCAAAGCTAAAACCACATGACCAATAGAGTTAATATTGAGACTGGCCCCCACACAGTTTCCTTCATTCCATTGTGAAGCTCCATTGAAATCAGTTTCATTGAGTTCTCCTGAGGTTGCAACCATTGTGGATCAGATTTGCGTGATTTCTAAGAAGGTTTTTCTTCAAATTACTAAGGGCCTTGCTTGTCTCTTTGATATTGCCTTCTAGCTTCATCCAGAAAGGTTCTATTTCTTTGGCAACTGCCCCGAAAATTCTTGCGTTATGTGAATTTTCAAAATGGTTCCAGTGATGGCCTGCCAATCTTTAGGTTAAACAAAAGTTTCTGAATTGAAAATGGTTAAAGAAAAGAGACTTCTACAAGTATAGAAAATGAGGGAGCAACATACACACACTGTGACACACATATACAGATGAACAGACAAGCAGATGCTAAAAGATTTATTACAATCAATAATTGAAAAAAGGGTAAACCATTCAAAATAACCAAAAACAGATGTGTTTCAACTTGTCTGTCTTAGAATACTTCATATATTTGTCCATTGCTAATGAGTTTGGTCTGTCAGGAAGCGAATTTTAACCTAATAGAATCAAATACTATGGGTTGCAGCTACTGCGGTAATGTTCATTTCATCAGATTCAAAACTTCAAAATATTTCCTTCCATTGAAAGATCTTTCTATATATGCCATTGTTTCCTTTGCGAAATAATTGATGCCTTTTCTGCCTAAAATCATATCAATTTTTTCTTGTGCTCTGCATATTATCACTCTTCAAATAAAAAACATTATTATCTATGTTTGATTTTCGCATGCAAGTTGATCTTAAATGCGTTGCTAAATTATTTCATTGTATGGAATCATTTTGAAGTTGCATGATAAATTTAATGTATTTTGTTCATTCTGTTATTCTTTTCAGTTTTTGAATTTTTGAGCAACTGCAGTATCTGTTTTATTGTCTATTTGATTTAATTCCTTTACAGAGATATCATACGTTGGGGCGGGAACCGAGAAGCAGGTAAAACACAGACAGTAAGACGTGCTGGAGCAATAGTGTATTGTAGGGCATCATCTCTGGAAACTCTTGTGAGTCTATCCACAGTAACTTCGATTTTCATTTATGTTGATTCTGTTTTTATAGTCGTTTAAATTCGATCTTTTTGTTTGATAATGTTACGAACCTACATTGCCTTAAAACAAGTATTGTCTTTTTAAGGTGCATTTACGTTGATCTATGTAATCCACAAACATTTTCACTATATTTTTCTTTTTCTACTTATTCATAATCAATTATTATCACTTGCCATTTTTCAGCATCCTTGCTCCATACTATTCTGATTCCCAGATCTGTAATCTACGTATATGGGTACCTATTTGGGTGTATGATTGAATAGGTGGAGAAAGGGGGAAATGCTGTATTAATTGCTTGCTCATGATTCTAGTAGCCGAAAAAATAAGAATAAAATTTCTATGCTGAAGCATTTTCGCTACTAATTATGGATAATGGAATCTAGAAGTCTCTGATATGGAGCTCTCGGCTTGGCTGAGGCGTAATGGTTGTAGAACTAACAGTACTATGTTTTTCCTATGTGTAGGTTGGATATCTATATTTAACTAATGGAAATCGCTTGGATGCCATGATGAGAACGCTTGGGTTTTGCACAGATAATATTGCATAAACCTGGTGAACAATCATCAATTCAGTTGATAAAAATTCATTTTATTTTTAATGGATGGGTGCAATTTTTATATTCCCTAAAACGAGTTCAAAGAAGGGTCCAAGAATATAAAAAGGGCCTAAGAATATACACTACAAGAAGAGTGTTGGACAAGATGTTTTTATTGTGAGAATGAAGTAATAGCCGCCTCATTATTCATTTAAATGGAGTATAACATTGCACTCATAGTTTTATTTTGAAATTCAAATTGGTGCCTTTGCATTTCTATAAACATGTTGGATCCAAACATTTGGTACTGTTGATTGCTCCTTTTTGTGTTCTTAAGGTACAACACAGCATGTGCAACACTCATTCCCATGGTAATCTTTGTACTCCTAATTTGATCCCTCTTTTCCTTATTCTTCAGATACGACACATGCACAACAACAATGTTCATGTGAACCCTTCCACTCTTTCTTCAGTAAATAGTACACACCATGATGTAGGGGTTATACAATTTCACACACTTCTTGTTTATAATTAAACAAATTTCCTTCTCAAGGTTTCAATATACACTTTCCTACAGCAATCTTGGAGATAACTCATATAGACATGCTTGTTAAGCTACTCCTTGGTTATATGATTGCTCTCAATGTCATACAACTCCCATGTATGAATTTACAACCTTCTATTCAATGGCCTGGTTCAAGAAACAAAGCTTCTTAACAAATTGATTAGGTCTACTTTCTTGTCTTGACTGCTCACTCCCAAGGTTTAGGACTTCATCATGACTCTCTAGAGCTTCTTCAGGTTTTATTAGGCTTATTATATCATACTCAGATCCCAAAATTAACCACTCTATCACCAATCTTAAAAACTCTTGATCTTTCACTAAACTGTTCTCAAGGGCTACTAGGCCTAAAAGACAAAGGTCAGGTTTATGCTTCAAGAATGTCTTATGAGGTCCATCAAATGCTTGTAGCTGTTTCAAAACACTCTAAATGTGGTGATCTAACAAATCCAGGCCTTCATCCTTCTTGAAAGCCCAAGAAAATGTAAAAACTACACACTTTTAGCCCTTAATTTGGTCTTGAATGGACCTGCAGGAAGACTCACAAATATCTCACTCTGTACGGTAGCAAAAACCTTGAAACCTTCAAATCCCCTTAAATGACTCCTTAATGCATGTTTCTACAAAATTTCAGCATTTTTGGATGGCGGGAATGAGAGATAATCATATTTTTCTTTAGAAACCCTAGCTGCCCTGCTCCTGAGCCCGAGAGCACTAAAAGTGGTTTAATTTTCAAGATTTTGCATCTTCTTCAAAAATTTCCCTGGGATAGGTCTGTACAGACCTAGGGCATCTTTGGAAACAAATTGGAGCTTTTGAACAATCATAAAATGTGTGAAAATGATGAATTACCAGGACTGGGCACTTATAAACCGTTGATCTAATCCTATACTTCATAAACCACAACATGCATGCAATAACAAGTCTATAAATCATCAAATGTAATTGGATCACACTTGTGGGAGTATACACAAACTCATGGAAGCCTTCATCTATTGATTCTTGCACAAAACAATACACATACCCCTGCCTTCTTGCACATCAACCACCTAACTGAGCTATTCCTTCATACTATGCTCTTCAATCCTCCTCATCCGAGGTATACAAGGTTATTTGACGCCAAAAATTGGATTATGATGGTTGAGGATCACCGTGATCCTCTCAACCAACCAACATTCAACTTAAACAAGGCATTCTCAATGTTGCAACTTTATTATCAACTTTGGAATCTTGTTATTAATTACCACCTAATTTCTCGCATTAGACCTTAAATGTCTCACACCAGAATTTTCACTTTTACATCAAATGTAAAATACCTTAGATCTATTCACAATTCAAATTTCAAACATCTCAATAGTGGAGGGAAAATGCAAATATACAACCATGGTTCTAGAGACTCCTAATGAACCCTGTTAATTGCTTCTTATTGGCCTAATAAGATCTTTCACACCTCCACAAGGCAAATGTCATCATGATTATGCTCCATGTATGGATGCACTGCATCATAACACATAACTGGATTTAGTTTCATCATGCAATATCATAATAATATAGTTGTCAATTTATTGTAGAGATGACACTCTTTGCCAGAACTCTAAGCTCCACAGCTAGATGTATTGCTTAGAACCTCTGTTGTCCACAAATTTGTAAATTGATAGACAATTGTTTGGGATCCTGATCCTATTAGTAGTTACACCAATTTTAGCATTGGAAGTTAACATGCACATTTTCTTGTAAAAGCAAAATATAAGATGGTTATGTGAAACATCTAATAGGACAAGGATAGAAATTGTATGAAGCTTCTTGGAATATATTTTAGAGGTGGGAATATAAAGGAACAACTTATGGTTAGTATTTGACAAATGCCAAGAAAATTCACCCTTCCATTGATTGTTTTTTTGATTCTCAAGCCCTTTGCTATTCACAAGAAAATTAAGCGAACTTTGTTTTGAAGTGTTTTTTTTGTATATAACAAAGCTTAGATCCGTTTGATGACTTTAATTTAATCCGTTATAACTATACTCTTAGTTGTGTGCCACTTAATTCAAAAAAGAGAAAAACAAACTATTGTCATTGAGTAACTATTAGTGTACACATCCCATAATGTTTATAAGGACATATCTAAACATTGACAAGTGTGCAAAACTGGATGAATGAAAGTGACATTTAGAATTTCAACATTTGATTCGACTACTTTTAAAAAATATTTAGAAGGCAGAAGGGAAAATCACTCCCTTTTGTGATCAAATGAGATTTTCCTTTTCTTCCTGGGCTTGAAAATTTAATACGTAGAATATGAATTATCATAAGAGAGAAATCGTGTCTACTTCACCATTGAAAAGACATTTTAAAGATTTATAACTTTCGTATTATAAGTTTTATTTTTTATTTTTTTGACAATTTTGTACATATTTGAAACTGGTTTAAAAATAAAAAAACATTTAAAAAAAAAAAACCATCTTTTAGTTCTAGAATTTTTTTGACTCAACCACTCTTTTGAGAGTGCCTTTCATTGTTGAAAAGATATGTTAAATACTTACAACTTTTCTTTTCCACACTTCTAATGATTTAAAAGAGAAGAAAGAGGAATCTTTACATATATGATGAAATCTTATTTTTAAATCATTTTTACAATTAGTTGAGAATCATAAAAATGTATAATATCAAAATTGTAGGTCTCATTACTATCTTAAAAATGGTATAAACAGTACTTAAAATAGAGGTAGGAGTCAAAAGTTATACTAACATGTAAAATATGCCTCTCTTCAAAATATTTTTGTTTTATTCTTTTGTAAACTATTAAAAATTTGTGCAGAATTGCTAAAAACTTATAATGTGAAAGTGGTAAGTCTATTTAATATCTTTTCACTACTTTAAAGAGTGTCTAAAATAGAAGTCAAGATAAAAAAATAAAGTAAAATCATAAAAGACTCTTTAAAATAAATTACGAAAGATTACTATTTATGAAGGTATAAAAGGTGGTACAATCTTATGATTAATTTATAAATATGTTGAAGTTTCCCCTATATCTACAATTAACATCTATTTCTGACATGAATAACTCTTAATACATTTTACTTGTTCTTCATAAAAAAAAATAATATCGCAAGGTAAGTATATTGCACCCATCTAAATAATGATGCCATAGGATCCTCAATTTAATTATAATGGAACAATTGACAAAATCTTTGAGAACTAGTTCCATTAATACATATGAATATATTAGAATTCCCCTTATTTACACATCACATGCATTCTAACATGAATAAGCTGTTAAAAATACATTTTCCCTTTGTTAACAACATAGATAATGTTGCGTGATAAGTATGATTCATCTATTTAAATGAAGATGCTATACGATATCTACACCTTTTTTTTATAACCCACTTTTCTTTTTGTAGGTATTATTGATGCATTATCCCTCTTGAGTAATTGGTATTACTAAGAGCCGTGTGCCCAAAGCAAAAAGCCCAGTTAGCGGTATATGTAGAGATTTTATGTGCAAACATTGATACCTTAGATATCCTATCTTCTACGCCTCTTTGTCATTCTTACTGTCTTTTTTATGTCTTCACCATCCTCTTGCTATCTCTTGCATATTTACTTACAATACCTTCATACCTTTGTCAAATATTTGTTACATCAACTCCCGAGTTTTTCCTCCTAATTTTTCTTTTAAGACCCCATGATTTGTCATTGCATAGACTTGATGACATCGACCATGGTCGATACGATTTGACTTTATTTCTCAATGGTTAACTAGTTGATGCCATTAGCCATGAGGAATTGTAATGATTAATCACAACCCTTATATAAGTGTCATTTAAGAGTATTTTTGAATCATCACATCATTATCTATTAGTCTTCTTGCACTCACCAAACTACTTTGTAGTGCCCCTCCCACTTGCTACCTTGTTGACCTTAATTGTGAGTGAGTGTGTGCTTCTTAATCAAAATGGTATGTGCCTTGTCGAACATTTCGATTTGGTACATTGGTGTGAGTTTAAGTTACAGGTCATAGGACTTACATTCCCTTATGTTACATGAATGTAGTTATTTTAATAAAAAATAAAAATAAAAATAATAGTAAAAATTGTTAAAAATAAATAAAATAATAAAATGGTAATAAACAAAAATAATAGATGAAGATATTTATTCGGGGACTATGGCCCAACCTTCCTATTCTTCACGCGTGGATCTCTGAGCACTGGACTCCAATTTTAACTGGAAAAATAGACTTGTATCCGTGTGCTAAAGGTATTTTCATTGTAACTTTCTCTTTAATAGCTGATAGAAACATCATTGCTTCCAAACTTTGGACCTGCCAATCTAAATATTTGATCATTAAACCCTGGTTTCCATCCTTCAACCCACTCACAGAATCTTTCTCATGGAAACCTGTTTGGATCAGGCTGCCCCATTTACCTCTCCAGTTCTAGAGTCATGACTGTTTGACATCCATTGGCAATGCCTTGGGAACTACACTCTATATAGATTCTCAAACCACTAATTACACCCATACTACTTATGCTCGAATCCTGGTGGAACTTGACACCGATAAAAATCTTCCTGCAACCATAGACCTTAGAGTGCAAAATAGAACTTGGTCACAACCTCTTGATTATGAAGGTCTTCCTTTTCGTTGTAGAAGGTGTTTTTGCTTAGGGCACACCTCTACTGAGTGTGGGATGGAAAAACGTCAACATGAGAAGCGTAGCTGGTGGAAAGACGCACTTCCGAAACACCTGATTTTTGATGCAAAAAAGGGTCTAGATTCAAATGCAGATACAAATATTGAATCCATTTCAGCCCCGGAAACCAAATCTCAAATTGTGAGCAGCATGAAAAATGCACAAGTTGTTGAGGGCAACATGGAAAATGATAAATATCTCTCTCAGGATAACAACGTGGCTGTCCCAAATGGGACAAATGCGACTAAGGAAAATACTCCTCCTTTGTCTTCTTCTCCAACCGCGAAGGCTCCATCAGGATGGGTTACGGTCAACAAAAAGAAAAAATCTACCACTCTGAAGGGTAACACTTCGCCTTGATGATTCTTATCTCTACTATTGGCTGGCTGGGTTACATTGGTCTCATTTTTCTTGGCCGGATAGCGGATGCTTCCAATGGTGTTGATATGCCATTGCTGTTTGATTGTTGTACATCAGTTGTTTTTTTGTTGTTGCTTTGTCGGTTGTTGGTTTTTACTTTGCAGACAGTTTTCTGCAGTCGGGCTTTATTGTTCTATTTGGATTTTGATCCATCTCTTGTGCTTTAACTTTCAATTCTGGCTTCTGAGCCTTGGTGTACAAGGGTATAGTCCCTTTCAAAAAACTATTTACCAATAATAAAAAAAAAAAAGATGCCAAGGTTTAAATGTTACTTTGTTAGCAAGCCTAAACCAAGATTTATTCTGATCGAGCTTGGTTTTAAAGCTTACTTTGTGATGATCTTGAACCGAATCATGTTTACACATACTTGAACAAGACCACGTATTATGGAATATATTTGTATAAAGTCTTATCAAAAAACAAAAACAATACATTTCTGAGTAAAAATGATTGTAGGATAGGCACAAAATGGGAAATTTAAAAAGGATAAAGGACTTGACAAAGAATTTTGAAAGCAAATTTATATCTTCTGTAGTGGTTGGCCCCCAAATAGGAGTTTTGAATCAGTTGACCCGACCAATAGCTCAGGAATGATAACGGCTTAGTTGGATGCAAGAGGAAGCCCAATATTCCATTCGATCCTGAAGCCTCAATCTACATACAATTGGAGCTTCCTGTGAAAATACCCCGGATTCTACCAAAGCTGTTACACAAGATTACGTGGGTCTGCCCCACGGGGCACTCTAATTTGTTCTTCCAATGCAACAGATCCTTCAGTTTTTATATTTTATCTCCCTTTTGGTAGTTAAACAACCAAGAAGTCAATCTCAAAGTAGTAATGTTCACGAGTGTCAGAGTAATATAACTATTGATAATTGTCAGGGGAGAGTAATGATTCAGATGTTTTAATAGTTATGATTGTGTACAAGATTTTAATAGTTTAGGTATTGTTTTGCTGAAAATAATGATCTAGAAGTGGTTTCTATACACTCTTAACTAACAGAATAAGATTGGTATTGTTGTGCTTCGGCAAATAGTTTTGGCTATGTGGAAGCCTTGGGATTGGGTATCAAGACCCAACAAAGAATACTTGAAAGTGAACTTATGTTAGATGTTGTTGTTGCATAGACTTTGGCCATGCATGCAAACGGGAGATTTTTCTGGCAAGTGATTTTTTTGAAAAAATGTATCATCGAAGGAGTCTTTCGGAATTTATGGTCGTGGGTTTTACAAGCAGACATGTAATATCTTTTTCAAGGGTTGAAATTGAAAAAGAAGGAAACCACACAATCCCAAGTGAAGTATAATCTATTTTTTTATAATAACAGCTGTAATATTCCTTAAACCCTAGCAACGAACTGTATAGGGACTCAAATACACCATAAAATCATGCACAATTACTTCTAAATAATTATTTCAATTACGACAACCAATATCCATCCAATTTGCAATAAAGAAATGGAGAAAATCAGTGATGATACACTGTTGTAATTAAATTTGTGACAACAACAGGGCAACCACAAACAAGCACTGAAATCAATAGATAAACCTCTCCAAAAATAGCCAAATTATGGTTTACGGCCTTGGAAATTATTGAGAACCAAAATATAAAACAATATATGAATTAGTTTCCCTAGAAAGCACTTACTCATAGAATGTGCCTCACCATCGATGATCAAATTTGAAGGGTTGGTCTGAATTTCAATGTGAAGGGTAAATATTGGACCAACCCTTCGATGATGAAAAGTAGTATAAATATTTTGCACTTCATATGACAAGAGTAGATTAAGTAACCACATCACAAAAATAAAGAACATTTTTTAATTGAGAGATTTTTTTTTAAATGAATGTTTATTAAAACTAAGAACATTTTTTAATCGAGAGATTCATTTTTAAAAAATGAATGTTTTATAAAAACTAAGAACATTAATTAGGTGTTGAATATAATATTTTACATCAATCACATCTAAGAACAATATCTATACCCCCTACATAGGGTCTATTTTATTATAATGTTATTTTAAAACTCAACCTAAAACAAGTCATCTATTAATTAACTCATTTACTTTGAAAAGTTGCTTAATAGTTTGTTTCTTACAACATTAAGCACACAAGTAATGAGTAAGATCAATTATATTGGTCTAAATGTGTTAGGGTGTGTTAATGCACCTCTAGACGCTCGAGCATTTAGACAACAAAAACAAAAGCAAACTATCCATAACTATTAACTCAAACTCAGATTTGATTTTCTATATGCCACCTCTATGAATGCCATTATTCTGCACCTTCCACTATCTTTTTCGAACTCACTTTGCTTAATGTGCATGTTAAACGAGAAGAACATCCCTTTGATTCATATTAGGCTCAAGCCAATAGGTTCCAATGTAGTGATCCTCTGACTTGACATTGATATGATCCTTGGCTTATATAATTTATACTTCGAGCCTTCATGGTTAATTGATATTGTCCACTATTTCCATCTCATAGGTTTTGGGTTTCACTTAGGGAAAATTTTAGTGGTGAATCTTCATTAATTCACGAATATTCTGGTTTTTAAAATTTTGTGAAATTTTAGGTATATGGGTATGACTAATTCGCCTAAATTTTAAAGGTTCAAGTTACTTTTAGGGGTCATTTCGCCCAACGTTTACGCCAATAACCAAATTTTTAATTCAAATTGCCATTAGTGAGAAATTAAAATTTGTAAAATTCACCTGCATATATATAACATTACTAAATATCACTATGGTTATAGGGTAGCGACCGCTAAGCTATGCAAAGAGTTGTTTACAATGACAAAATCTAATGGAATTTGCTTGTATCTTAAAATTCACCATGGTCTAGCCAAAGTTACCTAGCGACCACTAAGCTCTAAAATTTACTATGGTCATGTTGATGTATTAGCAATTTAGCTAGTGACTACTAAACTATAAATATCTCCATTTTTTCACCAAAAAAATCACATTTTTAGAATTTTTTTGTTTAGTGAAATTGAATTATTAATCCTTTTGATTAATCCAAGATAAATATGGCCAAATATCACTATGGTTAGAACCTAGAAGCCGCTAAGCTATGCAAATAGTTGTTTACAATGACTAACTCTAATGGACTTTACTTGTGCTTTAATTATTTGCATCAACACTTGTCACATGATTTGATGTATTGTAATGCCCCCATTTGTCTTTGCTTTCTGTTATTCCGTGGCGATCGAGCTTCTAAGATTTATCCATTGTGTTCCCTTTGGAAGACGTTGTTGTCTTGTTTTGTCGAACTTCTTCCCCGTTGATTGTTGTTTTGTTTGCTGCCCACAACATCCCTCGCGATTTATCCTATTAAAGGAAGACCTTGTTCTTGTTTTATCGAACCTCCTATTGATTGTTGTTTGTTGCACCTCCGATATTTTTGGCGTAGTTTTGGTCACGCTCATGCTCGAACTCCCGATTATTAATAATAATAATAATAATTATTATTATTATTTTTAATTGTTGTCACTTTTGTGCTAAGTCCTAAGCGACTTTTCGAACCCCGTCGGGTGTCGCAGCATTTTAAAACATAAAAAAAAAAAAATAATAAAAGAATGGACGTCAGTTATACTTCGCAGTTGGTTACTGTCGTCAGTTTGTCGACCTAACGGAATTATTTAAAAAAAAATAAATGAAATTTTGATTAATTAGATTTATTTCATTTTGTGGATAAGTAATTTTTTGCCTGACAAGTTGGTGAGAAGTGGGAGATTTTAATTGGGCCGCCTGTTTTCTGCCCTAGTCGGCTGTAAAATTAATGATGAAATTGACCTTTGCTGGATTGGGGCGCCTTTTTCCTCCATACTGGTCGCACTTCTTTTTTCCAACTTTTCTTGTCTTGTATCTTTCCACGTCCTTGCTGTTCTCCTGCAAATTTCGGCTCGCAGCGTGAGACCTTGGGAGGGCGAACTGCGTGTGGATTGGTGGAAAAAAACGTTGGAAAATTTTGCCTTCTTTTGCTGCGCGCCTGCCACTTTGTCATGCTCGTTTTTCTTTTGTGTTAGGCACCTTCCCTGGCCGCATGGAATCCTGCTCACGCCTGGTGCTGGGGGCGTTTGGAAAAGTGGAGGAAGGTATCCAGAATGCGCAGGACCTGGGCGCGTTTTTTGTTGTCTGCCTTGGCCGCGTGGGGAAGAAGGGGCGCGGGTTTCTTTTGCTGGCCGCGCACAGCGACCAGCTGGTGTTGTAGGCGGGTTACCTCCACTTTCATTGGATGCGGCGGGGTCTGTTCTTGTTGGGGATCCACAGCAATGGACTGCAACAGTCCTTAGCCAGGCAGCAGGCGTGTACAGTATAGTAGAAGCCCCTTTGAGCGCTGCCAACAAACAGGCTGTCCAACATTGTTGTTACCTGTTCAGTATTGAATGCATCCTCAAATTTGGGATTCTCCTTCAAGTTTTATTTATTTTTATTTTTTTATCCAAATCGATTAAGTGATAGTAAGAGTGTTTCCAGGAAACCTAATGAAATTTATTACAAAGATTCTCTATTGAGACTTACTTGTTTTACGATGCAACTCATGGAGGAGAATCTCATAGAGGAGGATCTGTTTCATATCAGAATATTCATGAAGCACATTTTGCTTTGCAATTATGAACTTATTAGGGAAGTTTTGAATTTGCATGGGCCATTCTGCTGCCCAGGTTTGGAGCTCTCCTCGTGTTTTTCTTCACATCCTCAGAGCTCACAAAGCTGGGTACTGAAAAGAAGCACAAAAAAAAAAAAAAATAAGATGCTATATACAAGGAGGGAGGCCAACGGGATTTGATGCAAGTGCTAGTGAATAGTTCGATTGCCACAGCACTAGCGTTAGGAGTTGCTTATTGGATGACAGGCTGGAATGATATCTGTTTGAACTCGAAAAGGCACCCTTGGTTCTTGGTTTGATTGGTGGTATCTTGGGGCACTATGCATCTTTGTAACGGTGATTCTTGGTCTTCGGAAATTGGTGTTCTTAGTAGCAGCCAACCTCGGCTCATCACTACCTTCAAGGGCCTATTTCAGCGTGCTCTTGCCTTGGGAAGCGCATTAAAGGCATGATAAGCCCTAACCCTCTCTCTTAATAATTTATTTACTTTAGCATTTAGATAAATCAATCTCTGCAGTTTTGTTGAATTCTGTACATGTGATGTCTCCTTTGGATTGTTGATGTGTGATTCTATTTTACTAAGTAAGTAACGTCTTGGATTCTTGATATTATTTAATATTTATTTTACATATACATATATGTTGACTCCTTCTTGAACGAGATGCCCAAAAGAAATGGGTTTCCGAATGACTTTTAATCGCAATTTACATGAGCTAATCTCTCTCCAGTGATTCTCGCTTTTTGACCTTATAAAGTTAGTTTATCATTTTGCCATGATTACTCCTGTGAACAGTGGTTTTTGTAGGAAATATTGTAGTGTGTGAATGAGATTTAGAATTTTTCTTGTCTTGCTTTTATTATGTAAAACATGGCGTGAAAACGGAAATTTGCTCGAAAGACTGTGTTGGTCTTTTAATGTGGATTGATAATAGTATAACCCCCATTAGGATTGGAGGCTTCTCTTTGGGAGAGTCGTCTTGGCTCTTCTTGGTCCTTCTAGATGCTATCCGACTCCTTAGATTATCGTTTACTTTGGGGATTATTGAAAACCCTCACCAAGCCCTCTACTATTCTTATTACTATGAGCTTACTTTTAGATTGGAACGCTCCTGAAACATGTTTTAATGGGGTTTCTATTTTGTGACCCTTTTGAATACGGTAAGCCTCAAGACGTTAGTTTGTGTGGATAACTATATGGCTTAAGTTTGAGGCGCTTCTTAGATCTTCGAATCAGTTAAAGTAATAATGGATACATCGAACCCTCATGAATGTGTATATTCTACAAGTTTGATTGGCATGTTATGGCCCTCAGGCATATGAATTCAGACAATGCTTGAAATATGAGATTATAAATTTATCCTATACTTTGACTTCAAAGCTGGTTGAAATGCTTGTTGGTAGGAAAACAGATGAATAGGGAAGTTATGAGAACTACCCTAAAAAGAATTCTTACACAGCCTTAAGTAAAGGTGACAACTAACATAATGGGACCTGTTCATACCTTATATGACGTTAAGGATAAAAGTCGACACAAATTATTTAACTTCATTATGCGGGACAATGATTGATACCCATAAATTGAGATATGCAGTGGAGATTGAATTATATAATATGATATATTATGCTATCGGGCAACCGTAAGAATAAATATGTTATTTCAATCCTTGGTTAGCGCGTGGAATATTTTTACGCATTTATGATGATTACTATGTTAGCTAAAAAATTGGTACTTCCATCTCAATTGTGAGTTGAGATAATGTTGATAGTTGCATTTATAGTGGCTTGGACCACGCTTACATGTTTTAGCTAGCCAAATGTACCTTCTACTCATTAACGAAGTATGATGGAATTGTTGTTCGTAATTCATCCCTCAGAGTTGGACTCTTATACTAATAGAGGCATATAGAGACTTGATAATAAATCAACAGCGATAGGATATCTAAACAATATATGAACTTACTTGATTGGTGGAAACCTTGTTTACATAAGTACATTCTTTTATTGTGAGATAAATATCAAAAGTATACTTACATATCCTTGTCTTTCTATAAAGGTCGATACTTGGGTAATATTGATGATTGTCATATGATTGACACTTGTATTTATTAGAGAAGCTTAATGTCGTTGGTGCTTTTATTTAATTGAAAGATAATATTATTGGAAATTTTACATGTGAAGTAGGTTGAGGGTATTAGGTGAGCGATACTATTGTTACTGTAATTTAATTATGATTAAATGCAAGGTTAAGGTTGCATATCTTCTAGCCACTTGGAATTTTAGTTCATATGTAAGCATTTTAGGAAGTGTTCAATGATGGTTATGAAATGTATTATCATGAGATGTGCAGTTAAAATTTGAATACATGATTAGGAATTATTTGATAGGGAGTATTGCAAAATTTCATTTATTTAAATGCTAGATGGCATAAGTTATTAGGTGAGGTTTATATCTTATCATGCTCAGTTCTAGCGAACTGACTCTAGTAAATATTTGCTGCAGATGGAATGTTAGCGAGTAGATGAGGGATAGACTTGTAAACTTGTGCATCAACCTCAGCTGAGAAGTTCTTACTTAAATCCTTTTTATATTGTTCAGCTATTGAGATCATACAGTGGAAAATGTAGGAGAGGATCTTGGTCTTGGTATAATGTATTTGTGGATTTTGTCATCCTAACTTTGGACACCTTTGTTTGTTTGACCATCCTTGAGAATATTAAAATATTGATTACTGATTGTTGAGCGACCTTATTGGATTATTGGTATTTTAAGTGTGGATGTAAACTTGTTTTGTTCTGGTGAAGGAGTGTTATTAAACTCTACCCTTGAAAATAAATGTTGAGTGAATCTTGCTGACTTATTAATAATGCGACATAAGTAAAATAACGTGGGTTGTTTAATACTTATAAAAGTTGAACTAAAAGTTATTTTTAAATAAATTAACATAGAGGTTACCAGCTTGAGAGCCAGGAATTCTTTAAAGAAATCATAGGCGAGACTATCTTTGTGAGTAAAGAATTATATAACATGATAACCCTAGCTTCTCTAGTGAACATTATTCCTTTTTGGGTGAAATTTGTAAAATAACCCTAAGGTGAAACGAACTGTTAGTTGTTAGAAGAGGACAAGATTTAATAAGCCTGAGAAAACTTAGCATTGTAAGAAGCATTGTACAAATCATATCTAGAGTCTTAGCAAACTGTAGCTAAGGATCGAAAGAGGTTACTTAAAAATAAATAACCATCAATAATTTCCTCATTGTGGCTTGCCCTATCTGTAGGTGTGTTACGTGGTGGCTTCTTATGTTGTTTTGTCAGATAGAAAAGTGAACCATCCTTGGAGTGTGTGAACATTTCCGTGTTACCCTTGTGGTCATCCTTGTATTGAGTTATCCACGGAGTTAGTTGTGACCTTGGTGGTGGCATGTTGTGTCGTGTTATGCGTCAAAAAAAAAAAAAAATTATCCTGTATTTTACTGTGTTGTTTGGGTGTGAAATTTTGGGTCGTTACATTTGGTATCAGACGAGGTTCATGCTCTCGAACCTCTGGGATGGATTGGAGATGTGATGGTATTACATGATGATGATGGTGTACATGATAGTGTTACATGGAGATGAGGGTATTGCATGGTAGTGGTTTATATCGGAAGAGTAATGTGGTATAAGCGTGATGTGATTGATGTCGTAATTGTGATATTATGAACGCACATGATGTGTATGTCACTTAGTGCGTGTTTGTCATCATGTTGATGTGCTGGGGATGGGAGTATTCTCTCTCCTTCTTGTGGATTCTATGAAGAGTTCACGTGTAAGTTACTGCTTGTGATGTGTGAAAAGTATTCTAATGTGGATGACGGGGTGTTGGAGCATTGTGGCATATTGTGATATGTGGGTGTGTCGATATGGGTATGACGGATTGATGTAAAGTGAATTAAGTTGTACCATGATGTTTTACCATGTTTTAAAGAAATGTGTGTATCACCTTGTTATGTAGCAAATGAATGTTATGTTGTGATTGTTACTATGTCCATCATATGTATGAGTTGTGTGATATGTAATGATTCATGTCGTGATTTAGGGTCATACAGTGAGTGTATGAACCCTATCGTATTGTGATTGCACTTTGGGTGCAGAATGTGGTAAAGTGATGTATTGCGCCCTGTGATTGTATGATTGTGATCTACCCCGTATACATACCATACGTGAGACGTTATGGTAGCTATGTGTGTACCACCATGGTGTTAGTGATGTAGTTATATGTTATGTTGTGAACCTTACACTAACCGACCCTGAGGGAAATCGGTAAACTGTGTATGTTTGGAGTGAGAAAATGTGTACCGTTGACCAATCACTCGAGCCGAGTACGAGATAGGAAGTGGAGCCTTACATAGGCTGAAAACCCACTTTTGTTTGTTTGGTATGTGTGACACTTGCTCAACGGGTGTCATGCATATTGTGTTTCGCGGACACCTCAGGCTCAGTAGATGGTGACTTGTACTCTTTTCTCTCTCCCGATATGGTTGTCGTATGGATTTAACCTATGTGATTTTGACTATGTTGAGCCTTGTTGAAGTTGTGGCGAGCTGATTCTGATTGAGATGATGACAGTTGTATTATTGATATATATTGTTACGAGCTGAGGCTCGATGTTCCGAGTGCTAGCAACTCGTTGAGTACCCCTTTGGTGGCTAGATAAGGCCACACGGTTATCGTAATG
Organism: Taxus wallichiana var. yunnanensis; assembly: GCA_018340775.1. Lineage (NCBI taxonomy): Eukaryota > Viridiplantae > Streptophyta > Pinopsida > Cupressales > Taxaceae > Taxus > Taxus wallichiana. Next base: position 826,561,537 of record CM031242.1, on the reverse strand, counting down.
TGACATTATTAAAAGTGTATTTTATTCGTAAATTGAGTTTTTTACTTTACTTTGCAAGGACCAGCAGTTTTCTTGATTGCCATGCTTACATTTTGGGCATTTCCTTGGTTTGTGGTACTAACGTTCAGATTTTTGCACTAACTATGGCCATTTGGTCAGTTGTTTTGCTTGGTTTTGAATCTTCTTCTAAATTTTAAGATTGTACCGCCTTGCCCAAGGCTTGTACTTTGCCACTTGGCATTCTGATCAGATTGTTATGCTGGTTCTATTGTCGTGATGTGTGGATAGGGTCATAGGATGCACCATGGAATGGTTGGACCTATGGACCCGCTTCGTTGTATGGGGGTACGCCCCAAGGAGTTACAGATAACTAGCGGGTTGTTGGACCACGAGTTATTATGTCACTTGGGTTGGGGGTGACGGGGCTCTATGTGCCTGGGCCATAGGGTGACCCGGCCTCATTAAAAGGAGAAAGGAGACGGCACTCTATGGTTGAGTGACCTGGTATTCTTTATGGCACTCTATGGTTGAGTGACCTGATATTCTTGATGGCACTCTATGGTTGAGTGACCCGACTTGGTTTGGCACTATGTTTCTTTCTCTTTGGGAGTTATGTGGAGTTGCTTTGTAATACTTGGGAGTAGGTGGTTATTTTCTGATGCTTCGGGTGGTATATGGTGCTACGGGTAGTGTTATGATGTGTGTGTGCTCACGAGAGTTGGTTATGGTTGTGGCTCCCTAGTGTACCCTATGTACTTGTAGCTTTTGTTCGGAGTTATGTGAATTTTTTTTTATCTGTGAAATTAAGGAAATGTCTTGTTGTCGTAGTACACCTTGCTCAAGTATTCTATTTGTCAGTCATGATTGTGTGACAAGGACTAGGTTATGAGGACCGTACATATTCCCTTCCGTATTTGAGTAATTTTTTTGTGTGATGTAATTCAGTCATGAAGTATATACTTATGTGTTTGTTAATCTATAGTGTCTTGTCTGACCCCGATAGGGTGATTGTGTAGCAGTTCATGTTGGGGCACCCACAATAAGGAATAAACTAAAACTCTTCGACAATGAAAATTTTACAGAAATTAAACTAAAAATAATGTTAACGGAAAGAGACTAATGAAATAATGAATAAGAGGGAACTGCCAATCTTCACAGAACCTTGGAAGTTAAAATTTCTGCCAAATGTTCCTAAGGCCACCCCGTGGCCGTGCTTGTGCCTCTGAAATCGTAACCTTAGAACGTAGCTGCACCCATATTGAATATTTATTTATTTATTTATTTTTGTGGTTGCGTACTTTAATTATTTTATTTTATTTTTTTTTCACTATGTTATGTCGCATCGAGGACGATGCTTTCTTAAGGGGAGGAGAATGTAATGCCCCCATTCGTCATTGCTCTGTTATTCTGTGGCGACCGAGCTTCTAAGGGCTGAACGCCGTTGTGTTCCCTTTGAAACGTTGTTGTCGTCGTCTTGTCGAGCCTTCTTCCTGCGTCAATGTCGATGTTTTGGTTGCTGGCCCGCAACATCCCTCGCGATTTATCCTATTAAAGGAAGACCTTGTTCTTGTTATATCGAACCTCCTGTTGATTGTTGTTTGTTGCCTGCCAGATATTTTTGCCGTAGTTTTGGTCACGCTCATGCTCGACCTCTCGATTAAATAATAATAATATTATTATTATTATTTATTATTATTTTTAATTGTTGTCACTTTTGTGCTAAGTCCTAAGCGACTTTTCGAACCCCGTCAGGTGTCGCCGCATTTTAAAACATAAAAAAAAAAAAAAAAAAAAAAAATAATAAAAAAGAATGGACGTCAGTTATACTTCGTAGTTAGTTACTGTCGTCAGTTTGTCGACCTAACGGAATTATTTAAAAAAAAAAATAAATGAAATTTTGATTAATTAGATTTATTTCATTTTGTGGATAAGTAATTTTTTTGCCTGACAAGTTGGTGAGAAGTGAGAGATTTTAATTGGGCACTTTGTTTTCTGCCCCTAATCGATCATTGTAAAATTAATGATGAAATTGACCTTTGCTGGATTGGGGCGCCTTTTCCCTCCATACTGGTCGCACTTCTTTTTTTTTAACATTTCTTGTCTTGTATCTTTCCACGTCCTTGCTGTTTTCCTGCAAATTTCGGCTCTGGCAGCGTGAGACCTTGGGAGGGTGAACTGCGTGTGGATTGGTGGAAAAAAAAACGTTGGAAAATTTTGCCTTCTTTTTTTTTTGCGCCACTTTGCCACTTTGTCATGCTCGTTTTTCTTTTGTGTTAGGCACCTTCCACGCCGCATGGAATCTGCTCACGCTTTGGTGTTTGGGGCGTTTGGAAAAGTGGAGGAAGGTATCCCGAATGCGCGGGACACAGGCGCGTTTTTGTTGTCTGCCTTGGCCGCGTGGGGAAGAAGGCGCGGGTTTCTTTTAGATGAAGCCACGCACGCAAGCCAGCCGGTGTTGTAGGCGGGTTACCTCCACTTTCATTGGATGCGGCGGGTCTGTTCTTGTTGGGGATCCACAAAGAATGATGCTGCAATAGTCCTTAGCTGTGCAGCGAAAGCGTGTACGGTATAGTAGAAGCCCCTTTGAGCGCTTCCAACAAACAGTTGTCCCAACATTGTTGTTACTTACATTCGATATTGAATGCATCCTCAAATTTGGGATTCTCCTTGAGTTTTATTTTTTTTATTTTTTTATCCAAATCGATTAAGTGATAGTAAGAGTGTTTCCAGAAACCTAATGAAATTTATTACAAAGATTCTCTATTGAGACTTACTTGTTTTACGATGCAACTCATGGAGGAGAATCTCATGAGAGGAGGATCTGTTTCATATCGAGAATATTCATGAAGCACATTTTGCTTTGCAATTATGAACTTATTAGGGGAAGTTTTGAATTTGCATGGGCTTTAAATTCGCTGCGCATCTATCCTTCCTTTGGAGCTCTCCTCGTGTTTTTCTTCACATCCTCAGAGCTCACAAAGCTGGGTACTGAAAAGAAGCACAAAAAATAAACAAAAAAATAAGATGCTATATACAAGGAGGGAGGCCAACGGGATTTGATGCAAGTGCTAGTGAATAGTTCGATTGCCACAGCACTAGCGTTAGGAGTTGCTTATTGGACAGGCTGGAATGATATCTGTTTGAACTCAGAAAAGGCACCCTTGGTTACTGGTTTGATTGGTGGTATACTGGGGCACTATGCATGCTGTAACGGTGATTCTTGGTCTTCGGAAATTGGTGTTCTTAGTAGCAGCCAACCTCGGCTCATCACTACCTTCAAGGGCCTGTTTCAGCGTGCTCTTGCCTTGGGAAGCGCATTAAAGGCATGATAAGCCCTAACCCTCTCTCTTAATAATTTATTTACTTTAGCATTTAGATAAATCAATCTCTGCAGTTTTGTTTGAATTCTGTATATGTGATGTCTCCTTTGGATTGTTGATGTGTGATTCTCTTTTACTAAGTTAGTAACGTCTTGGATTCTTGATATTATTTAATATTTATTTACATATATATATGTTGACTCTTTCTTGAACGAGATGCCCAAAAGAAATGGGTTTCCGAATGACTTTTAATCGCAATTACATGAGCTAATCTCTCTCCAGTGATTCTCGCTTTTCGACCTTATAAAGTTAGTTTATCATTTTGCCATGATTACTCCTGTGAACAGTGGTTTTTGTAGGAAATATTGTAGTGTGTGAATGAGATTTAGAATTTTTCTTGTCTTGCTTTTATTATGTAAAACATGGCGTGAAAACGGGAAATTTGCTCGAAAGACTGTGTTGGTCTTTTAATGTGGATTGATAATAGTATAACCCCCCCCATTAGGATTGGAGGCTTCTATTTGGGGAGAGTCGTACTGGCTCTTACTGGTCCTTCTAGATGCTATCCGACTCCTTAGATTATCGTTTACTTTGGGGATTATTGAAAACCCCTCACCAAGCCCTCTACTATTCTTATTACTATGAGCTTACTTTTAGATTGGAACGCTCCTGAAACATGTTTTAATGGGGTTTCTATTTTGTGACCCTTTTGAATACGGTAAGCCTCAAGACGTTAGTTTGTGTGGATAACTATATGGCTTAAGTTTGAGGCGCTTCTTAGATCTTCGAATCAGTTAAAGTAATAATGGATACATCGAACCCTCATGAATGTGTATATTCTGCAAGTTTGATTGGCATGTTATGGCCCTCAGGCATATGAATTCAGACAATGCTTGAAATATGAGATTATAAATTTATCCTATACTTTGACTTCAAAGCTTGTTGAAATGCTTGTTGGTAGGAAAACAGATGAATAGGGAAGTTATGAGAACTACCCTAAAATGAATTCTTACACAGCCTTAAGTAAAGGTGACAACTAACATAATGGGACTGTTCATACCTTATATGACGTTAAGGATAAAAGTCGACCTGAAATTATTTAACTTCATTATGCAGGACAATGATTGATACCCATAAATTGAGATATGCGAGTGGAGATTGAATTATATAATATGATATATTATGCTATCAGGCAACCGGTAAGAATAAATATGTTATTTCAATCCTTGGTTAGCGCGTGGAATATTTTCTGGCATTTATGATGATTACTATGTTAGCAAAAAAATTGGTACTTGCATCTCAATTGTGAGTTGAGATAATGTTGATAGTTGCATTTATAGTGGCTTGGACCACGCTTACCTGTTTTAGCTAGCCAAATGTACCTTCTACTCATTAACGAAGTATGACGGAATTGTTGTTCGTAATTCATCCCTCCGAGTTGGACTCTTATACTAATAGAGGCATATAGAGACTTGATAATAAATCAACCGATAGGATATCTAAACAATATATGAACTTACTGATTGGTGGAACCCTTGTTTACATAAGTACATTCTTTTTATTGTGAGATAAATATCAAAAGTATACTTACATATCCTTGTCTTTCTATAAAGGTTGATACTTGGGTAATATTGATGATTGTCATATGATTGACACTTGTATTTATTAGAGAAGCTTAATGTCGTTGGTGCTTTTATTTAATTGAAAGATAATATTATTGGAAATTTTACATGTGAAGTAGGTTGAGGGTATTAGGTGAGCGATACTATTGTTACTGTAATTTAATTATGATTAAATGCAAGGTTAAGGTTGCATATCTTCTAGCCACTTGGAATTTTAGTTCATATGTAAGCAGATTTTAGGGAAGTGTTCAATGATGGTTATGAAATGTATTATCATGAGATGTGCAGTTAAAATTTGAATACATGATTAGGAATTATTTGATAGGGAGTATTGCAGAATTTCATTTATTTAAATGCTAGATGGCATAAGTTATTAGGTGAGGTTTATATCTTATCATGCTCAGTTCTAGCGAACTGACTCTAGTAAATATTTGCTGCAGATGGAATGTTAGCGAGTAGATGAGGGATAGACTTGTAAACTTGTGCATCAACTCAAACCGAGAAGTTCTTACTTAAATCCTTTTTATATTGTTCACTATTGAGATCATACGGTGGAAAATGTAGGAGAGGATCTTGGTCTTGGTATAATGTATTTGTGGATTTTGTCATCCTAACTTTGGACACCTTTGTTTGTTTGACCATCCTTGAGAATATTAAAATATTGATTCTTGATTGTTGAGCGACCTTATTGGATTATTGGTATTTTAAGTGTGGATGTAAACTTGTTTTGTTCTGGTGAATGAGTGTTATTAAACTCTACCCTTGAAAATAAATGTTGAGTGAATCTTGCTGACTTATTAATAATGCGACATAAGTAAAATAACGTGGGTCGTTTAATACTTATAAAAGTTGAACTAAAAGTTATATTTAAATAAATTAACGTAGAGGTTACCAACTTGAGAGCAAGGAATTCTTTAAAGAAATCATAGGCGAGACTATCTTTGTGAGTAAAGAATTATATAACATGATAACCCTAGCTTCTCTAGTGAACATTATTCCTTTTTGGGTGAAATTTGTAAAATAACCCTAAGGTGAAACGAATCATTAGTTGTTAGAAGAGGACAAGATTTAATAAGCTTTGAGAAAACTTAGCATTGTAAGAAGCATTGTACAAATCATATCTAGAGTCTTAGCAAAATTGTAGCTAAGGATCGAAAGAGGTTACTTAAAAATAAATAACCATCAATAATTTCCTCATTGTGGCTTGCCCTATCTCGTAGGTGTGTTACGTGGTGGCTTGTTATGTTGTTTTGTCGGATAGAAACGTGAACCATCCTTGGAGTGTGTGAACATTTCCGTGTTACCCTTGTGGTCATCCTTGTATTGAGTTATCCACGGAGTTAGTTGTGACCTTGGTGGTGGCATGTTGTGTCGTGTGATTTTACCTTTGTTTGGGTGTGCAATTTTTGGCCAATGTTTATAATTCTCTTTGACCATATTGCACAACCTGCTATGAAAATGCAAGACATGGGAGAAGAAGATGTTGATTTGCTTCTCCGGTACAAGGCTGACGGTGGAACCATATATTCCTTTGGATTGAAGGAGGCAGAAAAGGCAATTATTGAATCACTTATGAACCTTGTAGCTAAAAGGAAAAAGACGGTGATAGTTTTCTTGAGTGATGGTGGCGACAATGGAGGTAGTGATCCTCTATATTATGTGGGAAATTTGAAGAAAGTGGACCCTTCAATAACAATTCATACTATTATGTTTGGCTTAGATCCGATAATAGAGATTCTCTTGAAAATGGCAAAATATGGCAATGGCTCGTTCCAGCAAAGCCTTGATGAAGTGCAACACATTAACCCTGGCTCAAATAATGTTTGAAAACAAAGAAACAAACATTAAATAATATCATCATGTTCATAAAGTGTACATGTCAACATGAATATTATAAGCTGTAAGATTTCAACGTATTCTCACCAGCTTTTCTCCACCGTTAGACCCCGCATGTCTCATCCCACCATTAAACGCCTTCAGCATAATGAGGAAAGTGGCTACAAGAAATTATGTATGTTTTCTATTCAATTTTTCTAAACATCAAATACATAAACTTGTTGGGATTATATTTTTTTGGTAGTTTGACTTATCGAAAACAAATTTAAAATGATATTGTGTTTTGTTTTAGTATAACAAATTGTAATTTCTTCCTTAATGGAGTTAAATTCTTTCTATATTATTGTATATATTTTATTAAATCAAGAGTGACATTCCTTTTTCATGCAAAGACCTCATAAGCTTTTAACAAAACTATAATTGTTGGATGTAAAGCCAAGATCTACCACGTCCATTAGAAATGCTTTACAATCACTTACTCGTTACAAGTTGGGAAATATTGTTATAATTACACTTAAATTTTAGGTTGATATATTTCTTTTCTTTAATTAATATAGGTTTTATTGAATCAAACGTGACATTCCTTTCTCATGCAGAGAAATCACAAATTTTTATGAAAAATGCTAATGTTGGGCGTAAACCAATTCTAATCCCACTAGAGTTCAAGCTGATGTACATTCATTGTTAATGAATATTTTTATTCATATCTTTTTCTAATTGATCTACTATTATTTGCACCATATATCATCGATAAATGAATTGGTCAAAATGTTTAATTTTCAATTTTAAAACATGTTTTGAATGTTGTTTTCTTCTATATTATTGTACAAAGTTTATTAGATCAAAAGTGACATTCATTTTTCGTGCAAAGATCTCGAGAACCTTTGAATAAAACTACAAATTTTGGATGTGTTAGCCATTTTTCCCTCCCTGGTAAAATGGACAACTTGAAAATTAGACTTGGGCACTTTCGGGGGATCTTGGTGAAGGATCTCGCAAATTTAGGTTTTTTCATGCTTTTTGGGCAATTGGAATCATTTTAATGCACTTCCCATATCCTTTATAGGCTTAAAGATCAATACTTAGCCAAAAATCAAGAAAAGAGGGAAAATAGGTCATTTACAAAGTGTATCATGGGGTTTCATGGGTTCAAGGCAGAACAGCCTCCCGCAAGCCCTTAGTTCTTCGATTTGCCGAAAAAGCCACGATACAAAGTGTAATGCCCCCATTCGTCATTGCTCTGTTATTCTGTGACGACCGTGCTTCTAAGGGCTGAACGCCGTTGTGTTTCCTTTGAAACGTTGGTGTCTTCGTCTTGTTGAGCTTACCTGCTTGCGTCGGTGTCGATGTTTTGGTTGTTGGCCCCGCAACATCCCTCGCGATTTATCCTATTAAAGGAAGACCTTGTTCTTGCTATATCGAACCTCCTGTTGATTGTTGTTTGTTGCCTGCAAGATATTTTTGCCGTAGTATTGATCACTCTCGTGCTCGACCCCTCGATTAAATTATTATTATTATTATTATTATTTTTATTTCTTTGTCACTATCGTGTTAGGTCCTAAACGACTTTTCGAACCCCGTCAGGTGTCGCGGCATTTTAAAACATAATAATAATGAATAGTAAAGGAGCGGGTATCAGTTATATTCTTATGTGTATATAGATGATAAAAGTACATTTTTGAATTAATTAAGCCTTTTCGGCCGTGCGCATGCCTTACTGCGAGTTATTGTTTAGTTGAGGTGTCTCATCCACCAGCTGGTAAATTTCTATCATTAATTTATCCTCATACTTGGCGCGGAGACATGGTTTTCTTTGCAGAGATAAATAAAAGACGTTTTGGTCACGTAAATGTATTATGTATGTTGTCGGATAAATACGCTGACCAATAGGATTGCACATTTTCAATTATGAAGAATTTCATTAACTAAAATATGTGAATCTCGTCGGTTCCCTGGACTTGTCAGCTGTATACTGCCGTCATTCTGGTCGATCTAACCAAATTTTAAAATGAAATTGTGACCAATTAAATTTATTTTATTTTGTGGATAAGTAATTTTACCTGACTTGTTGGTGGAGGAAGTGTAATTTTCTTTGGGCCGCCTAAATTGTTCTTTGTCAGCTTTATTGAAATCATGTTTTGACCTCTTAGCTGGAAAGGGACGCCTCTTTCCTCCTGGCCGCATTTTTTTGGGTGTGTGTGATCTTTCGCATTGATTTATTCTTCCTTCCTTGCTGCGTGGCCATCTCCAACTGGCCCTAACTTTGCTGGCCGCACTTCTCTCCTTTCTATAAACCTGCAACTTCCTGCTCTGGCGGCGTGGGATCTTCTTGGGCGGATTGATTGTGGAATGGTGAAAAACGTTGGAAAAATTCTCTCTCCCTTTTGCTGCGCGCTTGCCCTTTGTCTAGTTCATTTTTCTTTTGTTTTATTCATCTTCCCGCCGCCATGAAGCCTGCTCATGCCTGGTACGTCGGAATTTTGAAAAACGTGGTGGGAGGTTTTCTAAATGCGCAGAACTTTTGAAACACCTTCCCTGTTAGCTGTGTGGAGAGCTCTGGGTCGCTTCTAATGCTGGCATCTTTCTTTTCTTTGAACAAATTAAGTTTTGCTGGGCAGGCACAACAATGAAGTCAACAAGGTTATTTTAGCAAAGGGAATTGTCAAAGTAGCACACAGACTTCTCCAGCTTGGCCAATCTACTGCCATAAATCTCTATGCAGAACTTTTCAAAGCGACTTCACCCTCCAAACCGCCTCTATGCTGCCTCATTGGATTTCCTTTCCTGTCCCATGGTGCCTTTGTCTCTGGCTGCATTTTGGAAAAGGAGGGGCGGATGGAAAGGTTTGTCACCGGTTAGATGCTGATGTGAAGCAAGAATGGCTGAGATAGCCCCATGCGTGCTCCTCCTGCAAACATGGCATTTCCTGATACTCCATCTCCTTGAGGCATTTTGACAAGTGAACGCGGGTCGAGTGGAGTGTTGGCGCCTTCCTTGCTAAGGACGAGGATTCTTTTAGAAGTTTGTTGCTGCTCGCTTTGGAAGTTTGGATGCCTCGTCGAAGCTGGAGGAGCAGGCAAGATAACTCTACACTTTTCTACTGTTGCTATATTTATTTTATCGTGAAACCGAACCACCTTTTTCCTTGTATAAATTTGTCAATTGGACGTCTTACTAGGAGACCTCTCCTTTCTGCTTGTTCTATTTCTTGTTTTCGCCTTTATCGCTATCAGTGTGTTAGTGAGAAACACGTATGTACCGTCGTCTCTGGGTGTTATGTTTTCTTGCTTGATTGTTCGACCTTCATCCTTTCGTTTTACGTATATCTTCTTCTCTACGATTGAGTTTTATATTATTATGTTGTTACCAGTATTATGTTGTTACCTTCGATAATCTTCTTGACATCAGAAAGACAGGTTGTAGAATTGGAGTGATCACCGCTTGGGCTATCCGGGTTGGGTCGTCGGTATTAAAACTTTTAAAATGAAAGGTTTGCATGCAATTACGCATCAAATCTCACGTGCTTAGACTCCCGTATTATCTTTCAACTTGTTCCTAGGCATTTAAGGCCATCCTCAGAAAGTACCTTAACCACCCCTATCCACTTGAACCATAATTAGCTTTTCGGATCTGCTAAGCTCGAGGTTTCTATCGTGTGAATCCAGTACCTCGTTCACACTAGGATAGTTATGGTCTAATCCCTCTCTCAGAATTATTGTTAATGGCGTTTCTTTCTATTTTTCCTAACTTGCATTCTTTCTCTTTTATAATTTTAATGCTATTAATTAATATTGGTCGTTTTCCATGCACGTAATTTACCTTAATATTTTGTGATGGAAAATTGCCTTAAACGTTATTAATCTTCGGGAAAATTCATCGTGCATTTGATAGTCTTATGGATTCATAGTGGAAGGTTTTGTTTTATTAATGTCACTTAGATATTTATGTTTGTGTCTATGTGTGACGTTTGACTGTGTTACCAAGGGTTGCTTTAAAAATATTATTGTTTTGGGAAATAGGAAAATTATCTTAAATTAACCGAACTTTAAAATTGATGTGGAGGTTTGTAAATCTTTAGGGTTATAAAATTTGTTGAAGACATTTTCGTATACGCTTGTTTGACGGAACCCCTTCTTCTCTCGCGTGTTTTGCTACTAGCCCACAAGGCATTGGCCTTCTTGAATGATTGGGAAATCTCTTGGAGTTAGTGGCCAAACTAGTTTACTTTGCCCTTGCTTCGAAACTTATGTTGTGTGGATACTCTATGTGATTTCAGGTTTGAAACTCATTTATACATGGCTTTTTGTGTTAATTCTTGAAAACCGTGGTTTCCCTTTTCTTGGGTCGATCAACTCTTGTTCTTCTAGAAATATAATATTATAGCCTATGCATTTGGTACCTTTGATAAAATTCTAGATGGTTGGTACTATATATCAAATCGCAATCTTGTGATTGTTATTTAATTATTTACTTGATGGGAATCATGTTTTGTTAGATTGGTTATTTCTCCTTATAGGGCCAAGGGCCATTCTTTTTCGATTGTTATACTTTCGTTGTTTTTACTCCTAACTGAAGTATATAGTCTTTTTCCTTGATTGGCATGGTGGAAACTTACTATAACTTGAAGTGTTGATAGTATTTAGAGGTTTGACCCAGATTCTTGCAATAAAGTGCTTCCTTTCATGGTATTGATAGATAACAGTTATGGTGGTTTTGGTGTAGCCTTATCTTGCTCAGTTCTCGCGAACTGACTCTTGTAGAAAATTTGTTGCAGATGGATTTTGCGAGTAGATGAGGGATAGACTAGTAGATTTTTTGTCATCAACCTCAGTTGAGAGGTTCTTTTGCTCGAAACCTTCTTACGTTGTTCAACTATTGATAACGTCCAGTGGAAAGTTTAGAAGAGGATCAATGTCTTAGTATAATGTATTGTGGACTTTGTCATCTGAACTTTGGAAACCTTGTATTGTTTGACTATCATTGAAATTATAAGAAAATTTGGTTACTGTTGTTGAGTGACTTTGTTGGATTATCGGTATTTTAAGTGTGGATGTAACCTTGTTTTGTTCTGGTGAATGAGTGTTATTAAACTTTACCCTTGAAAATAAATGTTGAGTAAATCTTGCTATGACTTAGTAATAATGCGACATAAGTAAAATAACGTGGGTTGTTTAATACTTATAAAAGTTGAACTAAAAGTTATATTCAAATAAATTAACGTAGAGGTTACCAGCTTGAGAGCAAGGAATTCTTTAAGTAAGCAAAGGCGAGACTATCATTGCAAGTAAAATTATATAACATGATAACCCTAGCTCCTCTAGTGAACATTATTCCTTTTATGGTGAAATTTGTAAAATGACCCTAAGGTGAAATGAACTGTTAGTTGTTAGAAGATGATAAGATTTAATAAGCCAGAGAAAACAAATTGGAGATCTCACAATCTTTCTCACCGCCATTTGGAAAGTAAATTTTTGCTCCTTGGTAATACTCATTTAGCGAAGCCTAAGTAAAATCGTTGATAATTCTGGTTAAGAGCTCTAGCTTCAATTAAATATTGGCAATAACTAATGAGGTCCTAAAGATGTTTTCATCTCGACCTTCTCCCTCTAACCTTTTTCCAAGGCACCTTGTATTTCTTCTCTTAAGTGTGTTGAACTTAAAACCATGTTGTCTTGTGGGCAAGAACGAGTCTTAGTAGCGTTAGTGGTGAACAGATGGCCTTGTGGAATTTAAATACTCCTTTTTCTTGATAAACGAATTAAGCAAATAAAGGCCATAATAGAGAAGAATTAGAACAAATTTCTCTTCAAAGTAAAAGTAAGAACTTAGCATTGTACAAATCATATCTAGAGTCTTAGCAAACTGAAGTTAAGGATCGAAAGAGGTTACATAAAAATAAATAACCATCAATAATTTCCTCATTGTGGCTTGCCCTATCTGTAGGTGTGTTATGTGGTGGTTTCTTATGTTGTTTTGTCAAATAGAAAAGTGAACCATCCTTGGTGGGTGTGAACATTTCCGTGCTACCTTTGTGGTCATCCTTGTATTGAGTTATCCACGGAGTTAGTTGTGACCTTGGTGGTGGCATGTTGTGTCGTGTTATGTGTAAAAAAAAAAAAAAGTTATCCTGTATTTTACTGTGTTGTTTGTGTGTGAAATTTTGGGTCGTTACACAAAGGAATTGGTGAAAGGTGCGGTGTTATGCGTAAATGTAGGTGGCGAGGTGGAATGACGAAACAAGTTCCATCAAGTCACAAGTTCCCACATCCCCGGAAAACCCACGATACAAAGGATGGAGTGTAGCATGAAGAATTGGAGCTGCGAGAGAACAGGATCGCGGGAACACGTTCCCGCATTGGACACAAACCCACAAGGCAAGGGAACACAGAGCCATGCGGATAATGCAGAGAAATAAGGAACTCAAGGTCCTAGTTCCTATTTACCCTCTCGTACCTTGAAGACCCACAATATCCACATGAAAAAGTAAATAATACATTAATTGCGGATCAGTAATGAAGTAGTGGGAACTAGTTTCGACCCCGACCACGTTGAACTTAAAATGGCCATAACTTTTGACCTGTTACTCTGATTTTCACAAAATTTATATCATTGGAAAGGTCTCGACATCCTCTATGCACTGCTTCGGAGTAGTTTGAACAACTAGAATTAATGGAGTATGGTGCCATTTTTCTTCTCCAACAAGAAAACTGACATAGGGAGTGGGTTTAGTAGGGCGCCCATCATTATTTTTAGACATTTAATGCATCTTGTTGGTGGGTAAAGGTCTCAATTCATTTTTCCATCTTTCTCTCTCCCATTTCTATATATTGTAAAAAGAGACTCATTTGTAGTGTTGGACATTCTTGTAATGCTTGTGCACTCTCTTTTAAGTGTTGCACATGTGTGTATGAGCTACAAGCCTCAAATTTGAGCTTCTGCATGGTGAACCTTTCCTCTCACCTTCATTGTAATGTATTGTGCATCCTTTTAAAGTAATAAAATATTTGTTTTGTGGCTATTTTCTACCCTAGCTATGTTCTATTGCATTTTTCCTTGCCTTTCATTGCATTTGCAAGTATTTTGTGCATCTTCTATTCTCCTTGTAGGTTCAAATCTGTTGTGTTTCATGGATATGGTGGTTTCAAGGTTGTGTTAGACTATGGCACTTATGTCTTCCCTCTCTTTCATCATTTTGCTCCCATTTCCCCTCATTTGAGAGTGTCTCTCCACCCTCTTCTTGGTGCTATCACCTTCCTTAGCTTAGGATTTCCCATTTTTATGCATTTCTCTCTCTCCTGGTCCCTTGGAAGTTTAGAATAGGGTAGATAGTTGCATTTCTTTCCTTAGGAATAGTTTAGCATTAAGATTAGGTAGAGGAACCAACCTTCTTTGTAGGTTTGTCTCAAGTAGCAAGTCCCACGACTTGAGAGATAATCCCATGTTAGCAAAAAGTAGGGGTTTGTAACAAAAAAATCCTAGGTGCTACTTTCTTGACATAACAGGATGTAAAGCTAGACTTTGCCCACCTCCATCAATAATGATTTACAATCTCCAATTGGTTACAAATTATAAAATGTTGTTATTATTACACTTAAGTTTAAGGTTAATGTGGATTCATCATTTGTGATTATTTTTATTGATATGTTTCTTTAAATGATATAGATTTTATTGAATCAAATGTGACATTCCTTTCTCATCCAGAGATCTCACAAAGTTTTAAGAACATTGCTAATGTTGGGTGTGAAACCAACTTCTCGCAACTTAGAAAATATAACTCTAACTCCACTATAATTTCAAGTGGATGTACATTCATTGTTTATGATTATTTTTAGTCATATATTTCACTAATTGATCTACTAAATTATTTATGCACCATATATCATCGATGAATGAATTGGTCAAAATGCTTAATTTTCAACTTTAAAACATGTTTTGAATGTTGATTTCGTCTTCTTTTTTGTTTATATACGAAAGAACTATCGTGTCAAAGTTTTATAATTATATTTCAAACTCGTGAAATATATCATAAAAGATTATTACGATGGAGGTCATTCAAACTGGATGTGTATTTGTGTTACTCTTAGACAAATCTAAAATCTTTCTGTCTAAACGATATATACATTTACAATTTTTACACATTCTAATATTTTTTTTTTGTGAGGCTCATGAACATCAATCCATCTCAATATCATCCATACCAACTTATGTATTACACCCTTCTAATACAATTACTAATAAATTATCACCGCTTTATTTTTTCATGACATTGTTGTCCATAAATATCTCATTACCCTAAAGTGTACATAAAATAAATAAGGCCACAATGCGCTTAGCATTTCCGCAATTTTCTAAGATTACTTCAAAAATTAAATAGTAAATTAGTTTATAATGGCATTGTTTAAAATAAAATTTAAAAAATAGTATTTTGAATTCATATTAAGGCAACACGTTTAGATTATGAGAGGAAGGAGAATGATATGTCTATAGGATACAAAAATAGAGTATTATAGAGATGTGAGTGGCGAATATAAACTCATAACAATATTTCTCTTTTCTTTGTTTTATTGGGGAAAAATTTATGTTTTTACTTGGAAATTTTTGATGATATAATTATTAAATTAAAAGAGAATAAGAATGCACAACAATCTTGATTTTTAATAATTAGAATTGACAATTAAAAGTTCTTAGAGATGATTGATAGATATTCATATTTATAGTCTTGACTTTACATAAAATTCTTTATAACAAATAAGTGTAAGAATCATGCCATAAATAAGTGTAAGAATTAGGCCATAAATTCTCATGCATAAAATTCTTTAAAAATATAAATGTACAGGCTAAAATGCCCATCGATAATTTTTTTATAACAAATATGTAGGGGTAATATGCTCATCGACCATTCACAAGAAAATTTAGTACTTGACCCATACACACTTATTTGTTATAAAGAATTTTATGCGTGTTAGGGCTATATATACAGTGCCTATCACTCATTCACAAATATCTTTAAATATTAATTCTAGTTCAACTTATTATTTACAGTGCCTATCACTCATTTACAACTCGTATATCAAATGTAGTTCATTGATATTAATGGTGGTAAATTAGTATTATTATTTTATACCAATAATTTTGTACCAATCAACATTCCAAAAAATCTATAAATATTATTGTTAAAGTTGTATTAACATATTTGTAAAATATGTTTAAATCCTCTTTTTAATTTTTTTTTATCTTCTCTTTTTCATGTATTCATATTTTCAATATTTTGAAGGTGACCAAAGTTATATTGGGCACTCTAAATTTTTTATCTTGTTAATTGGCAAAAGTGGATATCTTGAGAAGAATTGCTGGTAAACAAATAACTTAACCCTCATGCAACAAGTACATAGAGGGAAGGGGCTAAAGGGCATCATTCCTTGATAGATATGAAAAATCTAAATTTGATAGATTGTGATACATGTTCTAACATTGACATGTTGACAAAGTGAGGTCTAAAACCAAGAGCAATTATAAAAATGCAATTCAATCATGTTATAGACACATTGTGTACCTATTTTGAGATGAGTTGGCCTCCTTGAAACCTATTTAGCTTGATGTTTAACATTTTGGTGTGACTTTTTCCACCCATCTTTTTATACGATAAATATTGTACCATATTTTTATGTTAATAAAAACATACTTTTCAATCAAAAATAAATACATTTTATTTTATAATTTTATAATTAATGAAATAATTTTATCATTAATATAAATTTAAAATTTTAGTTGATAAATTGTTTTGAATCTTGTATTTTTAATTGAAAAAAGCTCAAAATTTATTAATAAAAATAATGATAAAAGATAAATCATTAAAAAGAGTTTATATGATATTATTATTCTCTTAACATGAATAAGGTTGAGAAACAATAACATTTTAAACTAGTAATTAAGTTTAAAAATGTATTACAATTTTTTGATTGAATTGTTTGTATAAATTTTAGTTGCGCAAAATTCTTATGTTTAGCCGTTAAGGAATGAGGGAATTCCATTCAACTAAATTCGTGAGACATGATCCTAACTCATCCCTTATTTATTAGCATCTCATGAAAGAACACTCTTTACACCATCAACATATTCTATTGTATTACAACTTTTCAATAAAATAAATCCAAGTGTATAAACGAAAGTTAAATTGGCACCACAAAACAATAAGCCGCATGAAATTAAGTCACAAGAGAAATTAATTTGTAATTAGTGTATGCAAATGATCATTTGGAGACCCATATGCAACAATACTGGAATTGGAGGCATTCTTTTGATTAGGCGGTCTGCCTTGTACAAAAAACAGGCTTCTGCCATTTATCCTGTATCCAAAAATCTGTTCTCTACAATTAAGATGAGCATACACATCATTTTCACAAATAGAATTGCAATGGGAGGTTTGTAGAATATGTATAATTGAATTTGCATGTGATAATTGGTCTTCAAGAAGGCATTGCTACGTGTGTAACGCTTACAAAAATTAATACAAGATTTAAATAATAATAATAATTATAAATACATTATATTTTTATGATTTCTATAGATATTTTGTATTTTTTAATGATATATATTATGTTAATTACACACACATGCATATGTCTATATACATTAACACTAAAAGGTGTTAAATTTGCATGGATTTATTAATAAGGTAATATCCTAACATGTTTATTCATATTGAGGTAAGTAAAATTGATAATAGTAAAGTCAATATAGTGTATTAAGGTTAAGATAATTTTCATTAAATTATGATATTGTGGATAATTTTGAAAACGTATTATGTTATAAAATTCTTGGTAATTGAATGAATATTATGTATAGAAGAGTGTATTGAGGCTAATATTTTTATTTATTTATTTATGATATTGTGGATAATTTCAAAAAAAAATTATGTTATAAAATTCTTAGTAATTGAATGAAGCTTATGTAGTGGATAGGAAATTGATAGCAAGTAAAAACATTATAATCTATTTTTCAATGAGGAAAACTCCGTTATAATAAGATGATAGAAAACTAGGATTGAGTATAATTTTTCAGCACAAATGATTATTGCTAAATAATTAAAGCTTAACATTATGGTAATTCAAATACGTATTGAATGTCTTCAAACTCTCTTTCCATAGTAATGAAATAATAATTGAGTGAGAAACATGATATATTTTTTGTTTGATATATTAGGGTATAAATAAAAAGGAGTAAGTAAAATTGTAATGGAAAAATGGATAAGTAGGGTACATAGGAAAAATGGTATTTTTATTTTAATAATATAACAAGAGGGGGTATTAGCAATTGAATAATTAGAGGTAAAAATTAAAATTAAGAGTATTCTTTAATAGCCTTCAATGAATACATGTTATGCCATACTTTTACTAAGTGAACCCCTTGTGTAAAGTTGTAATTAACATTATATGTAAAGTGTACATATCAATTCGTAAATTCAAGGTTTACAAAGTTGTAGTTTTAGAAATTGAGCAATTTGTAGTTGTTGATCTTTTTATCGTTGATGTAGGAGAATCATCTTGGGTCTTTTGGGATGGATCCTAGTCTATTTAAGTCCCTCTACACTTGTAATAAAGAGATTTCAAAGTTTCCATCCAAAACCCACCTTTTTTGAATATTTGAATTTACCATGTTGTGTTTAATGGTCTAGGAGCTAAGTTAGGGAGTTTTTAATATTTCTAAAGGTGAAAAATATCTCATGTAACCTAAATGACATGTTCTTCACCCATGAAGTTAGGGTTACCTATGTTAACTCAAATTTACCATGGTTTGGTAACCTAATTCCATGATGTAACTACCTCCTTTTGGTCATTTAGGGAGGTATTCAAATGAGAGAGGATAAGTAGGGTTTAGAGGAAGTAAGAGAAAGTTGTGGAAGATATAAAAATCAAGAAACCTATACTACATCATGAAGAACATCAATATGAAGGGTTACTTGAGAACATGATTGAATTTAGTGTTATGAGAATGGGTATGTTTGATAAATGGTTAATGCATGTTGTTTATAGTATAACCTTGTGGTTGCAGGTTTGAAGGAGGTGAATGTTCATGGAGGAAGAATATTACAATCTGAAACAGACTCTTGTGATAAGCCTTTGAAACACTAGTAGATTGGAATTAATGCATTCTTCGTGTGTGAAGACTGTCTAAGCATGACTGGTATGATCATTTGATTTTAAATGATGAATGTGTGAATGGAGGTGTGTATAGATATGTTCAAAATAAGATATAATACTCTTTATTGTTGGAAAGATCTAATACTTAGAAACTTAGTAAACACAAACAGTCAGTCGAGACTGCATCTTTGATTGAAATTGCTTTAAAACCCTATTGTAGACATAAGAACATTTGAAGAGTATTGAAAGGTATTGAGGAAAGTTATAAAGGTGGTATAGAAAAGTCTCGAGTCTTGACATAATTGAGAAGAACAAGAAAACAAAAAATAACTTGTATTGGAGGCTCTCGTGTCCTGTGTAATCCTAGGTTAGGGTTTGAAACCTAAAACAAGCATAACTTCAAATTTATCTAATGGAAAAGGCTATAAACTTGTGAACAATGAGAATTTGGGTTAATAGAAGTGTAAATGAAGCTTTAGGAAGAAAGCTGAGGTTTAGAGGCCTTTTAGGTAGAAGACACAATCATCCTTGTTTTCCTAAGAGTTTGTGTAACAAATTTGAGAGAAATTTGGGTTTAGAAGTCAAAGAGAGGATATAATTTCCAAAATCCCATAATGCAATTTCAAGTACCATGGAACGTTCCATAATGTATTTTCATGAAGCAAGGGACTAAGCAAAGGTAATGCGGTGGCAAGAAACTCAATCAAGAAGTTGGAAAAGATAGAGGTCAATTTACCAGTTTAAGTATCCAATGCTATAAGTCCCAAATTAATATATCACCTACATGGTAAAAGTATATTTGGAGTACTATGTACTTGAGTAGATGTATGAGGAGAAACATATGTCAAAGAATGGCCATTAATGTTAGTATTTCATTGATTAATCTTGTGTCATTTAGAGAAGGCAAACATGGTTATGGGGAAGGCAACATTATATGAAGGCACTTAATCATATCTAAGGTGTTATACATGTATGGAGAAGATACAAAGAGTGGGAAAGGAAGAATTAGAAAGATGGAAGAAGTGTCATGCAAAAAGAAGACAAAGTTCAAGAAAACTAGTTAAGGTAAGTGATAAGTAGAGAATGGTAACATTGTGTCCTTCATTAACTTATTGAAAATATAGGGTCTAAGACCTATTAAGGAAAATGTGAGAAAGGTGTATAATGGATTCTACTTATTGCAAGTGGTTGAGAATCATCTTGGCACGTGTGGAGTCATTATCACATAGTAAACTCGGTTTGAAGACCTAGACGGGCTAATTGAAAAGGTGACATGTGAGTTGGGAGAGATGTATTGAGAATTGGATTCTAAAAATTGGTGAAAAAAGTAAAAGATAAAGGATATAAGGAAATATAACCAATTTCTCAATAGAGTTTGTGAGGTGTTCTCACCATAAGCTTTAGGGAAAACTGGGTACAAGGAGGCCTAATTGAAAACAATAGAATGAATATTGAAGGGGGAATATTGAAAACCTACATATTCATCCAATGAGAATGACATGTGTATATTTTCTGTTGCAAGTAGAGACAAGTCTTGATAACAATTTCTAGCTCTATGTTTCCTTCACTTGCTTAGGATTTCACATCCATATAATTACTGGTAATATCAAGGATTTTTTTTTTTTTTTTTCATTTTTTATTTTAGGTGTTTCATTTTAATGAGGATACAAAGCTTTTCTTGTAAAATTATTTGTTATTTTGACAAGTTTGGCTCCAGTTTTTCTATGAATTTATTAACATTAGCGAGTAACTTTTATTGTAATTTATTTGGAATAAATTGAAGTTTACTACAAACTGATCAACTACATCTGTTAGTTGCATTTGGCGAAACATAGCCGATATCCCACGGGGGCGTAATATTAACATAAAAATCCCTTTGCAAACAAGACGACCCTAATGACTATTTTGTGCTAGACAAGAAAAGCCTTTTTTTCTTGCAGAATGCCATCATCTCCAAACAAATATGACCTTCCATTTCTCGAGCGTTTTATTTTTAGTCCTCATCTTTAACATTTTCATGCACAAAACAAATTTCTCAATATAGTTGGAGAAGTGGCAATGACATTAATTGTCAACGGCGAGATGTTTGATCTTTTTGTAGTGAGATGCTATTTTTATAATTATTTGAAAAGAAACACGCCCTTTCTATCATAACATTTACAATTTCAATGGTATATACATCATTTTGGGGCTATTTACTCATTGTAATTTTTGTTGTGATGAAGAACATACAGATGCATCGTGCAGAGTTGTAATGGTTGAAATAGGTTGTTAAATTGGGTGTTTGGGTATATAGTTGTGGCTACTGTGTTGGAATCCTACCCTAGTCTTTGGTGCACGGAACTTATGCCCATAACCTGGTTTATATAACTTGTTTTATTTTATAATTGGCTCTAACTATGCATTGGCTGTATAGTGGGTACTGGTTTGAGCTGTATGTAATTTTTTTAGTTTCTAAACACATGAAAAATATAGTTCTTTCTATGATACTTTGGTGGACACTTATACGATGTTCAAAATATTTTTATTGTAATAGGTTGGGTGCATGATGGCAAAGGTGAGAAAATGGAATTGGACACATGATGGTTGCATTTTATGAGAAAACTTGTTTCCTTCTAAGATACCTTACCTACTATGTCATACTTAAAGTTTACTTTTACCACGATATAATGAAATGATTTGTGGAGCAACAACAATTTTATTTTTATCGACGTGGTTTTGGCTTTTCTTCCCCTTAGGAATTTAATTTGTTAAAATACATTCTTTATGAGGGTTTGGGAGTGGTCTTTGACTTGCAAGTCCACAATAGTTGAAGATATGTGGAGGAGGCAAAACTTTCCAACGAATAATTCTAAATAATTATGTGACACAAGAATTAAGATTGGCTATGGGGAGATGACCCCATAGTTGTGCATGTACCAAAACATGTACATTGGTTTTCATCATATGTTGTTCAAAAATGACTAATAGTTCACTTTTTGATTAATGACAATTTTAAGAGCCAATGAAAATGCGACACATAGGGCGCTCGGTCATTGGTACCTCTTTCAAATGCTTTATATTATTATTTTTTCATTTAAAATCAATATAAAAACTACTTTTCTCTCCAAATAAACACACGAAATGAAAATACCGATGTGGCACGATGATACATTACACGATGATATAATTTTTTATACTAACGAGACCCCTACATATATCTACGTGCCCCTAAAATTAGGGTGCACTACTATGGAGTCATCTTCCCTATTAGCCGGTTTCCTAATTAGATGAACATGGCATAATACTCTATATTTGGGCAAAAATATGTGTACTATTATTGTGTACACCCCATTAAATATGGTAGTAACTTTTAAATTTTGAGTTATAATTCAATGGAGTATGCCTTGTTATATCACTTAGTGTACTATTATTGACAGGTGATTTGCTGGCAAGGTGGGTTCCTTTAAATACAAGCAAAGGCTTAAATCATTTTACAAATAGGTGACTTTTCATGTATCTTTTTATATATGACCGAAGATTTGGTCTTTTACCATTAGCTAAACTCTCTCCCCTTATATTTTATTAAAAATATATGAAGTTATTAAATTTACTGTCATATTAAATTTATTTAAGATATACCATATTTTTATTTTCATCACATTTACATATATATGTTTTTTTGAGCTATAGGACTTTATTAATTGTTATAGTTTCCCATTTATATATGTAATATCGACACACACAAGATATTAGTTTTAGTTTCATTTGTATTGATTATTAAGATTTATATTTGTAATTATAAATAAATTGTAATTTAAATATCTAAGTGCATACAAGGTTAAAAATAATCAATTATAATTGAAATAAATGAGAACATAATGTTGCGATGGTGTCATGAATAGTTGTAGTGCTACACTTTTAGTTTCCCTTTTTTTCGCTTACTTGGCCCTCGCAAAGCACATCAATTTATGCTACAAAAATACTTCGTTCACATCATTTCGAAGCACGCCATTATCCCCACGCTTATGCCACCGGCACAACTATTGTATACTCTATGGGTGGGGTCAAGGGGGTGGGTGCACTTGAGGATCTGTTCAATGTAGCACGATTGGGGATTTTTATAATGGGGACATCGACAAGGCTTTTGCGCGATCATTGGGGCGATGGCGGTGACCATGCAAGCGACATCGTGTCTATTGTGGTTCATGCAAGGTTTGATTCGCCGACTATTGGTGTCGGTATTGTCATATAGTACAACATAATACATATCTCAAGATCACAATACGAAAAACTCGACTCAAAGCTCTCCTTTATGTAAGAACTCTAACTCAAGGGTTTATATATCCACAACTCAAACGATTGGCTTAGTGATTCTGTTGACACTCTGTTGACTCTTGCCGAGACCAACGAGACACTTTTTCGACATTAGTTGGCATCCCACGTGCCCTATGTGCAAAATCGATATTAGTCGAGGGCACCCACCTTCAATGCTCACATCCAAGATGGACTTGCGTAAATTGTACTCACATGAACAATATGAGTTAGATAGAGACGACTTCGTATTTGTAGGGGATGATGAAGGAGACTCTTCGAAATCTCCAATAGTGGGGAGAATGTGGCCTTTAGGGTTAGTGGATTGAGTCCCTTTTTAGACAAGTGACATCGCAGTCCCTTAGTAAGTTGCGCAAAGGTCATACTTCAAATTGGGTAAGACATTTCCATTGTGTTCTCTCCTCTACTAAGCCTATATATTGTGCAAATAATAATGCTTTTCGACCGCCTCTCAAGAGGCTATAAAGAGCTTAGATTTCATCTTGGTTACAACATTTTGACTGTTTAGCCCTCTCTACCATGCTTGTGCATTATGTGAACATTTATAAAATGTAGTGTTTTGCTCCCTCAAATTTAACTTCTCCAACATATCCCCTTCAAGGCGTTTCCATCGCACATGTTACATGTGATTGCTAGTCCTTTACTTTATAATTGAACAATTGTTACATTCCAAGAAAAGGGAATTTCGTTAATTTTGGGAAGTCATGTGTATTGTTGCTTCAAGAGATTTAAATCAACAAACAAATCGATAAACAAGATAAAGGATCGTACCCAACGCCCTTTATACAATTCCGAAAATTAAATAAATAGAAATGCTTTAATTTTGAATTGGAAAGAGTTGAAAACGAATACCGCCGTAGATATGTAGCAACTTATAAAATATATAATGTTTCCACAGTTCATGAATCACATTTTTATTAATAAAAATATTATGTGGTGGAAAGGAAAAGTGATTTGAAAATAGCATAAAAATAGTTGTTATAATTATATATAGTCAATAAAAATATTTGTTTAAAACACATGCAAACAATATTTTTTCAAAAAAGGCACTAACCAGACAAACAAAACAGCCTGAAGGAGGAGGCCATCAAGTTTACCCACAATAAGATTTCTTTGACCTATTTTTAAATCTATTTTGAAATCATACATTAGAATGAGAATGGATTAAATGATATTAATTGAAATCTCAAAGGTAGATATATCATCTATTTTAGTTTGCAATCCCAAACAAATAAAAATCTCTTACACAATTTTCCACTAGATTTGTATCCCCTATAGGCTTCCTCCAAAAACATGAGAAATACTGACAATCTATGTAACTAATCCGAAAAAAAAAAAAAAAAAACAAAACTTAATCCAATTGGCGGTGAGGAGTTATAACAAACTGCAAGAAAAGATACTTAGCCGGGTTTTCCATCCGACTCAATTTTTGAGAAGCATGCATGATATATCCGTTAGAATTCAAACATGTCGTCCGCTGTAAGTAATTCCAGAAACCCTCTTCGACTCGAGAATTAACGAGTAAACTAGTTCGTTTCACCTGGCTGAAAATGGTGTTGCAGAAGGCATTATGTTTTTCATCCCCTTCATATTTGCATTGTATGGAACAATATAACACATTCTTCCTCATTTCAAGAAAAACCCTTTTGCAAATGCAACATTTTGGAGATCCGTGATCTGCAACATCACTGGTACTGGAATTGGAGATATTTTTCTTTTGATTAGGCGGCCTGCTCTGCAGAAAAACACGCTTCTGCCATTTATTCTGTATCCAAAAATCTGTTCGCTGCAATTTAGATGAGCACAGATATCGTCTGCGCAAACAGAATCGCAACGGGATGTCTGAAGAATCCGTATGACTGAATCTGCATGTGATGAGTGATCTTCAAGAAGGCGCTGCTTACACAAGGGGCCGCTACCTGTGCAATGCTTGCAAAAATTAATACAGGGATAACCATGTTTGGAGCACTTGGTACTGTAATACTTGCTCGAATACAATGCTTTCACCCACTCTTGCGCCATTGCCAATCCTGATCAATAGCTTCCAACTATTAATGGAGGGACGGCTTTAAATAATCTTCTACTGTTTTCTGCCTTCGAATCTTTTATTTAAAAAAAAGCAAGAATACCAATTAAATTTACCATCTCCAAATCAAAATAGTGATAATTATAAATATGTTCTATTTTATGATTCCCATCGTAAATACTAAATAGTGATAATTATAGATATTTTGAGTTTTTATGATTTCTTTATTATTAAATGGGGAACGCTTTTTATATTTAATCTTAAAAGTAAAACAATGTCCAACATGACAATGTTACTTGGAGATTGGAGTGCAAATGGTTATAAATATTCTCATGTTAACAATTGTCGATTGGTTATATATATCTGTGTGTGAGAGAGATTGTCCATGGATTATAATAAATTAAGGTTAAAAAAGTGTTAAACTTGGAGTCACTATTATATATAAAGTGTGAATATTAAATTTGAATTTAAGGTTTACAAGGTTGGAGTGAACATTATATGTAAAGTGTAAATTAATCTTGAATTTAAGGTTTACAAGGTTGTAGCTGTAGAAATTGAGCAATTTGCAATTGCGTTGATTTTTTTTTGATTGCAAGTCATATTGTTATATAAATAATAATTTATGAAGAATCAGGGTTTCTATAATAATTTATGAAGTTTTTTTATTTATTTATTTTATTTTTAGAAATAACTTAAGTTAACATGTTGGAATTATTTTTCCACTTATTTAAAAAAGTAATCCAACATTAATTGGTTAGCTTAGTCTATGAATATATCATGATTCTTATGTCAATAAGGGTGACGTTATAAAAGTGGCTCTCTTACTTAATAGTTGATTGGTTCACGATGAGTATGTTTGCTTTCTTGATCTTCCCATCTCCTCCATTATGACTTTATAATACAAAAATAATCATGTACAAATACAAGCCTAAATACATGTCTTGCACCCCATACGCCTCTTTAGTACATGTTGGAATTGCTTCTACGACTCTAAAAAATATCAATTGAATCCACCCACATTAGTTGATTGACTTGTTAACTCCAATATATCGTGATCCTTAATGTCTTTAAGGGTGATGCCCCAATGGGAGTAGCCCTCTTAGTGACATAATGATATATCATGATTCTTATGCTAATAGAAATGATGTCACAATAGAAGTGGTATTATTACTAACATAATGATTGATTGCGGGATGAGTATGTTTGTTTGCTTGGTGTTCCCATCTCCTTCTTTGGAACATCAAAATTTCAAAAACAATCATGTACAAATATTTCTATATACATCCTTGCTACGCCAAATCGGAAGTGCCTCTTTTATGGTGGAATTGCTTCAATGACTCTAAAATGTCTCAATTGAATAAAAATATTAATCCCACATTAATTAGTTGGCTTGGTTCACAATAACATATAAACCTCAATATATCATAATGCTTATACCAATAAATACGACACCACAATGAAAGTGACCTCGTATTAACATAATAGTTATTTGGTTACGATGTAATCTCATAATTTTAGTGACATTATAATAATATAATTTCTCTACATGAAAATGAACTTTCTATTGTTATCATAAATAAATAAATAAGCTATGGAAATAATCTATACCTAACGATATCTAAGATATTAGTTCCAAATTTAAAATGCTCTATAATACCGAGCTTTAAGTGGAACATTAATTACGCCAAGGCATCCCCTATGGGAAAGGCCTTTGGACGTTTCTACGACTAAGTTAAATTTGACGGTTTGACGGCCGTCTCAGACGCTTTTCACGTTTTTAACATTTTTTGGGGCATTTTCTCATTTTTTGTAGCTATGAATACGAACAATGGATAGGGAACTGACATGTCTTGTAGGTCGTTTACGTGTCGTGTTTGTTTTTATTTTGGTGGAAATTTGTAGTAATAAAATGCAGAGTCCTTCGCTCAATCACCTCCCATAGAGTCACATCATAGAACAAAACGCTGCCTTTGGGATTCACACTGACCCTCCCACAATTGACACAAGACAGACAAATCAACGATTGACGTGATATAGGCGCTTGAAGAATCTTGGGGTATTTGAAGTCCATCCTTGAGAGCTTGAGAGTTACCATGACATTGTTTTCTGCACGAGCTATTTGAATGGACACGAGGCATAAAAGCTCGTGAACCCACATTCCCATTTTCAAATGGGTTTGTTCCTCTTCTAGAACTAAAATCAGGTAATTCTCTAGATTGTCGACTAGGAATTGAATCTTCATATTTGAAAAATTTGTATCTTTACCTAGCCTTCAGTTCTCTAATAAATGCTTCTAAATACTTGATGCATGCTTGAGTGCCTCTCCATAGCAGTAGCCGATTTGCTGCTCTCTAATCTGGAAATGCACTTCTTATAATAAGGAAAAATACATGAGTTGTAGCGAATTTGTCAAAAAAGTGGTATATCCTAAAGCAATTTTCAACAATTTTCGTTTCTTCTCTTTGCAACTGCACAACTTCCCTAGCTAAAGTAGTTTTCAACAAATGGGAAGAAATAACACCAGGGGCATCTACATGACTGTATAGGAAAAGTTGATTTTGTGATTTGGCATCTACATGACATAGTCTTCAAGTATCTTGTCTAGCATGACCCTAGGACTTGCATGTCTTCTGTCCACATACCTGAACATTGGAATTTCATGAACTCGATGAAGATTTTGAGAGGATGCGTATGCTTGAGTAGAGCTTGACAATAAGACTTCACCAAGGTAGTGTAAGAAGAGGAGGCTTCTTTTGCATGTGTACTTATTACATACCTCAAGACATTTGTGTATTGAAATAGTTCTCTTTCAACCATCTCAACATTTATTTTCATCATATTGTGTTTTCTTTCTTTTAACTATGTTGTATTTGCACTATATATACTAGCAATCGCATGTGTTTCATGAGATGTGTACGCCGAATGGTATATGTTATTTGATTTAGAGGTATAGTTATTACTTTTGTAGTTGATGTTGATAAGGGGTGTGATTGACAATACTGATTTTCTATTAAAGTCAGAACAACTATTGCGAAATACATTAGAAGGGATGTTAGATAAAACTTAGTTGTGTAATATTTGAATACAAATTCAAGTGAGACATGTAAGTTTGCTAATACTCACTCTCAAGAATGTAGTGAATGTGAAGTGTTGTAGTGCCCTTGTTCATGCGGGCTTCTCTTATGTTTATTCCATTGCTACAATGCAAATTTAATCATGAGACATGGGTACATTAAAAATGAAAGCATATTAAACAAGCCATTTATTTATTTATTTATTTTTGTGTAGCATGTGTTTGTGAAATTTCAAGTTGTAGCCGCTCTATCCAACAAAAATGGTGAAGGGTTGGCCAATTGTGTGGGGCATTTTTTCTATCCGAAAAGAAGAGATATTTCTGTAGCTCAGACACAGCAATCCGGTCAACAACATTCTCTGAAACATTGACACCGATTGCAAAAACAACAACTCATCAAAATGAATCTGATCAATGCAATAATCTTCTGCCACAATGCATATACCCTTATAACAGCACCTGCAGCCATGTCAAGCTGAAGGACCTTTATGCCATCTACTTCCTGAATAATGAGGAAACAATCCATGAATGCTAAATTCATTTTCCAGAGGTTGGATAACTTACAGACACATTAAAAAAGAACAAGCTTATTTTAGAATGCCAAAGAGGCTATGCATTACCTTTGGATTTGGAATTATCTCCATTTTAAGAGCATCGGCCTCCACAAGCCTTTTAATGGCCTTCAAGTTCACCCACCTGCACAGTTTGAATGGTCAACATAAGAGAGACTCCAAACCACTTACGATTCATAGTAAAATATGGAACACATTTAACTTACAAGTTATTGGTATTGAAGATTTTGAACTTCTCAATTGACTTGAACTCGCCAACCTGAATCATAAAATCACAAAGCACAGAAAAGCATATCAATATGCCTAAAAACTATGCAAAAACCGGTATTATCTTAATTGAAACTTCAAGCCACCAGAAATATGTGAATATGCTCAATGTCATTTAACTTACACATTCTTCCGGAACCTATGCAATCTCCAAAAGCTGGACTCAGACAATATTACATTACAAAATGTCAGTCATCTCAGGCATCTCTATAAGATAAGTCATCAAATAATTTCACGGGCCGACTAATATATCCATGTAACTGTATAGGATGCCAAATTCTTTGTCAGCAGTATAAGATTAAAAAAATAGATTCCTACGAAGTTAATTTGGAAGGTGTCGCCACTTCTTGAAAGCCATTTCAGGAGTGAACCCTCGATTACAGTTTCAGAAAACAGACTTCCATAGTTGACAAATACAAACCACTGTTATGTTATTTGCATTCATTCACCCAAGGGATGCAACTCAGTGGTGGGCAATTGGGTTACACTTTGTTGGGTCATGTTACTGCCCCCAGGTTAATCTTGGCACCTAGGGGATGGCCGCAACCATTCATTTACCAATCAAAAAAATAGAAAAATCCCTTCATTCAAGTTGAGAGTCTACAATAGATCTTTGTTGTTGGCCATACTTGTTTAACTTTTAAATAATCAATAATTACCATAGGTGAGGACTGTGTATGGATAACAATGAATTTCTTTATTATTAAACTTAACAAATTTTTCCTTTTTGCCCCTACAATCTCACCTTTTTTCCATTTATCTCGTGTGGATCAACTCGTCCACACTTTCATAGCCATTTGATTCTCCAATTTTAGATAATTAGTGAAGATTATTTTCATTATTTAGATAGAGAATATGCTAAAGGAAATAAAAGACTTGTTGGGAAGAGATTATGTGGCCCATGTCATGCGTATCAAAGTCAATTTTGAGGTAGCCTCTTTGTTTGTGGATAACATACTCCAGTTGAGCGAATAAGTTGAAGTCTTGTTGATCGGGAAGAGCATTTGGTTGGGTTGTATAATATACTAAATAATAACTATGCAACTATATTCATATTTCTGAATGTATGAAACAAGGGGATTTTGTCAACCCCAAAACATAGATATCTTCTAGAGGTGATGCATGCAACCATTCATCCAACTTGAGGCCAATTGTAAGGTGATTTGCCTCCTACGTTCCATGTCGCCACAAATACCCTGCAACCCAAAAGCTTGAAGTTAACTTCCAGGTTGCCATTTAGCAAGAAAAATGGTTTGAAACAATAGTCCAAATTTTAGGAAATTTAATGACAACTTGGTTCGGGTACAACAAATTTTAGATTTTAGATTATTATGGGGAGGTGGCCATGAGATTTGGCCCAGAGCAGTTACAGTTAAGAATAGAATAAGATGGCGCTTTCCTTACAAAAGGGTCGAAGAAGGGGTGCATAAAGGGAAAAGGGGTCCAGAGAACGTTATAGTTCAGAACAGAATAAGATGGCGCTTTCCCTACAAAAGGGTCGAAGAAGGGGTGCATAAAGGGAAAAGGGGTCCAGAGAACGAGAACTGTGCTAAATAGAGATATCATTAATAGCTCCTCATTTTACTATATACAAATTGATTGATCTAGCTCTGTATCTGTACCTGGAGTGGGTTCAATGGTCTCTGAGAGGAAACTACTGCATGTGATGTTTTCTTTGTTGTATGCAGAAGAAGAAGAAGATTGAGGATTAGGTTATGTAGATTGAAGATTGGAAATTTTAGGCTATAGCCGCTCTATCCAGCAAAAATGGTGAAGGGTTGGCAAATGAGGAGGAGGGGTCGGGGCCATCTATATTATTGAATGTGTAGGGGAGTTCCTCTTGGTGTTAGGATTAGGGTTAGGGTTAGGGTTAGGGTTAGTAGGGTTTCAATTTTGGAGATGGTCTTGGCCTTGGCCTCTTTCGGCATCGTGGGTTGCATGTACATTGTATAATAAATAGAATAGGAGGGTGACGACGAAGAATAAAGAAAGCGTATGTATGAGCATCTGTCAACAGGAACTAGAATCTCCAAATCAGGTGAACAACGTGAGTACATATTCATGGTGTCCACGTTTAATAGAGCGTGATCTCCTTCTTCTGACTGTGTCTGATCTTCTTCCCCGAAACAAGCGTAGACCAAAATCATTCCCTTGCGCCTGCATTTCCCCCTCTTGAGTGGTCGCCCACATGCCCAGGTGATGTGCAATGTTCCCTCCCACACTTTCCCCCATCAAAAATATGTTGGAAAGGTCTACGTGAAAATGCAACCACGGATCTACCTCGGCCAGTGCGGGAGGTTCCATAAATGTTGAAGCATGCAACTAGCATTCGAATTGTTTGACTAAATCCCTGGAACATATGTGACCGCATGGACTTTATCGATTGTAAGATATCCATAAAAGGCCTTGGCACCTTCATAAAAAAATGCAATTTCTAGGTGTACAAGTGGACTCCAAAACCTTTTCCAGCATCCTCCTAGCTTCCGCCAGAACGGGAGATTTAAAACAGGGCATGTCAACTATTTGATGAAATGCCTAGGTGAGATGTGGTTCTACTCGGAACTCATGATAGTAAAACCTTTCAAGGAAGTACAAATCTGAAGCCATTGAAGCAAATATGGATGAGTCTCACTATCCCCAATTAGTACAAGAAATCCATAATTTGGAGGAGCAAAGAAGAAAAATCACCTTTGAAGATGCAGAGCAACCTCAAGAGTGTGCAAGATCTAATGATCCAATGGAGAACAAATCCAATTCACTGATCGATTACAACATTAACAAAAACACCGATAGCTACAAAACAACTAGGCCAATGCTTTGCATGATTATGTTACCTCTTTTTTTTCTTGCATTAACCATTGCCTACCCTGGATTTGGTTTTCTGAATACTAGCTATGGCGGTGCCAAGAATGTACAAGATCACAAGCCCCACATGTATTCTCTGCCAGTTGGGGAAATATTGAACCTTAGGTCTCTGATATTTATGTTATTTGGGTTTGTTGGGATTGACATTTCAGATCTTCAAAATCTTCAATTGTATTTAGATCTCTCATGGAATGCATTAGGAGGGTCTTTGCCGAAAGAGATTGGAAAAATTACAATGGTTACATATATAGACATTTTAGGCAATAAGTTTCATGGTGCCATTCCAACTGTAGTTGGAAGTTGCGTAGGATTGAAACATTTGAATCTATCAAGAAATTCCTTAGAGGGTCTTATTTCTGAGGCAATGGAAAATTTGAAATATATCATTGACCTAGAGCTTTTTATCAAATTTCTTAATCTGGTCCACTATAATAAACTCCTCAAGAAACTTCTAGTGCTTTTCTATCATGAATCTATCTTCCAACAGAATCACGGAGAAATTCTAAAAGAGGGGTTTTCAAATGCCACTTTGCTATCGCTTTACTTAATGGAAATGTTGGTCTTTGTGGACCAAGGAAATTATTATTACTGGGTGTCCAAATCAAAAAAGTGCTTCTATTTGAAAACAGAGAGATAGTGGTAGTTGTTAGTGTTAGTGATTTTGTGATATGTTGTTTACTTTTGGTTTTCTTATGGATATGGACTTCAGAAGTAGTGGATATACCACTAGCCATTTTACAAAAAATTGAGCACCTCAAAATTTCTTATGGATATCTTTTTAATGAAATTGATGGATTTAATGACAAAAAGTTGTTAGGGGTAGGCAACGTTAGATCAGTGTATAGAGGAGATTTGAGAGATGATAGAGTAGGTGATGTGACATTGATGGAAACTCAGATAAAATATTTAGAACCTTGTTAATACAGTTTGTGATTGAGCCACTTAGTTGAGAAACTTGATGATGTGGGAAGTAACATTATAAATATGAGATTGGTTAATACATCATTATATTTTGATAGAGGACATCCTTGCATTATATTTTTAAAGAGCTCAAAATGAAAATCTTGTGGATGTCATTTGCTCTCATTAAGGTTTTAATGTGTTGGAGCTTCCTAGGCAAGGGCAAGCTCAAATACCTTGTTCAATTCTCATAATATTGAGACAACATATGTTCAAGTTTGTTTACCTAAATCTTGCAATGGGAAACACACAATGAAACAAGAAGAATGGAAAAGGGACCGCATAAGCTATATTAACTTTAAACCACTTAAACCCCACTATTTAAACATAAGTAATGTAATTTCATGAAACTCCAAAAAACGCTTCTCATCAATGCACGACTAGCAATATATTTATTTTTCTAAAATTCATGTTTTTAACAATATCACAACAACCGGTGAATGAGTTGCAGAGATTCAAGTTAGCATTACATCATATCAACATACAATTTTCATTTTTAGAAATAGTGTGACCATTGACCAGTGATTGACAATTTTTTCTTTCTTTACCATTTGTTCTTTAGTGTCCCTGACTTCATAATAACACCACAAAACTTGCAAAGATATCATTAAAACCTCACACATCTCCTCTTTTTCAAAAATTTAATACAGTATACTTAGTAAGGTTTTTATTTTCTTTCTTTAGTGCATTTAAATTTTGTTTTTGTGTACATGGCAGAGAGTTCTTCGAACACAGTCACATTTAGCTCCAAACTATGATGTGTCAATCAAGGA